>CM055205.1:8403687-8473687 GCA_029224185.1 Karalla daura | reverse complement strand
CTGGAAAGACTTGGCATGTTACTCATCAACATATTTTTCCAACCTGCGTGAATATTAGGAGCAGATTTCAGGTCTAGAGACTGTCCTCACAACACACACAGTTCTCCTCTCCCACACACAGATTGAAGGTTTTATGCTCCCCGGGGAGGTCATATCACCTAAAAATAACTCTTTTTTTTTCCACAATAAACGCATATCACAGTCGCATGCAGCCATCCCTCAGGTCTTGCCGGGTTATGAAATGTCGACTGTGAATGAGGCTTTTGTGCGCGCGCCGAGGGTTCAAATCAGGAAAACTTCCAGTGATATTTACAGTGACTGTGTCCCTCTAATAATCCTGAGACGTTTCCTGAGTAGACAAAAGCATTACTCCCTGCACAGCAAGGTGCCCGGGGCGAGGATTGTTCAGTGCAATACAGGGCGAGCTGCTCAGTGACAACTAATACAGAGAGGATGTGAGGACAGCTGCTGTTTAGCAGACATTAGAGTCAGGAAACCCCATGTTATGGTGGGCCATGAGGTAGAGCCACACGTGAGCAGGAATAAGCCCCAGAGATTTGACCTCTCCAGTCCAGGAATTTACATACATACAGAGATATACGGCTGAACGATATGAGTAACATGAAATTCCACTGCGACTGAAAGCCGGGGGGTGGGGGGGCAATCACGTCATAATGAAAGCAGCCATCAATAATGGTAAGACAACGCGTATACTGTCAGGAAATTGTGAAAGCTTGCCAGTTTCTCATGAAGGCTGAAACTTACGGGATAGATGTCACAACAGCTGGGTGATACAAGAAAGAAACCCAGATGACTAAAAGGAGGAACGCTCCAGCGCATTCTCAACTCGTTCTCATTTTCAATTAAATTCCTAATCAAAATAAGCGTGTGATTTCATTTTTCCCTCCCCTTTCTCTTTCTACACACACACACAGCGACGCCAGCACAACAAATTTCCCTTCTCCCACTGCGCTTTCTCAGTTTCGCGGCCATTTCTCTAACTTACACGATTGCAAGACAGACCTAGTGACTTCCCCAGAACGCAGCCAGGAACCAGATGCTCCAACAACAGCAACGGGCCAACCATCAGTTTCTATAGAAACCCGTGGGTAGGTGGTGCAAGCACCCGCACTCATGCATGCCCATGTCTCACACACACACACACTCGCACACCACAGAGAGGATAGTTAGCAGCCAGGGGGGCGGCTACACTGTCTAGTCACCATGGTAACCTGCTCCCAGTCGTCTACAAGTTTGTTTACCCAGACTTTGCTTCGATTTTCTCTTAAGTGCTGACCGACAGCGGCATTACTCATTAAGAAATGTGTGAGCGTGAGCGTCGGCCTCGGATTCAACCGGTGGCCCTATCATTTCCTGTCCGCGCTCGCTAAAAACAGCAGCTCCTCGCTCTCCCTCTCTCTGGAGCTGCACTTTGTGTCGAGCCGTTTTGACAGAGATCGCCGCACGGGCCTCCGCTGCAGTCGCTGTGGATATTCCACTTGAGATGCCGCTTAATTTGATTATTTCTATCCTCTTGGATTTCTTCTCCTTGACGATCACAGGTTGTGATTTCCAGGGCCGGCCCTCCCTCTCTATTCTCTCTCTTTCTCCCCCACCCTCCCTCTCTCCCCACCTCGGGCCTTGTGATGTTTGATCCGGGGCCAGGGGAGGCCGGCCAGACATTCAGCCCAGACTCTGGCGCCCTTCCCTCAGTGTACCATGCACTCTAGCTCCCTGCTGTGAGGCCTGGAGGAAATCACGCAGCCGGGAGAATTATAAAAGCCCTCATCTATTGAGAAGAGGTTAAAAATGAAGGGGGGAAACAATACCTTTGACTCACACTCTGCCTCTCTCTGTGGGAAAACTTAAAAAGCACCTATTGCTCAGAAAAAAAAAAATCAATAGGCAAAAAAAAGAAGAGAAGAATCAATACTTCTGCACTCACTCTTGTCAGTTCAGACCGCTTTTCATTTATGAGAAGAGGAGGAACCCGGAGAACAGCCCCCAGTGCTCCACATAACAAGATTAAACAAATAAGTATTAAATACTAGCGCATATATAAGCAATTCACTACAAATTAAAGTGTTAACACCGTAAATACTGGAAATGTGTCCAATGAATGAGATTTCTTTGCAATACATTAGAGCAAGCAAACCCCTTGGGGCCACATTATGTGTGTGTGTGTGAGAGTGTGTGCGTACTGTGTGCATATGTTAGTGTGTGTGGTAGGTTAATTCACACAGCTGTGTGAGATCAAACCAGAGACAATCCCAAAGTTTCCTTTGGCAGAAATAATCAAAACATAGCGGACGGAAGAATGCGCGAGACCGAAAGAGGAGAACGGCATAAACGGCCAACAACCTAATCATGTCGCTAAGCAGTCTGATCTTTCAAGCAAATGATTATCACGTGTGCGCACACACACACACACAGAGGAAAACGAAGGCTGAGAGCGGGACCAGGCTCCCGATCGTGCAGCCTCTCCTCCTCTGCTAGTGCGAGGCGAGGAGGAAAAAATACCCCTCGCCTCCTCGTCCTCTCTCCAGCGCTATCCCACAGCCAGCTCCCGACGCCTCCTCCCTCTCTTTGTAGCCGCGCTGAGTAATAGAGCGGATGGGTTGAGAGGGAGGAGGAGGAGGAGGAGGTGAGGGAGGGAGATAGAGATGGAGTGGAGCACGGGGGGGAAAAATCCACTCAGTATTCTATTACAAGACGTGGGGGGGGGTGGAGGGACGAGTGATGCGTTTCTCATGGCGGCGAGGAGGAAGGAGGTGTAGGATAGACGCAAACAGAATGTGTATATATTGACCTGTGAATCAAATAAGCCGTTTATTCTGCCTCTTACGGCGCTCAACCAACCGCCCACCCCCACCCCCACCTCCTCCTCCTCCTTCTCTCTCCTCCCGGTCTCTCACATGAGAGCCGACACAGGAGCCGGCGCATCCGACAGCTCGGGCAGCAACACAGCTGCACGTCCACCAGCCAGCCAACCACGCTCCAGCATCACAGAAACAAGGAGCCGGAGCGGCTGAATGGAGGACTTATCCCCGCGCTCCCTGGTGTCACCGTAGACGCTATGGGACACGGGTTTCGTCAGCATTGCCTCAGATGTCACTTCACAAGGCCCTCTGACAATCCTATTCTTAGGCGTGGAAATGTCGGCGGTGTGTTTCGACGCAGATCTGGCACCCTCTCATGCTTTCCTGGCAACAGGCTGCGCGGGCTTTAAATTGTTGTCTCGAACGCCGCTCACGAGAACCATCACGTGACTCCGCGTTGAAACAAACGGAGCTCAGTGTCTCTTTCAGTGTCTCTTTCAGTGTCTCCGTTTTTTAATTTGCTATGTGGAAACTGGAGCGATGCAGCTAGGCAGCATGCAACACATCCAGCTTCGTATGTCTGAGGCTGAGACTGAGAGGAGGAACCACTGGTCATTTCACTAGAAACTGTTGCCTCGCAGTTGTGCAACCTCATTCACACTTTCAACACATTTATACATGAATGAGGCCTCTGTTCAAGTACCTGCTGTATTATGTGACCACGTTTGTTGCTATTCCACAAAGCAAATATTAATAAAATTGTTTCTTATTCTAGGCCCTCCTTTAAAACAGCTGTTCATCGCCTTTACACAGTTTGGCACCGGGTGTTGTTAGCATCTTTTTCTCTGCTGGCTCGTTTTGCACTTAATCGGTCAAAAACCGCATGATTTCACTACGAATTGTACAAGCAAGGGCTGAAAAGTCGAGATTAGGCAGCAGCGGCAGCAGCGGTCACAGAGCCACTTTGCTCCACTGGCTCATTACTCCCCTGGTTGGGAGAGGAGGAGGAGGAGCAGGAGGAGGAGGAGGGAGGGGGGAGGCTGCCATCCTGAATTAAGGCCTCCCTCACGAGGGGCCAAACGCTCGGTGAAAAGGGTCGCGTTGGAGAGCACTTTAACGGAGGGGAGGTCGTCGTTCCACAACTAGCCCTGCGTGCTGGAGAGCCACAAATGACTGCCGCGAAAAAGAGGGATAATGATCGGATGTTTAACATTTTTTAATTTTTTTTTTTAGAAAGTTAGCGCAGGAAAATGGCCTCATGAGAGACTAAATGAGCGAGCCATGCGTCGGCCAAGGCAGAGCCGCGGTGCCAGGGAGGAGCTGAATAGAGCGGCCGGTGGCTCGCTGGCAGGGGGACGCGAGACTGCTCCATCATGAAAACAATGATTCAGAGACGGCTGAGGCCTCGGCACAGCCCTAACGTATAAGGGAGAACAGTCGTGAGCGTACGCGGCGTGGTGGGACTGAACGGCGGACAGGCCGCCGGAAACACAAAGGAGTTTTCTCCACAGTCTAGACGTTCTGCCACGCAGCCTCCCCGGTCTTCCTGGCACACGTCAGACAGTGAAACTGTGGCGTTCCGGGCAGAACAAGAGGGAGTAATGGAGGATCGATACGGGCTGATCCTCTGTTCTGTTGCTTCATCCCCCGAGGCTTAATTCACTGGATGTGTAAAGACGACCGTGTCACAATAGGGAATCAGATAGGATTGACCGGAGGATGAAAATGTAAGGAGTGTTTATTAAACTGATGTAGCGGAGATGAAGAGCGCGCGTGTGTGTGTGTGCGAGGGGTTTTCTAAGTGATGTACATTGTGGTCATTAAAAGCTAATGCCAGACTAAGCTCCAGTGGCTCTGTGATTCAAAAAAACACATGAAAAACAACCTTAATGTAGCCCGTGTTTCTGGAGCTTAAAAGGGGACAGGGGGCGAGGCTGAAATTTGAACCGGAGACAAAAAAGATTTGCAGATTTGTTTTTTTTTTTCTTCTATAAATAACATTCTGACTGTTAATGGGGAGAGAGGGAGGGAGGGGGTGGCTGGAGTCGGTTGTCTACTTGTCGTTTTTGTCCTTCGTGGGCCTTCGTCGAGCCTGCAAGGCCGGACCAAAGACAAAGCCAAAGTGTTGATTCAGCTTTGCGGGGATCGTGAACGGATAAGCTGTGGCAACCACTCACTCATTCACATACACGCACACACACACACATATGCATGAGTGAGCATGTGTGTTCACGTCCACACACACACAGCCAGCCTCTCAGGGCCCGACCAGCTGTCTCACCCCCCCTTCCCACACCCCCCCCCCCCCCCAATCTCCATCCAAACCCACAGGAGCAGGAGGATATAAATCACTCGGCAGAATGAAGACGTGCACGGAGGGAGTGCACGTGGTGTACGTGACACATGCACAAACACACACACACACACGCCAGCGCGCGCGCACACGCTCCTTGGATCGGGCTGCCCACAACTGCACTGAACGAACGTGCCTCGTGTCCAACTACCAGAGCTGGTGCTGTAAAATCCACCTACACAGCACTGTGCACACACTGCTAATGACAGAAAGAAACACACACACACACACACACGCGCAGTCTAACAAAGACGGTCACGCCCAGTTTTATGTCATTGCTCTTGAATACCCTGCACTGCCAATAACCACGCTACACCCTGCTATGTTGGCCTTAAAACCGGTTTATGTCATGCACACACTGCAGGTGCACACCTATAGACCTTTGCTTACTTGTATGTGTGTGTGTGTATGTGTGTGTGCACGCGTGTGCGTGTGTGTAAATGTGTGCTGGTGCCAGAAAAGGAGTCAGAGATTGGGCTCAATGTCAACAGCTGATAAGGGAAAAGGTCATGTTGCATAACAGGAGTGTGTGTCCTGTGTGTGTGTGTGTGACATAATGCAGTGGAAGACAGGCAGAGGCAGAAGCGGCAGCAGTGGTGAAGGTGCAGGCTGAGCAGAGTGGCAGGGGAGGAAAGGGAGGAAAGAGCCGAGCGCCGATGCATTTTGGCTGCCCAGCGTTTGCCGGCGGTCCAAATGGGAGCCGGCAGCTCGCAGAGCGCCAGCGACGATGCCGTAAAGTCTCTGTTGGCAAAGCAGATGGTGCTTAAAGGAAGGGGAGGGGGGGGGGGGGTCGGGGAACGAAGGCTTCCCTTCTCCGCGTTTTTGGTGCAAAACTTAATAAATACGTAAATAAACGAGGACGAATTAAGAGGAGGGTCCCGCGCGCGGGCGCCAGCTTTGCCTCCCCTGAAAATGTTTCTGGCAGCGCGGGGAAGAGACGAGGCCGGAGGGACGCGGGGCTGAGCCTGCAGCGTGGGAAGCATCACTTCCTCCCTGCTCTAACGCTGAGGGGGACAGAGACAGAGAGAGAGAGACAGAGAGAGAGAGAGAGAGAGAGAGAGACACGTGAGCAGAGGCTGCAGTCAGTTAGCAGACTCAGCTCAGCGTGGTAGGAATGTAAGAAGAGGAAGGCCTCAGAGCACATCTGGATACTTGTTAGCCACTCTTTGTTTTAGCGTCGCTGTAATGACCGTATACGATTGCTTCTCAATCTCTTTACGGTCTGAAAATAGAGGAAATGTCCACACAGTGCTCAAAGACACCTCGCACAAAAAAACAAAACGCATTCTATAGCTTGGAGTAGGAAGTATTCACTGCGGCCTCCCCTTACACTTGAGCAACAGCAGGAGCCCGGCTCCTTTACAACCCCACAGAATGAAACCCTAATTCATGTCATTTCTAACACCTGTATTTGGCCCGGATCTTTCATGTCAAAAATGACTGCTGCGAAAAATGGCCCATTACGCCGCGTTTGAGAGAGGGATGCTTAAGACTTACACACACACACATGTTGTACCAGTACGAGCTCTCTCCCAAAGTGTGAATGACACGCAAACTCCCAGCTCCTTCCGTTATTTTTCCCCCCTCTGGGTGCAAATCGCTGGCAGGAGTTTTTATATTCTTGGCAGTAACTTTAACGCCAAGCTGATACGGTTTGGCAGCGGAATCAAAGTCGCCCGGCTTTGATCCCCCCCGCCCCTCCCTCGTCGGTGAATGAAGTGAAACAATCGGGCCGATGTTGGTCTCAAAACGAGCGACGTTATCCTCCGCCGCCTCTCGTCCCAGGCCACATCCTGCTTTGCACAGGTGTGCCTGAACGGAGGAGGGTCGCGCCGGGCGCCACGTGGAGCGCGGTCGCGCAGAGCGGGCAGTAAAACAGCCGGCCGCTCTCGCACACAGCACACTTTGGTTTGTCCCCGGTCGCCATGGTGACGGGGGAGGTTGCAAAGTGAACCCTGCCATGTTGCACACGTGAGGCGAGGGGGGCTTATGAAAGAATAATTTGCATTGAAACATAAGGTTAAATGAAGCGCATTGAGGTTCAGGCACGGTGAAAAAACAACCCCGTGACCCGCTCTTCATGGTCCGACATGAGGCCCACATTTCATTTGGACAGGCCGAGAACCGGAGAGCGAGACAGAGACACAGAGACAGGGAGATAAAGAGAGGAAAAGGAGGAGAGGAGGGGGAGAGTCTGTGCCTTTGCACTCCCCTCTCTGCCCCCGCTCTCTATTTTTGTTTCCTCTTTTTGTGCACGCTCGACGCACACACTCGCAGTGCAATGGATTTTCAACTTGGCCCTCATCAGTTGTGCGCCTGATGAAACAAACACTGACAGCCTCTTTACATTTGTAAAGGCCCCTGCAGCAGCTGTGCTTGTCCCACACACACCATGCACCATGCACACAAACACGCACTCACACACACACACTCACACAACCTTTGAATCAGAGGCCTAGCCCCAGCTGGGGCCTACAGGAAGAGCCGACTCTGCACAAAATGGCCCTGGCTGCACTCTGCCGTGCTCTCCTGCTATTCTCGCTCACTCACACACACACACACACACACACATTATATGTCATGTTTGGTTAGATGGAACAACACAGCCGCACATTAGCGCCTGCTGCCTTAGTCATTACACAGCACCTTCCCTCAACCGCTGACTTGGAAATCTTCAACAAATTAAAGTAAATAAACCTTTTTTTTAATAAGACAAAAAAAAGGATTTGAGCGAGCTCTCGGGGAGAACGTGTTCCTGCTCGTTTGCTCCTCTCGACCCAACATCAGTGACGAAGCAGCTTGAGAGAGAAACAGGGGAGGGGGGGTCTGACAGGGCGATTTGGCTTTTCTTTTCACTCCCGTTCACACTGTCGGCCATCAGTCTCGCACAGAATGATAATTGCCTTGTTTGCTTTTATTAGGGGCTCACCCCCCCTCCCCTTTTCCTCCCCCCTCAATCTTTTTATGACTGATGAATTTTAATATCAGTCGCAGATAGTGCCTGTTTGTTGGGCACAGGGGGGTGGGGGGGGGTGGAGGGAGGAAGGGTGGGGGGCGAACAACTCACACTCGTGTTTCAGGGGAAATGGTTAAGCCAAGCATGTATAATTGTCTTACGCTAATTAAGGGGGGGGGGGTTTAGTAGGGGCCAGGAGTCCTGTCTCCCAGCCTGGAGGAGGGCCTGGGGACCTGGACTCCTCCAGGTTATTGTACAGATACATGTTTGCTCCAGAGCAGACTTCATGCTTTAAGTGCAGCTACTGAAAACACACGACGACAGATGTGACACACACGCAGACAAAGCACTTCCCTGGTGCAAGTTATGAATAGGACAAAACAAAACAAAACCAAAAAATCATTCCAATTTTAGGCTGTGTGACACTGTCTGTCAAAGTCATTGGGCTTCATTTGAAATGGGGATTTTTGTGGCTCATCAAGGTCTGCGGCACATCCTGTTTCCTCCAACCAGCGACTGATTTACAACTTCACAAAACACACACACCTTTGTTTACTCTGCCATGTTCATTCCCTGTTTTACATGCCATGATAAAAGTATGAGGAAGCTTGGATTAACGTGACGTGTAACATGATAGCAAGCCTGCTTGGAAAAAGCCACTGTTGAGCTGAAAATCCAGTCTCAGCCCTGCTTATGTTAACGCTGCATTTAAAGATCAAGCGGCGATGATAGTTTTACTTTTTCTGTCACTTCCTTGATAGTCTCTTGCGTCTCCTCTGGCACTATTCACACGTGTGCTGCAGCTCTCCAACAAATAAATAGCTGTGGGTGCCGTTCACATCTCAGCTCACCGCCTCGCAGGTGATGATGTGGCGTGAGACATGTCGGTGGCCATGAGAGGATGTACAGATGTGTTAGAATGATGGGAGGTGGGGTTTTCACTTCCTCTTCAATGAGACAACAGGCCTGCAATGCTGGGACCCCTAACACCAGCTCCATAGGTGGCCACATAAAAGCCTGAGAACACAGTATGGGTTTGTTTGCTTTGCTATCCCCAAAGGAGATTTTTTTACTGCGTTTTCTAACATATAGCGTTGTATACTGGGATCTGAATTTACCCAGAGGATATCTTCCTAAAGGGTCTCTGTCTTCCTTCTACAAATAAGGACATGTTCTGCTCTTCATGCTGGAGCTACTTGGGATCCAATTTACCAGGGTGCTGCAGGCCCAAACACCAAGGACACTTGGTGACACTGGGGGGGGGGCAATGTGGAGGGAAACATCCAGACTATGCATTAACTGATTGCATGTGAGATGCAGTCAATTGTTTAGTGCAGAATACAAGTCCTCCAGATGGATGCAGGCATGCATGCAGCTAAGCCTCTTTGTGCTTAATTGTTCTGCTGCTCCTACAAACCTGTTGCACTGTTTGACCCCTGTCCTGCAACATTTTCCCCTGCTCGCACAAAATAAACTCAACAAGACAGAAGTTATGAGACTTTGTTAAAAGGAGGCTCCACGTGTTGTATGCAAGGGGGGTGGAAGTAGTGCGTGCGTGTGTGAGAGAGAGCAGAGGAGTGGGGGCTGAGCTCTGCTGACTCTGGCCTCTGAGCATTAACAGACATGATCTGCCTCGTGTAATTAAACGCAACGACGTGTCCACAACTAAACAAATGCGTCGAAAACACGTGGGAAACAAACTTTAAACACAATAAAGAGACACATGGCAACTCGGTGGCGTGATAGGAGCCGAGGTAGTCACACTTTGCACGATTTAAAAGTCTTTGTTTCATTCACGAAGAGGAGGAGGAGGAAGAAGAAGAAGAGGAGGAGGGGTGGATGATATACACAACTAAACCTGAACCAGAGACTATAATTTGAAGCCGAGCTTTAAGTCTAGACTGTTTTATGCCACAGCTCCCCCCGTGTCCCCTGAAATCCAGCACAGAAAGAAAATGGTTGCTTCTTCTTCTTGCCATGGCTTCATACATGAAGTCTCCGCAATGCGACTGCACACGGCGTCCTGTAGCAGCCCGCACGCGCACGTTATCACACACACATACACATATACACGTTTAGACGCCGGCTCGTGTGCACTTTACTGTCAATAATCCTCCGGGTAGTGCTGCAAAAAAGGGGGGAAATTACGGAGTTATCCCTCTGAGGACTACCGCTGCTGCAATATCTGCTCCTTCACAGAGGTCACGCCAAAAAATGTCCGAGGACACGACCAAACCTGCTCCTCCAGAGCTGCGAACCGGACCGGTACGACGTACTGGTTCTGTTCCCAGCTCGTGATGATGGCGAGAATTAAAGAGCCACGCGAAACATGTCGAACACGCATAAATAGATACGCAGACACACACATACGCACACGCATAGGGACAGGGAGAGAGGGGCGCATTGAACGCCTCTCCGCACGTAAACGCACCATCATATGGTTTTATATCCACACGGTTTGAGGTAGAAAAGCTTTCTACACGGGACGAAATGGAAGCCGACACAGTCGGGCTATGGCCGACAGGCTCGTCTTCACGGGGAGAAGAAGCGAACAAAAGCCTCTCTTTTGGAAACACTACGCTATATATTGTAGGAAATTAGAAAAGCCCCTTTTATCGTGGAGTCGAGGCATAACGTGCATCTCTACCGCGAGGCTCTACCTAATGTTTAAATAGCCTAAAACATGTCTGGTGTGTCGATGCTGCAACACACATACACACGCACGCACACACACACATACACACACTGAATAAACATTGCTGTCTCTTTAAAGCACATAGATGTTGACACATTGTCGCAACTCGCAGCCCCTCGCACCTCTTTTTAGAGCAGATTTGACCTAAATGTTGCACAAGGCAGAGTGTGATTGTAACCTTCACAGCCTGACATCAAAGTTTATGCATTTCCATCGAAGGGCAAACTTGAATAGAGAGAGAGGGAGAGAGAGACCGCCTCCGAGGGCGACACACAAGAAAGAAAGGAGAGAGATCAGGGCTTTTACTTACATATTTCTTTTGAATGATATTCCTCTTAGGTCTTTCCTTGCTCATTATGCAATCCAACCCCAAAACTAAATGTTTGGCTATAGAGAGAATGGCCACATGGATTGGTTTTTTCCTGCAGACTCTCGCCTCTTTCCCCGGAGCTCCGACACCGAAATCACGATTTAAATCCCCGGCTCTGGAAAAGGGGGAGAAAAAGCTCAGGCTTTGGAGGGGAGGGGGGCTCTTTTTGCAGGGATCCTACACGGATATTAATCCCACAGAAAAACAGAGAGAGGAAAAATCACCAAAAACCATCAAGGGTCGACGACGAACATAGTCAAAACAAATGCACAACAATAAGTTCCATTGGCCGGAACAGCTCGTCGTCTCTGGCTCCTGTCGCAAAAATGCATGAATGTCCCTGTAGTAAGGATGTCGACGAGTTTACATCTTGCTCGACGCGGGCGGGCGAGCGACCGAGGGAATAAATAAAAAAGGAAAAAATAAAAAATAAAGGCTGCGTGTCGCGTCTTGTTCCTTTTTCACCGGAGCCTGCGGGTCGACGAGACACAGCTCTCCAGCGGCTCTGCTCCGCTCCGCAGATCTGAGATCTGAGAGCAGCTCCTTTCTTCCCCAGCCCCGGCCCCTCAGCCTATCACTGGTCCTCACACTCAGCGGCAACTTTAAACCAGTCACACGCAGCACACACACCTGACTGACGCTGGCCAAACACCGCCTCAGCTCTATTATCTCGACAGATAGATAGATAGATAGATAGATAGATAGATAGATAGATAGATAGATAGATAGATAGATAGATAGATAGATAGATAGATAGATAGATAGATAGATAGATAGATAGATAGATAGATAGATAGATAGATAGATAGATAGATAGATAGATAGATAGATAGATAGATAGAAATGTGACTTGATCGTTGTAGAAGACAAATCCTTAAATCCATCCATTATCTTATCCGCTTTGTAACCAATGGTATGGTGGGGGCCAATCTCCAGCGCACATATGGCAAATAAATCCGTAAAGAACAGATATGTTTATAAACACTGATAACTAGGTGTAAATAGAGAAATGGCAAATCGGAACTCCAATGAAAAACACATGCACAATACATACATATTAGTAGATGCATAGATTGGTAAACATACAGATAGAGATACACATTTAAATAAACTCAATAAAAACTGACTCTTCTTTAGTTTATGTCTTTCTCTTGCCAATCCAACAAGGAAGAATCACATTTCATATTTAGTATTTGTTCTTCTACCATCTGTGGTTTCATTTGTTTCATTAGCTGTGTTCTGAGCTGAAACAGCAACTACAGAGGAGACAGAAGTGGTTCCCAAATTTGTATGCAAATGGGAGCCACCAACCCCCCACTCTCTGCACCACCCCCCATGAAGTTAAACATTAAAGACTTGTAAAATGCCATGCTTTCAAGGAGTGTGAGGAAGTCTGGGGGGTTTGTTGTAATTCAGTATGAGCAGCTTCAGTTCCTTATGTGGTTGTAAAACAAGAATGAAAATAGGGGCTAATTCTAGGAAAGTGTAGTTAATCAACATTTCTATTGATCTATTGGGCACAAAAACTATTCTCAAAGAAGTCGGCTGCAACTGCTACCCATCCAAGTGTGTCCAGTTAGTATTGGCTGGTTAAAAGGTTTGTTCAGACTGAAACTAACCTGTAGCTAACTTTACAAAATAACATTAGAAAACAAACTGACTCTGCTGAGGCAAAAGCAATCCAGCAATGACTGCTCTGTGAGCTAAAATGGAGTCTGGTGTCTTTGAAGAGAGCGATGAATCAGCTGTTTCTGGTCAAACAAAAAGGATGTCTTCAACAAATACATTTATCTCCGTAGGGATCCTCTCCACGATCATTTAGACCAATTCCAATTAGTCACTTAAGCTGTGAAATATTAGAGAAAAAAAATATATGGCCTAGCTTTAAACATACCAGAATTACCCTTTTAGCTCTTCCCTGCGGAGCCCCACTCTAAAACACCACCGCATGAATTATTGCTCTAAGATAAACAATCTTACCTTCAGATCTGACTTTGCTATGTTGACCCCCCTGCTCAGCCCCAACCCCCATTGCCCCACTTTAAACCGATCAACTCTCCCTGCATGATTTTAAATGTCCACCCAGAATAAAATGATTATGAGAGCAAATTTGTCAGCCTTGTTTACTTTTGCCTGAGTGCATAAATTGGCTGCACGTTTCAGTGGTCCCCTCCCATTAGAATGCATCAGCTCGCATTAAAAAACATTCGATAAAATGTGCGCGTGTACCTTCACTCGCATGTATTTGTTCAGGTCATACTCACACTTGAGTGTTGCTCACTGTGCTGTGACTGCTGGCTGACTCGGAGTCTTCATCCCCCTCACTAGAAGTGGGCTTGCTGTGTCATTATTCTGATACACTGAGTAGGACGGTTGTTTTGTATGAACCATGGATGTAGGCAGTGTGTGTGTATGTGTGTGTGTGTGTGTGTGTCAGTCCACCACTGAAGTCCACAATGAAATAGCTCGGCAAACAGAATTACTTTGGCCTTCATGGTCACCAGAGGATGTTCTGCTGAGTCTTAGATGTAATGTCACTAAGTTTGTTAATTGTCTCCACAATGGTTGTCTGGACTGTGCTGAAATATGACACAGGTATCCCTGGTGCTCAGACTCAATGCTCCAAATGTCTTTGATCAACTGCCTTTTGCTCTAGCACCACCAGCAGGTTATATGTTTTAATTAATCTGTGACATATCTCAACATCCTGCTGGTGGATTGGTTGAGAACTTTCCATAGATGCTTATTTTGTCCCGTAAAAAATTGTGCTAAAGTCAATGATGTCCTCACTTTTCCTCTGGTGCCACCATGAGGTTCAAATATGAGCTTTTCAGTGAAATGTCTCGACAACCTCTTTACGGATTGCAATCAATTTGGTTATGGCCAACCAATGCAACATCATACCAAGTCTGACTCCGAATTAAACCGAGGGCCTTTCTGTGCCAGTTTGCACCCGCTGGTCCAAAAACCTGCATGTTTAGGCTATAGAAAGGCTGACTGGTGCGTGTGCCTTGCACTGGACAGATTGATATCACTGATATAAGCTTTAGCAGACCCTTGCAACACCAGTAGGTACCAGACAGGCACATACATGATCAGGCATGCTGAGGGGAAAATTCAGCATTATATGCTACAGTAATCACCAGTGTCTGTGCAATCACAAAATCAGCCAATTTCGTTATCATTCCTGTAACGAGGAAGAGCTATCGATTCCTCTTCTGTGTTTGATGTAGATTTAGCATAACGCACCAAGTGATCAAAGCGCTGAACTTACTCATGAATGCATGAACAAAGACACCAAATCAATAGCCGACGGGTCAATAATTCTAAGCGTGGCTCGAGGATGACATGATGTTTATGTAGCCCTGCCATTAAGTCATGCCATATGCAATTTATAAACAGAATGCGAGAGATATATTGAAGGATCAGTGGGAACCCAGAGATCATACAGTATGGATGAATGAGTGTGAGGATTTAGAGAGGGACCATCATATACGATCTAAATAAACTGTGTTGATTTCTAGGTGATTCCATGGGGTGTATATATCATCCGCTATTATAAATCTTCACAGTGCTTTTATCTACAGGCATAATGTTCTTTCAGCCCACTAATCAATGGAGTCCTGTCCTTTGACAGTGTCGGAGTCAAGCAGGCTATTTTGAGAGGACACCGCAGAACACAGCGCCTTTAGCCCCCATCGCCCCGCACTCTCAGGGGGTTTCTCCGAGGTCTTCTGCCCTGCTGGTGCTGACATTTAGGCCCACATGAATCAATGAGACAAGCTGCAGAGGGATGCCTGAATTTCACAGCAGTCCCCCTCTCGCAGTTCACATTTAGCCCACGCCATGTACAGGCAGAAGGGCTGCAGTCGCTGAGACGCTTTTAGCCTACAGGTCCGTGCATGCTGGTTTGTGAAACGAGCCTCAGGACATGAGTGTTTCAGCTCTGTCCAAACCACTTCATCACTTGCTTGTATGTTTATAGTATTTGTCACACTTGAATATAGAAGGGAGAACATTTGGTAAGTTTGTTGTGTGAGTGTGTTAAGGACTATTAAAGCTCAGTTAATAATTGGAGGTTAAACACTGAGTTACATGTTGGATTGGTGAATTCGCCTCACATGTCCCTGGTTCAAAATCTTGTCCAGACTGGTGCGTCTTTTTATGTGGAGTCTCTCTGTGTTCTGTGATGGACTGGGGACCAGGGTGTATTCTCTGCCTTTGCCCTACACGTGCTGAAATAGGCACCAGTAGACCTCTGTGACACCATCGGGTACGAGCAGGTAAGATGATGGATGGATACTAAACGCAGGAGGCGACTGGTGTTTTAGTCACGTAAAAGCACAAGAATGTATGTATGTGTGTTAGTGTCTTTATCGTGTGTCCTTGAAGGGACACCTGGCTTCAGAAGTGTTCGGACAGCTCTGCTCTGTCTAAATGGCAGACACATTTATACCGACGGATTTAGGATAGTGTGTGTATGTGTGTGTGTGTTTGTGTGTCTATATGTGTGTGATGAAGAAGGCCAGGGATTGATTAGAGCTTTCACTCTCAATGTGGTTAATTGCCCAGTGAGGCTTAGCAGACGGTGCTGGCTAGATTGATGTCCGATAGCCAAGAAGCGGGGGAGTCGGGGTGTGTTTTTGTGTGCGTATGATGGAGGGAAGAAGGGAGGGTGGGGTGGGGGGGCTTGATTTACTGGGCAGCGTGGATGGGGAAGGGGAAGAGGGGGGCCTGAATCCCAAATTAATGTTGAAAGATTGAATGGTTAAATATTGCACAGGGTGGAAATAAACCCAAAGGAGTTTCCTTCAAAAGAAAGGGGAAAATCAAGGGATTGTTATCACATCTGTTATAAGAAAAGAAGACACACAGAAATTAACAAAGACAGAGACAAAGCCATGTCACCTTTTGTTTGTTTTCCCAATGATCATTTTGCAGATTTTTTTTCAGCGGGGTTGGGAGCAGGGGGTGGGGGGGTTGGGGGGGTGACTTCCTTTGGCTACAGCGATGACCAGATGTTCTCCTCTCCCCTCGGCTCTCGCTGTTTGAAAAGATTTCATTACTGCGCTGAATGAAGTTCAAATCCTCGCTAATCTATCTCAGTGTTTAGGTAGATATGGGAGCGCTTTTGCCCAAAATCACCACAAACAGCTTTAAGTCCCGCAGTCAAAAGTTCCTGGATACACAGTGGAATAGAATCAGATGTCAGGTAAAGAAAGATGGTATTTGCTCCGTGGCATTTTGCAGGGGGAGTTGTGCTCGCCGGTGCTGATCTTTTACTCTTCCATACTTATCGTCTCCAGGGTCGTAAAATGATGTTTATTGTTCAATAAGAGGGGCAGGGAGGTATGTGCTGAGAGTGCTGAATTAACTCACAGAGTGTGATGGTAGGGGACAGCAACACAGGGAGCCACAGTGTTGGCAGGGGGTTGGGTGCGTGAGGAAGCAGTAAAATCGTGCCTTGTACAATTCTTCCCTTTTCAAGCTGGTTGTTAAATCTCTAAGTAATACGAGCACTAGAGACACGCAATACAAGCTTGCATGTAAAAGAAATAAAGAAAGACAGGGGATTAGAAGAGTAGAAAGTCCACACTACAGAGAATGCCTGTATACGTAAACTGGGAGATCTTGGTTTAAAATGTAGTTTTACTCTTAGGCATGAACATTTAGTACTCATTATGCAAAACCATCTCAAGAGGTCTTGATAAATAATTCGGTCTCGTTCGTAGGTTATGTTAGAGAAATGTCAGTTAAAGATTAAAGACAGGCTTATGTTAGGTTGGAGAGTAATCTGCCAATGTGGAGAGATGATTTAAAGGATGATAAAAGAGTTTTAAAGAAAATTTCAAAAATTAGCAAGACAGCGTACTGCTAAATGTGTACAAAAACAAAGCACTTTTCAAATGAATTTTTTGAAGTGCTCTTTTTCAACTTATTGAAGCCTAAACTGGGCAAATTCCAGTAACATTTAACTTTGAATTAAAGTTTAATTGCTTGATGGAGTCTTGGGAAGACACTGACAATAGTAGACAGAGGTCACGGTGGCACTGAATGACTCCTCTGAAATCTGAATCCTATAAGAACTCTCATTAAAGTGAGGTTAACCTTCTCCACGGCCGCCTCCACCCCCACCCCTCCCTCTCCACTGTTCAGGGACTCATTGAGATCACAAACACAATTTATTTTTCTACACCCCCCCCCAACCCTGACACACACACACACACACACACACCATTTCTGAGGGGACTTGAGAGTCCCCACTCTCCCACCGTGGATAATTGGACACCTTCAGCAGGATAAATCCCCTGCAGAAACAAAACAGGCACCGCCGGCGAAGACTGGGAGTAGGTTTGTCAAGAATGAGCACAACAGTGAGGATGAGACAGAGGCTGGGGCTCGGCTGAACCTTAACAACAAGCCAGATTTGAAGAAAGCCCTTTGGCGGTGTTTCTTTCAGATTCAATTCGCACATTGAATACCTCACTTCCTGCGCTGCCTTGTCTCACGGCAGGATCAACAGGAGGAATATCCACACCCTCGGGCTGCAGGGTGAACCTGTCCTCCGGGCATGTAGCTGGGATCAGCACGGCCTCCACCGTGCCCTAAGTTGACCCATCTGGAAGCTAAATGCAAAGCTGCCTGCAGATCAGAGCCCAGGGATGACTCGCCCTTATTTCTGCCCCCAAGGCTGTTGTTGTGTTTCACTAATGAGGCACATCTCCCCCAAGCTCACCTGGCAACCGCAAGTCTAACCCGGTAAACTTCAGACGCCGGGAGCAAACACGGCTCTGCCCTGCTTGTATTGTACACTTTTAAAAACGCTGAAACGTTCCCAGCAGTGGTCAGACCACTCACCACATCAAAGGTTGCATGATTCGTCCTTGTTGTTATAAGCAGCCATTAGGCCTCCCTGTAATGTTGCCCCAGTAATACGAAGCAACTGCAAAGTCAGGGTCATTCTTTCCCCATGATGCAACCTGCAGGAAAAGAGGAAAAGACTTCACATTTAATGCGACCAAACTTGTTTTATTGCCACTTCACATGCTTTTAATTTAAAAACCCAAATTTCATAGAAGTTGCGATGCTGTGTAAAAATGTAATAAAACTAGACAACTAAGAATTAAACTAAAGAGCTCCTCCTCTTCTTTTTTCTTATTTTTGCTTCTCCTACTGATATATACTTAACACCTCAGGGCGATTAAGAGTCTAAACATCCATGTTTTTGGTCTGTGGAAGGAAACTGGAGTATTCAGAGGAAATGGAGGCACAGGGAGAATATGCAATGTCCACTCAGGAAGTTTCTCATTCTATGGAGATTCTCATTTGTCCAGGTCCTTATTTTCAGACTCTAAAATGCCTTGGAGACACTGGATGAGGAGACACAGGTATCCAGTTATGACAATATTACCTGTTACCAGTGAATCCCTTTACCTAACAGATGTTTTTGGAGCCTTCACCAAACTTTCCTTGCAAAGTGTTGCTAGCATCAAATGAGCTGAACTTGAGAAGGTAATGTTGAGTGACAGTTTCCAGTTCACTTGCTGTTTTGTGATGTCTGTTCAACACTTTAGGAAACGGGACTGTGATGTAACCACGTCGTCCTGATTAATTAACAACTCTTTGCCATCTGTGTTTACCCGTCCATGCCACTGTAAGTCCAGGTTCTCCATTCAGTTTAACATCATTCAGCGCTCCTGTTTCTCTTTTTCACCTCAAACCAGTCTGGACTGGAGTCCAGCGTGGATGAGTAGCTAAGCGTGAATCGCTCATGAGGAACAAGCACCGCTGCAGCGTTGCCAGGTCCCTTGTGTGTATCTAGCCTCACAGAGAGCAATCGCATTCAGCCACAAAGCCTCTATAGCCCAGGAGTGACTGGCTGACTCATGTGGGTCAAGACCTGCCACAGGTGGGGGACCCCAGGCTGAATGCCCTCCCCCCTCTCCCGACGGTAGGCAGCCACAGCCTCTGCGCCCCTTTTCACCCGCCCGGGACACCTGCACCGGACACAAAAGCCGTTCCTCTCCGATTCTTTTAGGGCAGGAGCAGACGTGGGGAAGAACAGGAGCCAGGGAGAAAGAAGCGGTGGTTGGATGGGTCGCGGTGGGGGCTGCCTGAGTCGAAGCCATGCGGAAACAAAGTAACACAAACTCCAGCCACAGCAGGGGAACAGCTGGAGCACACTGGGCCCTCAGTCTGGGTGGTCCAGGGGTGAGGGAGAAAGAGAGGGTGTGAGCTTTCAGGAGAAATGAGCGAGAATGAAAGACACGGAGCGGGTTTGGGTTCAGATAGAGATGTTGAAAGCAGAGGCTGTTAGGGGGAGGCAGCACGGAGAAAGACGAGGCAAGAGGTAAAGAAAAAGCAGCTACTTGTGGGCTTCCCCTTTTATCCCTGCAATTATGGCAAATCAATGCACATCAATATCTAATTATTCCAAGAAGCCCTTCCACCAATAGTACTATTAGAGGGAGAGGTGTAATTCAAGGTGCAGGAGAAACCACAATTGAGCAGAGGACAAATTACAGTACGTGTGAAAATCGCTGAAAAATGTCCTAAACAACACCAGCCCAGGATGGGATGGTGATAATGACATTTTCCTTCATTTAGCTGGAAACAGGAATCAAATGTTTTCTCTCGCTCTCCCTCCCCGCCCTTCCACAGTGGCCATTTAAAAAGTATTTCGCTCCAGCTGCCGCTTTTCAGAACAATTCAACTAATCCTTTTGTATTTACAGGAGTTGTTAGTTGTGAGCGAAGCTTGCGATAACCTCCATCAACAAAGGAGACGCCGTCACTTCCCACAAGGTGAGCCTGGATCCCTGTTCTCCTGCACATGAGGCTTATCACACCAACCCGGTTTTGCATGATAACAAAAAAAGAGAGTAAGAGAGAGAGAGAGAAGTCACGCGGGAGGTCCTGCACATTTGCATATCCCCTGGGTGCACGGTGTAATTTAGCTACATATGTCCCTTCCCTAATAGGCTGGAGTTGGCTTAACGCGAGGCTTGTGTTTTTGGAAGCGACCTTGCTTGATTGTCTATTCGGATTCACAGCTCGGCTCTGATTTGCAATTGAAAGGAACGTAATTGTACTTGAACTAACTGAATAACTATAGGTTTTTTTTTTTTTTTAAAGAGGGTACGTGAGGGAGAAAGGTGTTTTTGTGTGTGTGCCAGATTCAAGCTTGTCATCCCCGAGTGCAATCTTCTCCATGGGGGACCATTCACAGGGCTGCACCTCTCCGTCTGCACAGAGGAGGCGTTTGAATATGCCGAAAAAATACAGCCGACTGTCTCTTGACGTGTGTGCCAGCTCTGCCAGTCCTGCAGTTATCACATTCCACTGATTTCATAATGTCACTAATCAGCACCCGTGTTTCCCATGGTAATACATAATATATCTGACTCAAACAAATGGAAATATATTCATGATATGCATTCGCTCATTCTGCACTAAGTTTGACATTCTCCCATCCGATCCGCGGAGACTCCGACAACATTTGCAGGGTTGATACGCGAGCAGCCAGGAGCCACCACGAATCGAGGACCTACTTTGTTCCTGGTCATAGCCCGCTGCTTATCTCCCACATTTGACTGCCGCAATTTGCCTCTCAAATGCTCTGCTGTGCGACGTTACAGCCTCCTATATCTGAAAATGCAGATTCCTGCGACACGGCAGAGTCTCGTATGCACGCGTTAATCCCAACTTGTTATCCATGACATCAAACCCAATTTGTCCAGATTTAACACCAGTTTTCGGTTCAGCGGAGAGGAAAAGCAGCAGAATATGAATTAATGTTATTTTTTTTTTAATCTTTCTAAATAATAACGCGGCCTCTCCTGCAAAACGCTCCGCACTTTCCCTCTCCCCGATATTAAACAAGATTAGGGGAAGCTAAAAGGTTAATGAGATTCCCTTCTTTTGAACAAACTGTGCCTTATTTCTCCCTTTCACAGGAAGCCATAAACATCCACCCCGTAATAACGAATGGTGATTATGCCGATGATATTAATTATCATTACTTTCAATTACTACACCCAGCCAGGCCCTGTTGGTTATGAGGGCAGCTCCCTGTGGAGGAGCCGCCACCCGCCGCCGTGCATTCATTAGCCGAGCCCAGTGATTGTGTGACTCTCTGCCGCTCTCCTTCTCCATCTCCGTCTCTCTTCTTCCCCTCTCTCCCTCCTCTCCTAGCCTTTGTTTCATCCTCCCTATTTCTCCTCTTCCTATAGCCAGCAGAGTCAATGAGTCCAATAAGCTCCACATGCGGCTCTGTCAAGGGTAAGGCCAAAGAATGAATGAGGTGAGGTGGAAGTTAATTGTACAGAGATCTGAGATGAGCTTTGAGGGAATCCATGGCACAGATTGTACAGATTCCTCAATTTCCTCTCTCTCCCCCCTCCCTCCATCTTACTCCTCCTCTGTTTTGTTGCTTTAGCTCTCCTCGCCTGTCCCAGGCTCGCTCTTGTTGCTTTGTCTTTACTCCTTTCCACTCTCCCACACTCCTGACATGAAACATCCATTTCCACCCCATGAAATATGGAGAGGGCCCTCATGAATTGTTTACAGGTTAGCGGCATGCATGCCAATGGCAGCAGGGGGACAGGCTCAGGTTTTCGGGGAGGTTGCAGCCGGTGAAGGCCGGTGATGGCAGAGAAGGCCCCAGCCCCCATGAAACATGCTGTAAAACCAAGAGGACCTGATTGTCTTGTGCTGATCTGGAGGGTTTATAGCTTAAAACAATACTAAAAAGTCATCGATGTAGATGTACGTGTTGCCAGGTTGAAGCCAAAACCAATAATGCAGAGTTGAGGCCAATAACATCTTATGTCAACAGTAATTTGCAGACTTGAGTTCAACAGACTCTTCTTCTCCCAGAGTAGGATAAATCGCCATCATGTGAGCCACATTTTTTACATGCCGGAGCACTCTGGATGACCCTGAAGTGGAAATCTGAAAAATTCAACAACACCCAAAATGGATGTATTAAACGCGAGTTGGAATACCGGCCAGTGACATCTTAACATAAGCTTTCACCAACTCTCAGCTTGAAGTTGTGGCTTCAATTTACATGTTTTTCTGAAAAGAAATGGCACGGGATCACATATTAGATACCCCCCACCCCCAAAAGAAAAAACTGTCACTGGACATTCCAGTGAAAAAGACACAGTCTATGACTGCCCTACATGTCATAGACTCTGACTGGACCTCAGAAAGAAGACACTACCTGACCCTACCTGGCAGCATTGATTCCCAGCAGACACCACGGGGCTACACATCATTCACAGTATTTTAACACCTGCCAAGTGCACGTTCTTCCTGCATTATTCAAAGGAGCAGGGGGGCTCTATCTGCTATTAGTCTCTGTCCCACGGGGCTGCTTGTGCTGATGGCCATGACTGAAAATGAATCAAAACTCATAGCAACAAGTCAGCGCTCGGAGATTAAAGTCAGAACAGCTGCGCAAATAATGACAACAAAGGTCCCAAAGATTCATACCGCCTGGTGAAGAGTGAATCTCTGCTGAGAGACAAGCCTTTCATTCCCTCTCTTTGGTGATTACAGTTTTGACTCGCTTGACCAAATAAGTGAGTTAAATGCTCCAAAATAGCCTCAAATGATGTGAGGCCTGAGCTGATTCCTTAACAAGGCCGAATTAAAGTTCAGTCGGAGGCAGATTGTTGGGACGTTGCACCAGCTTCGCCTGCAGCACTGAAGTGTTCGCCTCGCAGAAGCGTCCCGCAGGACTCGAGGAGAGAGTACGAGATAATGGGCTGGATGTAATGGGATCGGTCGGATGGCTCGGGATATTTATTTGGTCGGTCTCGCTGGACGATGCACGGCCCGTTGAGTTGGTTAATTTCCTCCTGATGAGCTTGTAGATCACGTCAGCGCTGCACTACAGGGATATGAGAGATGGATATGGAAGCATCAATTAAGATGTACTTCGGCGAGGGTTTTATCAGTTGTGGCTTTTTTTTTGCCGGGGTCTAATAGCTCGTGATTGATAGTGATGAACTTGAGCGCAAGGGCCGTGCGTTTCAGATGGACAGATAGAGCATTTTGAGGGTTTGCTGACTAAAGTGCTTCGCTGCAGCTGGTGCACTTGTGGTTGTAATGGAGTGCTTGGGAGCCACACCACTTGAGAGATTGTGCGGATATATTATTAATCTGTTCCCTGTGCTGTAAAGGGCTGAACCGTGGGCCTGGCAGAGAGAATACTGCCGTGGCGCCATCATCCCCTTATCTGTCTCTTTCTCCCAGCCTCCCTCGCTCTCCAGCCTCTCCCCTGTCTTTGTCATTCAACCTCTTTCTCCGAGGAAAAGGGATCTCGAGCTCCAAGAAGGGAGGAAGAGATGATCAGATCAATATTCCTCTCAGGAAATAGGCTTCCTCCTGTCTGACTCTCTGTCTCTCTGCTGCCGCCCCGTCCTCCTCAGCGGCGGCCTGTCCGACCGCATCATTGAAGCATCGTGGACCAATTTCACTAGCGAGCCAGATAAGCAGCCAGAGTCAACATGTCACAGGGTGCGTGACAACCTCGAAACGCAGTTCCCATACAATGGCGGAGGGGCTGATAGATACATAAAGTAGGTGGTGGTTGTGGTTGAGAAAGAGGAAGGCAGCGGGCTGTGTGCCTCTCAGTGTCACAACAGCAAAGTCATCTTGAAGTTACACGGCAGACATGAAGTGAAACCTCAAGTCTCCTTATGCCACTCTCCTGCAGGACTGTATCATCTGGTGAGCTGCTGTCATCTTTCAGAGCCGAGTAAAGTGAATCTCAGGCACAAGTTAGCTCCACATGGATGTCACTCACATCAGTGACAATTCCCTCTGACCAGGAGGGAACACCAACACCTGTTTGGTAGATGAGACAGTAGAACGTCTTTGTATTTCATCAAAGAAGGCAACTTAAGGCATTTGAACATGTAATGTAAACTGATGTTGTATATATATATGATGAACTATTTACTTCTGACTTTGTAAATGTTTCTCCATTTAATCACAACACAGTTCGCCTTCCAAAGTTACCAGCTCCTGTATTCTGTCTCTGTAGTTAAGGGTAATTGTCATTAATTTGACTTTGTGTGCTGCTGCTGCTTCCTAACAGCATAAACCATGACTGATTATCTAACTGTGTCCAATCAACCGAGGAGAAGAGAAGAGGTTCCAGGCAGCCATTCACAGTGTAAGGTAAACTAATAAGAATTAATACTCTGCTCCGGTATGATTAAAGTCGTTTCGGTGAATGTTCTCCTGCTGTCCAGTCATAAATAACGCCTTCCACGGACATGTAACATTATTCTAACAAATGAAATACACATGATGGTTGACTTAATCACACTACAATGCCACGTCATGTGCACAGTATTGTTTCAAACCAAGTGAATGAAAGTAAGCTGGGGCTTTTGGTTTGTATGTGACAGAACAAAATGATGGGATACAGAATAAATATCGTCTGGTGGACTTGACTGAAATCAGATCTCACACACACACTTCTCTGTTTTAGGGATTTCACTCATCATCATTATCTCGGGTTCACTCTGGGGTTTTTTTTTTCACTTTTGCCACCACTATTGTTTTTATGGCACGTGTGCTTGTTTAATGTTCTATTTCTGACCATTGATGCTTTATTGTGGTCCACTGGCTGCTGCAGCCATGTAAATTTCCCCTCAGCGGGACGAATAAAGGATTATCTTATCGGCGCTTATCTTAAAGAACATAAACAGCCATGACAACTGAGTTACGGCATTACTGAGGCAGTGCCTCGGTCTTCTACCAGAACGGCACGTCACCTTAAACTCACTCCTGCGCCTGCTGGCTGTGAACACTGTCCGATAACAGTGTCTTTCTTCCCCGTGGCCGAGCACCATGAATTCTCCCTCTGTTCCCAGTTTGTCACTTCTCCCTGGCTGTAGCCGGAGCTGCTTCCACATTCCTAAGGGGAAAAATGCTCTGCACTATCTTGAACCACTCTGTGCAGGCCCCATAGAGTCCATAACCACAAACTGCGGTGCAACGCCACAAGGATGCGAGGGCCGGTGATGTACTTCATCAGTATTATATGACTGGAGTGCATTTTTGAGGTGAAAGGTCACAAGTTTGGAACGATCACGGGGAATTTATGTCGTAATTGTTTCCCATGCTGGGTTGTTTCACCACCACTGTGTGTGAGTGTGTGTGTGTATGTAAATAGAGGAGTGAGAGAAGAGGAAGAGATTGTGTGTAACAACAGGAAAGGTGGGTGGTGCAGGAGACACTGTATTTGTGAGTCTGTGAGTGTGCAGATAGAGAAGTTTCCGCTGCAGCCATGACCTGGCACTGTTGCAAGAGTAGATTACTGGTCCCATCTCTCACACACACACACACATATACACACTTTTCTTCTGTCTTGTGGACCTGCTACCTAGAGATTAGCTTCCCCACACAGGGGTGTGGCTGTGTGCGTTGACCATTGTCCAATCAGGCGTGACCCAGGGATGACAACCAGCCAACCAGCACGCCCAGATCCCACTGCGCTGCCAAGGGGGCGTCACATGATGGGACCAACTGTCACCACACATGGTCTCTTTCTCTCTCAAATCTGTCCATTTGTGTGTGAGAAACAATCCATCCATTTATCCTGCGACTCTGGGAGGAGGCTTATTTTTTCCCCCCCTTCTCTCCTCTCATTTGGATTTCATTCAGACCTGTCTCTCCTCCAGTTAGCGAGTCGACCTCAGCAGGAGCCAAATCATCCTCCTTCCTTTTGAATCCAGTATATATATATTTTTTTCCTTGTAGGCTGACACAGTTAAGGACAAACATTGTGCTCAGAGAGTTAAGTGCTTCAATCCACAGGTTCTGGAGCTGCACATACCCTCCCCTCCCCCGACAGCAATAGATCGTGCCAAAACTCTCCCGTGTCCTCCTCGCTGCTTTCCAAAAGTCTGGTTTTAAAGGCGAAATGAAGATAAAAGTGAGAATACTTCCCACTCTCTGTTCTTTTTTTCTTAAAATTGATAACACACTGTGTTCTTCACAAAAGATTTTTCCACAGGTGCACAAACATTAGCACTTCTTTTGTAGTGGCCAGGATTGACCCGGGCGGTGGCGTGTTTTTTGTGTCCACAACACCTGGCCATTTTCAGCTTCATTTGATTCTAAATACAGAGATTCTGCTCTCGATATCCACACTACATTAACTCTCCGAGGCACAACAAACACAGTGTTTGTTTTGGACACAAAGGAAAGGACATTTTGGCTGCAGTCAGACCACTTTAGATGAAATATCGCTATTCAGGGCAAACCTGCAACACTCTGGTCCAAATCACACAGCCAGCTGTTTACCACAAAGGGTCCTATGTGGTTTCCTGAGCGTAACCTCTCCTGATCTTTGTTTGCATGACTTTGCTTGACTTACTGTGGGGTTAGCTTGCAGCCACAATGGATTACGCTCAGACTTTCGCATCCCACATGGGATGAATCTGCACAAAACAAGTGGACGGAGCAGTGTATTGTCACATTCGGTCGATAGAAGCAGAGCTCTTCATTTTGTGGTCCTTCACGTGCCTCTACGGGGGAGTTTACCCTGCAGTGTGCTTTAATGTTTGATTAGCTTCAGGTAATTTGCTTGCAACTGAAGCTTTGGCTTGAAAAGAGAAGCGGTCTCTTGCGCTGCATCGCTCTGGAAATGATTAGGACTGTTGGGGCAGCCTGGAACCATTACTGATGTACACTGATGAAGTCCCATTTGTTTGAAGTGCAAGCACTCTGTTGAAGCTCTCTTGTGTGTGTACGTGTGAGAGAGAGAGTGAGAGAGAGCAAGAGAGCAAGTCAGCATACATCTGTCCTTCCCTCAGTGTGTGTGTGTGTGTGTGTGTGCGTGTGTGTGTGTGTGTGTGTGTGTGTGTGTGTGTGTGTGAAGTCTCCCTCTCCTTCCCTTTCTCCCTCAGCCAAGCGCACACCACTAAAAACTTGTTGCAGAGAGGAACTGGAAATAAACTAGTGAGGAAACTCGATCTCTTTGAAGTCTTGGCCCCGTAGTTCAAACCGTTGCCGGTCTTCAAATATATGTCATTCAGACCCCAAATCACATATAAAACGCTTCCCTTGGCAGCGGACGTGTTTCGCCATTGTAGCGTGGTGCCAGTGCTTTGACAAGATAACAGCAGAGTTTTTTCCCGTCCCCGACATTATTTTTAGCCACGGTACGTCAGAAGGAGTCACCGAGGAGTTAGTTTGATGTCTGGACACATGTTGAAGGCTTTTGCTAATGATCAGGATATGCAGCGCGTTGTCCAAAGTGCTGATGTGATTCAGCGCAGTTGCTCCATCAAACAAAGGGCCACAACGAAAATCTGTTTTGGGTTTTTGGATGGTGGGTGAAAGCTGAGGCCGTAGTTGAAGGCAGCTGTGCACTTGCGAGTGATGTAAATCGTTTGCCCTTGGACTGCAGTTGTACTGGATGTGTGAAAAAGAAAAGAAACTGGATGTCATTCTCCAACAGAATCTGTCGATCTGCAATGACACAAAACTGTCTTTTTTTTTTGGTCTCATCTTTGCCAGCCACTTCTGTCTGTCTGTCCCCTTGGCCTCAGTGTTTTTTTATTGTATTTTTCTTTGTTCCACATTACCACGCTATACCCAGAGCGACCGTGTCGCCCCGAAAGCTCGTTTTCTCATGCGACGTGCGACAAAACTGCAGAGGTGATTTAAAGCAGGACGCGGTGACCATCGCTCACCGCGACAGCAGGTGGACTTTTAAGATGGAATAACAAGATTAGCCGTTAGATTAGCTGATCTGACCGCAAGATTATCCGTGTCAATCTGTGACAGAGGAATAACAGGGAAGCTGGATGTATTTCACCAACTTTCTGGGCAAACAGGATGATTTATGATCTAACCAGGTCGCACATTGGATTTAGGGGGATGATGTGACCACTGACTACTTTGGCTGGTTGCGTCGGCCTCATGAATACCATAAAGACCATAAAGTGTCAACCCAGTGAGGCAAATTAATGTTTCTGCATTTGTACAAAGCACATTATTAGAAACTGATAACCATTTACACAGAAACTAGATGAATCAGATGATTGGTCATCGAGTTTAATTTGATAAAACACATGAAACCACTCTTCTATCCCGGGATCTGCTATGGACTGGGCCTCTAGGTCTTTTGTAAAGAAAACCACTGTTTAATTCTGGCCAGCCGGGCTAATTATTTTTATACAATCTAATATTAGCCAGTAAAGTGGATAGGAAAAAAAAATCTGAATGAGTATTACGATAATTTTCTCTTTCTTGTCCTGTCATCCCCCAACAAAGGTGGTGCAGGCGCAGCGGAGCAAAGGGTTATTTAAAGGAGACCTAAGGATGTCCTCACTAATGGATGATGCACTTTACTCACCAGTGCACAATACTGTACACTTCTATTTAAATTCAAATTACGCCATTTGAGGCTGAGCGTGCGCGTGTGTGTGTGTGTGTGTGTGTGTGTGTGTGTGTGTGCGTGTGTGTGTGTGTGCGTGTGTGTGTGTGTGTGTGTGTGTGTGTGTGTGTGTGTGTGTGTGTGTGTGTGGAGGGAGGGCCCTGGTAAGTCCCTTTTGTAATGTTTATTGTCGACAATGAGGTTGAACCCCTCTTAAAATGCAAGACAAAGGCAGAGAGGTGCTAAGGGGCAGGAAACAGCGCTCCACTTCTCTTCCATTTCCTCAGCAACACACACACACACACACACACACACACACACACACACACACACACACACACACACACACACAAACACACACTGCTAATTACATGTGGTACCACTATAGATGTAGTGCTCTAATTGTGGAGCTATAAGTGGCTGTGACTATAAATAGGTTCACTTATTATGAGAGGAGCGTGTTGGTGTCTCAGGTTAGACTCTATGGCTTGGATGTATTTTTGATACATTTTTGCTCAACATTTTTTTCAATGTCCTCAAGTGTCTGTTTTACGATTTCAGGGGGGGAAAAAAAGCACCCTGTTCAAGCCAAGTCTAAAATTGCACATCTTTCTTTCCAGGCTCCTCAGCACAAGGTCAGCACTGTGAGAGTATGTGAGAGTGTAAAGAGTACAAGAGGAGCAGGGCTGCTGAGCAAAGGCAAACAAAGATAAAGAGAAATGTGATTTAAACATGACCACAAAACTGTCCGGCTTTATCAAAAACAACGTCAGGCTGTGAGTTACAACATCTCGTGGAAACGCCTCAGAGGGCTTGTAAATCAGGCGGAGATGTATCACTTGTGAATCCGAGATCATTGGATCAGAGGCAGCATTAAAGATTAATGATACGATTTGTAAGAATACTTCTAAGATCCTTAAATCATTAAAGCAGTACAGATATGTAGAGGCACATACATTCATATAGAGCTACGGCCCTAGGGTCACAGGACTGGAGGCGGCACAGAACTGAAATTTCAAGATGGCAAGAATAAAGGCATATTCTATTTTATTCTATTCTATTCTTAGAGATTCCACACTTTTAATGAACTTTTCAAGTCGACGTTTTATGAGAAATCTAAGACTCAGACGTAGCTTGGTAAGAGTAACTTGGTTCTTTAATTGTAAAATATTGAAGCTGCTTGGGGGGGAAAACTCCCAAACAATTGAAAACACAAAATAGCCCAATTTTACTCTCAATGTCAACGCTGTTAACATTTAGTTGTTGAGCTGCAAATGTTTGAATATTCGGTTTCAGCCAAAGAGGAAAAGTGAATCAGAATTGTGTCTCAAAGATGAGAGTATGCCGTAAGCCTCTGAGCTGTGATACAAATGATTTGAAGGTTAAGACAATTTCATTAATTCATTGTAATTAATGCGCCTGTCCACCCACTCATCTGTCCCTCGAGACATGCATGCTTATACGGATATTGTACTTATACGATATTTAATTAGAATAAATAGGACGTTGCTAATGACAGAGCATACACGCAACAGACAGAGACAAAATCCACTGCCTTTTTTAAACAGATTGTTAAATTAAGGATCCATCAGCTGAGCTGATAGATCCAGCATTATACAACAACACTGAAAAGTTGGCATTTCGGCGAAACGTGTTGGGGTTTTTTTTGTTTTTTTTTCCCAGGACTTTGAAAAAACTCGGTCTGCGGGGCCGACTGGAACCAAATTAAAGCCCCATTTGAAAATGCCACACCAATTACAAGGCGTAAACTTTAAACAGTCCCAGCAGAGACACGTCTGGAGTTTCTTTCCTCTCCCCGCAGACAGACACTCGGAGCGGATTATCACCGCTGTGAGAAGCCGGAGCAGGACTTGCAGCGCGCGGGCCGCTCTCCTGCAGCAGCCTGGGATATTATCAGCGTGTAGCGGCGGTGAGCCTGGTGAGTTCCTAATGATAGCTCTGCCCTCCGCCACAGACTAAATCAAGGCTTGCTGGGTAAACCGACTCAGCGCGACCACTTAACCCCTGTCTGCCCTTCTGCCGCCGACACTAAAAATTTCTCAGTATTTAAATGCAAATCTGAGGGGGCCACCTGACCGCCAATGACGGCGGATGCAGGGTCGTCTCCAAAAACAACTTACCCGGGCTCCATTTCCTGTGCCAAAGTAGTCCCAACGCTACACTCACAATTGACCTTCATATATTATCCTCACATGGCGGATCGGTATTTACCCATGTCGCCTCACCGCGCGGATCTGGATTGGGTTTCCTCCAACAGCCCAAAAACATCCATGATTTGGTCGATTGGAGACTCTCACTTTCCCCTCGGTGTGAGTAAGAGAGTGACTGGTGTGTGTGTGTGTCCTGCATTGTACTGGTGACCTGTCTGGAGTGTATATCCTGCTCTGTTAAAGTAGATGAAATAATGGATGGATAGATATCAGACTCAAAGCTTTGTCAGCTCTGAGTCAACTCTATCAGTTTTGGTACTTCCTGCTGTAAAAGACCCGCTTCCTCTCTCAATTACCGGAGCACGCTGCGAATTGAGACCGCAGAGATTTCCACAAACGCATCCCCGCAGATTATCCCCCGAGTGTTTTGAGGCAGCCATCTAACGCGTCTGGTGACGCACCGATCTCAGGGCCTCAATTTGTCTCCATAATGTGCGACTGTCAACACTTGACAACCCTGTAAAAGAGACACCAAAGAGGCCTGCCTGCCGCCTTAACTCCGGGGCTTTAACAGAAGCATTAGGACAGGCTGGAGGAGAAGGGGGGGGGGGGGGGGGGGGGGGCTTGCCTGGGTTTGTGTGTGTGTGCACGTGGCGCCACAGGGCTCCAGGTGCGTTCACCTGTCTGCCATTCACGTCCCTTCAAGGAGAACGGAGCAGAGACAAGGCACTCAAGATGTCCGGAGATCGAGTTACACGTCTCTGCCTCTCTGTTTCTCATCATTCTCTCTCTCTCTCTCACACACACACACACACACACACACACACATGCATAACGGTGTGGAGAAGAATGCAGCAGGTCCATGATCCATGAAATGGGGAGCAAGGGCTTGAGGCCAATGTGAGAAGCTGTGGAGAGGAAGGGAGCGGCGTGATTGATGGTGAGGATCAGGAAGTGGTGCAGGTAGAGTTACAGGTAGGATCAGGGGCAGGAGAGGGAGGTGAGGAGGGGCACGCAGCCAGGCATCGGTGAGAGAAAATAAAAAGTGCACGGGCAAAAGGAGAAGCATGCGCCGAGGAGGAAAAGGAATCGAGAGCAGGATATCAGGCGGTTTTGCGGCGATTGCAGCAGAAGAGGGGACAGAGAAGCTGAGCGAGCGCATGACTGGAGGCGTGCCAAATCTGACCACGCTGGCCGAGGCCCGACACAGGCGCATAAAACTTGAGAGGACGAGAAAATACGATGGCAAAGCCAGGCGCTGACTTTGATTCATGTTCTGCTGACAAATGTTAAGTTTCGTCTGCACATGTCTGTGTTTTTCAGGTTTCAGTTTGCCCAGGCGGCCGAATGGTGGGGTTTTTAACTTATTTACGAGCAGATGTAATTAGATTTCCTCTGCAAAAGTTGCTCCGAGATGCAACTACAGCCATCAGAGTCCCGGCAACCGTCTGATAATGAGGGTTCATGGCAACTTTTTTGTTTGATAGTAAAAAAAACTAAAATGAAAACACCTCTGAATCCAGGTGTGAAAAGACAACAGAGATCAGTGAAAACGAAAAATAGGAAAATCAAATAACAAAAGGGCTGTTGAGTTGGGGGTGGGGTGGGGGGGGTCTCGCGTAAATGTGGCCTAAGCATAAACATTGAATTTTCCAAGACCGCAATTTCCTGTTTTCCCAGGCGATTAGAGTGAAATGTAAGCCTGGAGGAGTCACGGCACGGTCGTGTTTCCTCCTGCGCTTTAGAGGCGAGGCGAGGAAGGGCCGAGCTGCTCTCAGCTCCGCCGAGCCAAAAATTTACATATGTGTGTTGCTGCTGAGTACATCCTGAGCACATTGTTTTACTTAACCCCCTCCACGTGTTGCACAGTGTGTGCGTGTGCGCGTGTGTATGTTTGACTACGAGTGTGTTATGTAGCCGTAACAGGCCTCAGTGCTGCCGCTATGTCACACAGGAATTCCCGCTATGTCTCATGTCTAACACATTCGGGCGACTTTCAGTGACGTGGTTGGATTTAATTCAGAATAAGAAAGTGCTGCATTTCTAAGGGATGTGTGTGTGAGGTCAAACACAAATTAAGAGGTTACCGTTCCTGCAGACAGTTTCTTTTTAAAAGATGTGAGGTTTGATGGTTCCCATCTATGCTTTTATATCTAACCGGTGTCACAGGGGTCAACATTATATATCTGATATTGAAATTCAGGGTTATTTCCTCCTGCCACCTGCTCATTGTGAGAATATGTGATTTTACTTTTCACATGACTTTGTGCCGATTTAGCACTTTGTGGCGAAAGGCTTTTAAGATTGCATAAAAAAAAGGGACACTTTCTATTTGACAAAGTTTCTCACGCCTCAGTCTATATTGGCAGATGATCCGATCACTGCCCGTAAATCATGGTCTGTATTGTCACATGAGCATTTATTACCAGAAGTGTGAAACAATGAGGCAATTAAAATATTGGGAAATACCATTCTCTGCTGGTAAACCGACCAAAACCTGGAGGCTTCTGGCACACAAATGAACTGTGTCTGAATCTTTTGTGCAGCAGAGACCATCAGGAGGGGTGCAAAGGTGACTCAGTCATTACTCCTCAATCTGACCGTTACCCGAGGACAAAGCCTGAACATGTGAGTGTAAACTGGGCTTTGAATCATGTGGGATCTCACACTCTATAGGAATTCCTCACTCATCGGTCCAGACAGAACTAAATCCATCCATCATCTTACACACTTGGCACCCAACAGTGTCGGAGAGGTCTCCCGGGGCTAATCTCCAGCACAAGCAGGATGACAATAGAGATTCTCCAGTAAGCCTAAACACGCTTGTTTCTTTGGACAGAGGGAGGAGCACACAGAACCTGGAGACAAGCCACCTGCACACGGAGGGAACATGTAAGGCCTTCAGTCGACTGGGTCGTGTGTGGCCCCGGCCTATCTTTAAACCAGCAGACCGCTGATGAAGAAACGATCTGTGACTGAATCAAAACGTCTTGTGCAACAGAAACCAGAAAGACCAAAGAGGTGGGCTGGTTCAGTCAGAGCTGACTCAGCCATTCGTTACCCAACAAAGGAAAAAAAGAAAGAAAAGCGAGAGCGTTTAGCTCTAAACCGGGCGTTGAATCACACGTGATCTCACATCCTCAAAGAATCACCGAACTGAGTGTGCCTAACAATTGTCGACGACATCTGGCAGGCACCGGCGCTCACACACCTGACAACATGGAGCAGCCCACAGCATGAGTCAGTAAACCCTGACTAAGTGTGTGGTTTTCACCCTGCGAGTGTGTCACTCCTGGTTCTTTCGAGGCTTTTCTCTCCGGCTGCGACGTACCGTCAGCGCGGCTCAATGAGCCGTCGGAAGAGGAAGCTTTAGTCACTGAAGCGGCGTGGAGATGAGCCCCGATGAGTATTTTTCTGATCCAATTTACCGTAATAACTCGCCACTCGGTAAAAGCCAGTGAGTGACAGCGCGCTATCTGGGCCTGGTTTTTAATATCAGCGTTTCTCGCCGAGATAAAAGGACATTTGGAAGTCCTCAGAGGCGCCGTTATCTGATCTACGCCTTTATTGGAGTTTCTCTGCTGCCTCCCTGTCTCGTTTTGTCCCCCCCTCCTCCTCCTCTTTATCTCGCTCATTTCATCTGTCTCCCTCTCTTCGCTCTATCTCTGTCTTTTCTTCCGCTGCGCTCGCGCTTCCTATCGCTGAACCTGCCTCTTTTATTCTTTCTCCTACTATTTCATCCATTGATCACGTCTTTTGTGGACCATGTCTTAGTTTATTTCTGACACAATAAGGGCCTACAATTTAACTATTAGCCTTTCTTTTCTCTCTCTTTCTCTCTCTCTCTCTCTCTCGCTCTCTCTCTCTCTCTCTGCTGCCACTCTCATTCCCACTCCCATGGAGAAGAAAAACCTTGAAGGAGAACTGAGGAAGTGAAGAAAGAGGAAAGAGGAGAGAAAGTGAAAGCAGAGCTGTGGAGGCTGCCTGGAAAGAGTGTGCCATGTTGCCCCCTTCACCTCCCTCTTCCCCCCGTCCTGTCTTTCGCCTCAACCCTTGTCCCCCCTTCCTCCCCCCTCTCGTCTTGCCTCCCTGGTGTTTATTGCCACTGGTGCGTGTTTGTGTGCCTGCGTGTGTGCATGAGTGTCTTTTTTGTCCGCGCGTACGTGAGTGTGTGCGGGTCCGAACACAAGGGATGGAAGCCCCAAAAGTTGGCCCCATGACAAGTGACCCCCTTCTTTCTCCCTCGGCAGCAGAGACCGTCGAGAGGGGCAGACAAAAAGAGGAGAGAAAAGGGGAGCGAGGGACGAGAGCGGAGCAGGGAAGGAGGGCGAGCCCAGCTGTAAGCAGCACAATGCGAACGAGAGCTTGGCAGAGGCTCAAAGCTGCTCCGAACGAGTGCCTCTCACTAACCCCCCCCTCCCCTCCTTCCTCCTCCGAGCTCCTCCAGCCCTCCCTGACAAATTAAAAGCGTTTGGCGCTGTAAAGCACGGAGGGGGGAGAGAGAGAGAGGGAGAGAGAGAGAGGGAGGGAGGGAGGCAGGACAGGGGAGGAGAAAGGAGAGGTGGAGGGGGGGCGACAAGAGAGGAGACGGGATAGGGAGAGGGGAAGGATTAGGTATTAATGTGTTCCTGCACCGGCTTAATCCCAATGATTACAACCAAAATAAATACAACTCAGTTGTATTTTTGTTTTTTGTGTGTTTTTTTTTCAGTTTTCAGCATTCGATGTTGCTGACAGATGCCAGGGGGTAAAGGTGGTGAGAGCAGGTCTCCAGTCTGAATGGACCCCCACCCCCACCCCCCCTCCAGCCCGCCACTCCCTCACCTTGTTCTTTATCCCCCTAAAGCGTGTGCCAAAAAGTGTCCCAATTATTTCATTGTACAAACAAAGTATGTCCCCTGCCCGTTCAATTTACAAGGCCTAAAAGGAAAATCGAGCATGAAGGAGGCAAAAAAAGGGAAAAAGGTGTGTGTGTGTGTGAGTGTTGTGTAAGAGAGTAGGCACACACTGGTGAATCACAGTTTAGATACTTCACACACCCACAGCCAAACACAGAGGCTCACACACACACACACACACACACCTACGAGAGTCACGGCGAGCTGTTTGCACAGGAGGAAGCCTCGAGTGGAGTGAACCACGGGTGAACCCGGAGCCGACCTGACATCAGCACTTCCATCTTCCAGCCATAAAACATGAAAACGTACCATATTCGGAGAGGAAGGCATTGATCTTGTTAATGGCATTCCACATTTGGAGCTTATCCGTCGCTGTCAATACTTACACATCGTTCAAAAAACACATGTGGGAGCACATCTGGGCGCCTGGGATCCCTCCCCGCACTCTCTCTGCAGCGTGTGTTTCACAGACGCCGCAAAGTTGCTGCAGCGAGGAGAACAGCGCACCCACCCCGAGCCTGATGGCTTTAAGAAAAAAAAAATTAATAAAAGCGAATTAAATAAATTAAATTGTTTGGAAGCCACGGCCGCAACTTTTCATTTTCTCTCGTCTCCTCTTTCATCCACAGGAACTGCAATTATCGACGCTTCAAGGAAAATAAAAGATCTGTTTATTGTCTCATCAGGTTGTGAGCAACAGAGCTGCGGATTTTCAACAAAGATGTTGAAATATTTTTGATGCTCTTCCAGGCTCGCGCAGGGTCGAATAAGTGGAATCCGCTCTCGTGTCAAATTCCTCGGTTATTGTGGTCACATCATCACTGTTGTCTATTTGTTTTGAACCGAGCACAAAAACGGCACTTTTATTGCATCTGACCGCATTTTGCCGCAATTATTTGTCTTTGTCTGCACAAGATGAATTCAATAGTAGAACAGAAAGAAAAGAAACGGGCTGGAAAGTCACTGGGATAAAAAAATCAAACCTCTTCACAAGAGCAAAACATGGACTAATCAGGTGTGGCTTGACATGATTGGTGCAGAATAACCTGAACCAGGCCGAAATCACTGATGATCGGACCTGAAAGACCTGAGCGACCATGTTATGTGACTCGGGAGCTTGTTCAGACTCGGGCCTCTGAGTTTCTAGGAACTGAAAATAGGCCACTGGAACACAGCGTCCACCCTTCAGATGTCTGAGAAAGAGGCCCAGCTCCACCCAGCCCAGCCCAGCCCTCTCCTCCTGCCCTTCTTTTTTTTTTTTTCTTTTTGCCAGTGTGAAAGGGAATACCCTGCCCCAGCGAGACGGCCCCACATTCCTCCATTACAGATGACAAGCTACACCCCCCCCACACACACACACACTCACACACCCCCTCCTCTCCACCCTTCTACCTCCAACCCCAACCCCTGCCGCAAATACCGTGACCCTAAAACCCAGGCCTGCCGACTCTGCAGCCCTGCTGCTTCAAATGCCTCAGGTTTCACCCGGGGAAAATCCAACTTTGGCAAAGAATCAAATCCGAGCCTCGAGCCCCGCTCCCCTGTGCCGAGGCTGCAGATTCTGGCCTACACCTGACTGCCCGTGCTTCCCCCCGCTCTCTCTCTCTCTCTCTCTGTCCCTCTTCCCTTGTTGAAATCCTTCCAAAATCCATCGGAGGTGTCGTGATTGATGGCGCTGAGTGTCCGACTCCAATTGCTCCAATTAGGTCAGCCGCTCCAGCGAGGCACAGCAACCCTCCTGTCCAGTTTTTCCCTTTTTTATTCTCCCTTTTTTTTTTCGAGAGCAGGTGGCGAATGCTGCCGTTTTAGCCAAACATTTTGCGTGTTTTGTCTGCACAAAATGTGGCACATTGTGACTTCTTAGCATGACGGGGGCGGTCACATGCAGCGCCAGCAGGGAGCTGAGGATCTACGCTCCAATCAATCAACATTGTCATGTTTAGTCTGTACTTGTCTTTCACTACAGGAGGGCTGTCTGCTACTGTTCTGGAGAGCAACGCCAGCACCAGCTTTCTTTCATTTTTTTTGTTTTTGGCCGTCTGCAGAGAGTTGTGGAAAAGTTATTCTTAGATGAACAATGGAGATTGCCTCAACTCAAACAGTGACAGAGAGGTGGAGTGGGGGGTGGGAGGGGGGGTGGGCTGCTTGCATATTCAGAGTTAAAACCTCCATGTATTTGCCGATCATTTGCATATGTGCTGCACGACTGAGGCTGTAAATAACCGCGGATCTATGGGGGCATTTGTTTCATCAGCTTGTTCACGAGCACAGCGGATGATTAAAGAAAGGGAAGAAGAAAGGGAAGCGCCGCTACATTCCTGCAGATCAGCTCGAATCATAGCCAAGGGTACTTCAGTTTCATGAGGCTTTCATGCAGCTACAATTACGCACAACAAACATCAGAGATGACACAGCATCTGGCAGGATACGTCTGTGTGTGTGTATGTGTGTGTGTGTGTGTGGATTTGGTGCACTTTTCCCCTCATGTTGTCACTTGGGATTTGTTGGTATCTGTTGTTTTTCTGTAAATGTGTGTGTTGTGCATGTAAAGTGTAACATCCATCCATCCATCATCTAACTCGCTTAGCAAACAATGCTGTCATAGGCGTCTCCCGGAGCCTATCTCAGTGCACATACACACTGGACAGAGAGTCTCAAATCAAACTTAGCAGCAATGTTTTTGGACTGTGGGAGGGAAACAGACTACCTAAAGAAACCCCCACATATACACAAGGAGAACATGCAACTCAACACAGATAGATCCTCTGTCCCACCTGGATCTAGGACTTGCTTGCTGCAGGGTGACAGAGCTCTTCACCACTCTAACCTGCAGCCCTAAAGTGTGATGATTTGGCACTTTAAACAAAATTGCATTGGACTGAATGGATCAAATAGTCTTAATGCAAATATATAGCTCACAGTAGTCAAATACACAATGAGCGCTTTATTTCATTTTGCCTGAAATTTTAGCTCCCAGTGATTTTCTCACTTTTTTATTTTTCCTCAGGCTGACATTTACATTCAGGCCCCAGAGCTGCTGTTTTACAGTTAGCAAACAACAGAAATGTGGACACTGACCGAGAAAGGGAGAAAAACAATGGGCCCGCTGTGCCATAGGGTCCTTGGGCCATATGCTAAATTCCTCCCTGCCCACCTCAGAGTCAATAAAACATCCGTCACTTCATGATTCCTGATTCCTTTGTCCCCAAAATTAATGACATTTCACACTCGCCGCCGCCGCAGCTTGATGGGAGAGGCCGCGCGATTGTGCCGCCAACATAAACCCGCCTCGCAACCTTGACCACGCGTCATCCTCTTCATCTCCCATCAGCCTCGTCTCTGTCTTTCACACACAATGTAATGAGCAAAAAATATGTTTAAAAAAAAAGGAGAGAAAGAAAACGGCCCAAAATTCCTCATCCATCTTTTCTCGCCATGAGGAGTGGAAGTCGCAGGTTGCCCGAGGACACATCCATTCATTAAGCCCCTCCACCCCAGAGGAGGAATTGGACCGCGCGCTCCCTGGTGCATCACCATGTCACCTTGAACAAATCCAGATGATTAAGTGACAAGCACTCCCACGTGAGGAGGCTTTATTTCCCAGGAAACCCCGGCGCTTCCTCTCCTATCCAATTTTCAAGATGCAAATCTTGAAATGTTGTGCTGGGGAAAAAAGAAAAAAAAAACATGCCCCTCTCTCTCTCTCTCTCTCTCTCTCTCTCTCTCTCTCTTTCTCTCTCTCTCTCTTTCTCTCTCTCTCTTTCTCTCACGCGCACGTGCGCTCTCATTCTTTCCCCTGCCATGTAAGCGCTACTAATTGCCTTTCATAATTAGCCCAGTGACAATAATTGTTGAACTGATAAAGCCGAGTGCTGTGTATCTGTGTGTGTGTGTGTGTGTGTGTGTGTGTGTGTGTGTGTGTGTGTGTGTGTGTGTGTGTGTGGGAAGTCACACTTCCCAACTCCGCTCACTCTTCTCCTCCATGTGCCTCCTGATAAAGTGGGTCATCAATGAGACGCCACATATTTAGATCACACAAGGACAATTCCTACGCACATTTCTTGGCAAGTTTTCACATTGTTTCTCTGTTCTCCAGCCCCCCCCCCCCCCCCTTGCTTTCATGCGTTGAGGGAGAGTGAGAGAAGGAGGTGGGGGGGGTATGGGTGGGTGGAGATGCTGGTGGTGGTGATGGCGGAGGGTGGGGGGGGTGGGGGGGGTGCATCTCACCAATGCAACCGCACAGACAGAAGCTGGCATGTAAATTTGGGGAAAGCAAGACAAGGAAGAGTTTTAATTAGCCTGGTTAAGTAGGCGCGTGCGAAGCCGCCGGGGCTCACCAGGGGGATTACGACAGATTTATTTAGCCGAGGCTGCAGGAGACGCTGCGATATGATATATTCCAGCAGCAACAATAGCTCTGTAATCACGCTCCAACCCCAGAAACCCCGGCTAATCTATTCCCGTGTCTCGAAACGAGCACTCATTTTATTCCCTCTCATGTAGAAGTCAAGAGTTTTGTTTTTTTTTATATACCCACCACCCCCACCTCCACCCCCACCCCCACCTCCACCACCCTCCCGCCCCCCCTCACCCACTCCTTCCACGCTCCTTCCCCCTCCCTCCTCACTCCTGCGTTCAACCCTTGTGGGCAATTTAGTGAGGCACTCAGACATGCTAACACAATCAACAATCAGGTCGTTTGCTCTCTCTAATAGGCACTCTGGTTTTCAGTAAAAGAAGCTGTATTGTTTATTTGATTGTGTTCACCGGGGAGAGTCCGCTGGGGAAGTATTTGTTACCCGTGGAAGGCGGAGGTCGGGCTGTACCAGCAGAGAATCAGTGCCTTTGTTTTGGAGAGACTACGACAGGAAGTCTGAACGTTGAGGTACAATGCAAAAGCTGCCCCCACCCAAAAAAATAAAATAAAATAAAAAAGTTGCTCTCCAAAGCACTGACAGCTTAGTGTAATTCTGTGATGCTTACGCTGCACTTGTTGAAGGAGTGATTGGAGATATAAATGCAGACAAAAGACTTGAATTGACTACACAGCGGCTGAGTAACAAGAAGGAGTCAGTGTCCATGTTCCCCCCGTGTCTGCATGGGTTTTTACCAGGTACTCTGTTTCCTCCACCAGTCCAGAAACACACAGGTCCGGATCAGCTGAAGACTCTAACGCTTCCTAGGAGTGAATGTGAAAATGTATGGCAGGTGTGTGAAGGACTGGTGACCAGTCCAGGGTGTATTCCTTGCCCTAAACTTATTTGTGCCTGGATAGGCCGGTAAGGTAATAAATGGATGATAAGAGTGGCATCTCAGCAGCTTTGATGTAACAAGTTACAGCAATTTCCTCTGGAGCTTCAAAAAGATGCCAACATCCTTACATCTTCTTCTTCTTCTTCACATTAAAGTGAAAAGCAACAGAGGGGAATACAGCTGGATGTTCCTCTGCGGCAAGGCCTTCCTCCTTAAGAGTCAAACAGGAAGTGCAAACTATGTGAGAGATCAAACTATAGATACAATGCATAATATATAGATACATAATGTCATATAATAAACAAAAGCAACACACAAGGGAATACAAAAGCCCTGTTATACATATATATATATTTTGTTTTTTGACATGCTGTCACCTGTCCAAGTACCCATCAAAAGCATATGGGACCACACACACACACACACACACACACACACACACAGTTGTGAGAGGAAGCACTATAGACAGTAATTATGGACACACGTAACACCTGTTTCTATTCCGCATGGGTAGAGCATTGAGAAAACCCAAGTGAGACATGCTGTTTATCCTGAAAGGCTTTAGAGGAGCAGGACTCTCTCTCACACACACACACTCACACACACACTCACAGCACAGTGTGTCTGTGTAGTGTTATGTGGTTCTGTTTGAGTACAGAGCAGGTATTTGGACTGCACCTGGATATTGATTAGTGTAGCAGTGCAGCTCTGGCGTTTCTTTAAGGGTCAGAAGCAGCAACATTTGTCATAATATTCGGATGAGAATCAACTGCTCTCTGCCTCTGCAAACGATCGAGCAGGTTCTGATGTAGAAACGCAGAGAGAAACTCCTCGTGATTAATGTGACGCCATGCTTTTAAAAAAAAACAGAGAATAATTACCTCGAAGGCGCTCTGGCCGGCCTAGGTGAGAGCTCAGCCTGTACAGCTCCCAGACAGGCGAGGAGTAAATGTGACAAATGTGTTGTGCAGCAACTCCAGGAGCTGCACCAGAAACTGTTCCGAGCTCGACGTGAGCCTCGGCAACAGCTCCGCTCACTACGTCAGTTTTTGGGCCAGATTTGGGAACGCGTGGTCAGGTGAGACATCTGGGATGACTTGCGGCGCTCACGCAGGGAAATGTAAACCGAGGGTATTTAAAAACCACCAGCACGCTGTGTCATTCACGCGCAGTTGTCCAGATGGCGCTCGGTAAAGATCCGCGTGTCCCGACAGCTAAGGAAGAGGCAGGAAAAAAACAGTTTTCCAGCCTGTAAGAAGTGAGGGGAAACTTTCACTTCACTTCTATTTCTATTGGGTACTTAACACACAAGCACCCAGGGGAGGATTAATGACGCGTCTTGTACAGTGACAGGTCCAGAAAGTTGACTAAGAACAGAGCATGACAGAACACAGAAAAATCATTTGAGCTGATGTTTATACCCTGTTAAAAGCCAACCATATTCACACACACAGACACACACACACACACACAAACACACACACAGAAACACACACACAGAAACACATGTACATGGATGGCAGGCCACAACGCAGACAAGCTCCTGGGAGAATACCGAACCTCATCCCCTTCAAACAAGCCACAGAGGAAAACATGAGCTTAAAGTAAACAGGAGGCAGACAGAGAGAGGGGGAGACGGGCTGTACAAGACAACCACACTGTAACTACATCATGACACACGCACACACACTCACTGAGTGTGTGTGCGTGTGTGTCTGCATGTGCGTGTGCATGCAGACATCCATCAGTCCTCTACCTACTTTGGTTTATTGCACCTGAGTTTGTGTGTGTGTGTGTGTGTGTGTGTGTGTGTGTGTGTGTGTGTGTGTGTGTGTGTGTGTGTGCGTGTGTGTGTGTGTGTAGATAAAGGTGCTCGGGCCTGTGCATGTGTGGCCGGCTCCATGTGTGTGAGTGAGTCAGTTCCCCACACACGTACGCACGCACACACACATGCGCACACACACACACACACCACCCTCCCACATTGTTGATGACAGAGCGCCTTTAATGGACTGTTTTTGTGTTCATCCAAGTATCCAAATGATTGAAATACAGCTTGTGTGTGTGTGTGTGTGAGGGAGCTCTGTCCCTCGTCATGCTTTGTGATTCAGCTGCCGTCGGTGATGTCAGCAGGAAAACGTGACTGTGGGCAGCCTGGGCCAACACACACACACACACACACACACACACACACACACACACACACAGGCTCTGATGCCTCATTTACCCACAGGCCTCATTTCATCACAGCTGCACCCACACCGAAAAAAGAAAAGGGATCGAAAAAGAAAGAAAAAAAGCTCCTGCACACTGTGTGTGTCTGTGTGTGTGTGTGTGTGTGTGTGTGTGTTTTGTTCCTCCCTCCCCAAAAATTTCAACACCTGAGATCACATGATAAACGATCTGACAGTTGGACGCAGGCTTGACCGTACGAGGCATTTTTTTTTCCCAATCCGAACCTTTTTTTTTTTTGTCGTTGTTGCTGTTTTCTTTTCTTTCCGTCCCGGTCGCATGTGTGCGCACGCTGCAGTTTCTGGCCACGAAATCATGCGGCCAGGTGATTTATCAAGACGGCGAAGCTGGAGGCAGAAACAGCTGTGGTGTCTATGGCGATGGCGGCGGGGCTCGATCGGTTCAGGGGGCTGAAAGGGCTGCATCTCATCAGAACGTTTTCGTTTCTAATCGTGCAAAAATCAAGGGTCTCTCTGGGCTATTTGTGGAAATTGAGGGGAGGGGATGCGGAAAAGGGGGGGAAAGGCGTGTTTGACGTGACAAAAAAAAAAAAAGAAAGGACAGACTGAACGTACTCGGAGGGAAACTTACAAATTAGCCTCCGCTGAGGATTGTGACGTGCCTCCCTAAAATGAAAGGCCATGACAATTAGCATGAACCTCCCGTCCCGGCTCAGCCGTCTGCCAAGCCAAGCTGAACTTGAGGGGGAGCAGGCGTTTTTCTCACTGTTTTAACATTCTCCCTCTTCGTTTTAATTAACACCTCAGTTACTCGGGGTGTTTGGGTTTCCTCGGAGGGAACGTGCAGGAGCCTGCTTTTTTTTTTCTCCTGGAAGATCGTCACACCTGTTCAGTCAGCAGGTGTTCCAGTCATCTCTGCTGCTGAAGAGGACAAGGAGGAGGAGGAGGAGGAAGAGGAGGAGGAGGAGGAAGGGGGGGAAAAAAAGGCAAATTCCAGAAATAGGAAGCAATGGAATCTGCATCTGAGCCCATTTGATCAGAGATGATGGTGGCGCATTAAATGTAAATGTGGCGTACAAATCTGGCTTAATTTGCCAATTTCTCCCACTGTCTAAACAGTTTGATTTTGCTCCGGATGCGCTCTCTCCCAGACACTTTTCATCCGTATTTTCGGAGCTATTTTCCCCTCTGTCTTCGGCAGGCAACAAAACAAGTCAACAGCATTGTCAGGTACATTAGCTATTCAGTTATTCTCTTTTTTCTTCCCCGCAGAATGCTTGAGTGTCTGCATTTGAATATCGACCAGGACTGTCACACAGCTTTCAGGTGAGCACAGAAGCAGAAATATACAACGCAATAACAATCCCTGGCAGCTGCCGTATTTTTCTTTTGTTTTCCAAAGTAGATATGGACACGTATTTTCCAGTGTTAACTCAACGCGCCGCATCGTTTCACGTCAAAAGACTTGTATTGCGTTCATTAATCTACGCCGCTTGACAGTTATTTGGTCCAAATTTGATTTGCGGCTGTTGGTTTTGATCGCGGCCGTACTGGGAATTACGGCGTTACGGCCTCTCTCGAATCTGTAATGAATTTATTGCACCTTCATGGAAGATCGCAGTGACGGGATTTGTGTGCTTTAATATTCTGTCTACAGTCATATACCAGGGGAGCGAGTGATGCCAGTGTCAAAACCTCTCTTTCCTCCGGAGTTGACTGCCTCTACGTCTATCTGTCTATTTATCTGTCGCTTTAACTTTCCCTTTGTCTATCCATCCCCATCCCGCGCAGCGTCTCCTCTCGTCACGCCTCCTCCCTCTCTCCCAATTAGACGACACGAAACCATCCTCGCCATATCAATTGGTGACTTTTACACCCATTAATTTGCCATAATTATTTCATTTCAGATTGATCCGACTACGGCGTCGCAGATGGTGTGTACGCCGTAGCCCCGTTTCCTCGGCTGATCAAAGGGAGTCATTTTAATTGGAGCCTTTTCAGCGCTAATTGTTCGCTCTGTTGTAAATCAGTGTCTGTTAGTCTCAGCAGGTCTTTGTTAGCAAATTGTCTTGGCAGTTTCCTTGTTTCATCTTGGATTGAGTTTTATTGCGTTGCATAACTGCGCGATTGACTGTGATGATTGCGATGAGCAATCAGGGAGTTTCAGGGTTTAATCTCACTACCTGTCAGTCATTTTAGCCACGGCTCCAACCAATCAACTCCACGTTACGGACACAAGCTGCTGTGTTACAGATGGTGACGTGGACAGTTCTATTTTATCGAAATTTCACATGAGAACAAAGGGAAAGTTTTCCTGTGATTCGTCACTTTATGCTCCCCCAGACCCCGCTTTGAGTAACGGAGCTTTGGGTAAAGGAGCAGCCTTTGGCTTTTTTTGTGTGTCGAAGCGCCAACAAAAACAGCACCTGCCTTTGCGTGTCTATCAGTGGCCCATTAACTCATGTCTGCCGGAGCAGAGTCTTTAAAGTGACCAGAATGTGGCCGGCTCAAAGCCTGTCCTCTACCAGCCCTGTTGACGTATGGAGATAAATGGACTCTGGCCTGCATTGTCTTGCCGACACGCCCACATTCACTTTCATTGGTCTTTGTGACAGACCAACGGGGGGTTGGGGGGGGGGTGGGGGTGGATGCAAATGAGATGGAGCCTTCACTGGAGAGGAACCCCCAAAATATACATTTTTTTCATTTATCAAGACGTGCTGTGACCTGAAAATTTTCCCCTGTCCAGATTCTATGTCGATGTTTGGCAAAAACCAAGGCATCACGGTAAAATCTGTATTTATTCCGCGTGGCGGATCTGTTTTTGTTTGTGTCCCGCCTGAATGATTCCTGACCTGTGACCTCCCCCCCAAAGGGAGCGAGCGGGTGAGGCTTTTCAGATTTGGGATTAGGTAGCGGAGGGGGTGGGAGCGAGATGACCGCTGGGCCGAAGGCAGGAAGTGTAAGCCGATACACATCAGACCTCATTTAGATCTGGAGCGGCGGCTTTTCATGCATGACCGCTATAAGAATCCCGCGCTTCATACTCACTCGATTAGGCCGCATCGCACAGATCGTTAATGCAGAAGTAATCCTGCAGTCGGGCTCGAGTGCTTGTAAAATATACCTAAAATTCCATCGCTTGAGCGCAGCTGCTCCAGCACGCACTCCGACTCCTCGGTGTGCGTTTTATATTTGTGCTTTTATAACGCAACGTATTTGCGAGCATGTGCAGGTGTGTCGGTGCATGCCCATGTGTCTGGGAATGTAACAGACCTCTCCGCTCTAATGTGCGAGCAGGGGAGAGAGGGTTTTTTTGGAAATCCCATTTGGCCAGTTGGTATTTCTGTTACTCTGAGAGCTCAAATAGGTGAAATCTAATAGGCTTCCTCTCCCAGAGGAGTATTGAGCAGGACTCAACAGATTAAGACCTGTTGACTGATGGCGGCTTAAACTGCAGTGCCATTACACTCCCAGCTTCACCGGATAAGTGTTCCAAAATGATACCGGAGAGAAAAGGTGGAGGAAAGAGCTTTCTGCAGTTGTCGGCTTGACCACCTTTTATCTGTCTTTAAATTTCAGCTTCGACCGTTGACTTTTCACATAATCTAATCTGATGGTCGCTCAGGACTAAATAGATCGTCATGAAAATGTAAATTTAAGGAGTCACCTTGGTAATGGATGACATTTTGGAGATGCAGACATAATGACTTAAAATGTAATTATCACACCTGCTACACATCAACATTATACTGGTTCTGTCATTGAAAAGAGAAATTATTAAATTTTTTATTCTCTCATCCCAAAGTCCAGTCCCATATTCCCAGATCCCATTATCAAAACCAGACACTTTTTTTTTTTTACTCTGACTTATTCAGGATGATAAATCAAGGGAGAGCCTGTTGGGATGTTTTTTGGGGGTAATTTGCACTGGTTTTATGGAAACGCTGGGGAATTCTCACCCCGGTCATTCACGTCGGATACGGATGTTTCACAGAGAGAAGCGCTCCCTGTGAAGTGGCAGCTGATTCTCCTCTCTGTTACCCCCCACGGTGGCCTCACTCGCCCCCCCTCAGGGTGAGATCCCTGCCCGGTCGTTCCTCTCTCGCACTTACAGCGGCATTCATCAATCCGGGCCTCCTCCGTGGCTATAGAATGTGTAAGCAGGCGGATATCGACCGTCTGAGATGTAGAAACACTGTGTTCTGCCAGTCCGGTGACAGAGAAAAGATGAAGTAGATGCTGTGAGTGTGCGTATCAGCGTTCACGAGTGGGTGTGTGTTAGATATTCCCAAGCCCGCAGTCATTATCCTTTGCACGGCCGTGGACTGTGTTTTATCAGCCTGAGTGCTGCATGTTTCATGCAGGAAACTGCGAGCCAGCGATCAAGCCGCTTTCCTTGACTCTACATCAAAGGCCAGATTGACTCCTGTAAATTATTCCACATCTGGCCCGGCTTGTCTTTCACAGTCAGCTGAGAGGATATGGATTTTTAAGAGTCAGCTGTGAGTAAAGGAAGATGGCATGAGAGAGAGTCTCGAAACGAGACACAAACATGAACTTTGCTGTCGTCTTTAAAGCTTCAAATCCCACGTTAAAGAAACGGGCTGAAAACAGGGACATGAAAGAAGGAGACCAGTAAGTAAAAACACACTTTCAATTTGCCAGCTTCATATAAAGGCCCATTTAAGCAGCCATAGAATGTAGATGCGATGAGATGTCGACAAAAGCATCAGGGATTCAGCGAGGAAAGTGCAAGGACAGACGTTTTGTCCCTGATTTTGTGGATGAAAGCTTTGAAAAATCTCTCCTTAAATGGATTGGAGCAGGAACGCCGTCTCGAGAAGCCCGGGTCTGTGTTTTGGCTTCATCAAGTGGCAGCGACCGCCAAGATGTATGGATGAGAGGCCTTGTACAGGTGCCATGGAAATGCCCTAAATGGTTAAGTGTCCCAAGTGCCAGTTTGCCTGGCACGCAGACAACTGGCACAGTGTGTCCGTCCCCTGAATTACATTACTGTCAGTGAAGAGGAGTACAAACGGCTGACATGGAGACCATTTCCATACAAATGGACGCATTCATTTTGACAGTATGCGCAGGAGAGCTCGCGTTTTAATGGCCTTGATAAATCTGGCCAGGTCCCATTGTGCCCAAACCAAGCCTGTCAAAATAGAAACAAAAGGGAGAAAAATACAGAAATGTGAACAAACCGTTTTACTACCCTTGAAGAATTCTGTAAAAATAGCTGTGACACTCCTATTGTTACACTCTGTGTCCACGCACCAGCTCCACCTAGTTCAGTACGTGCCGCAGCCGCACGCATCAATTAATAAACTGCCAGCGTTTTTGACCGTTTGGCCGAGGGAATAAAGCACAACTGCTTCAGCTTTTATAGCTTGAACAGAGATGTAACTCAAGGACGTCTTCATCGGTGTATGTATGTCAAACAAGACTGATCCAGTACGATTTAAGAGTATTTACAGTTTAACCAGTGATCCTTCAAAGCAGAGTGATCCCAGGTGCAAGGAAGTGTAACCCTCACATTATCTTCACCTAAACAGGAACAGGGTTGCTACTAGGAACAAAATGAAAATACTGGAATATTCAGTAACTGTGTAGTAGCTATGCAGCTGATTTTCATATAGGCTTGTTGTATTTATGAGACTCATGTCGAAGATTGATATGTTTTGCAAAACTTCAAAATGACATTACTCACTTTGGGCTGGTAATTAGGCATCAGTTCCTGGGACTAAAGACTTGTGTAACGTGGTGGGCCCACCGCCGTGGGATCATGTTATTCGTCCCTGCACACACACACACACACACACACACACACAGAAGCAGCTTGGACCGGAACCCAAAACTCTCCACGTCTTTTATGCTTCAGGTGAAGCTCAGTACTGACAGGTGCGAGGAAGCACCTGGTCTCACCACGCGACACATGGCTGTCAACACCTTACCACATGCCAGGGAGAGTTAGGAGAGACGGGAAGTGCAGAGAAAGGCTCCCAGGAAGCGACTCAAAGCTCCAGAGCACAAAGAGAATACACAGGATTTGTGTATCCCTGTGAGATCATGTCGTTATTGTTCACCTAAATCTGAATTGATAAAAAAAAGTGCATGTTTAGCGGGCATTGTGAGGACCTCATTAGCGCCACTACCTTAAACCGAGTGGAAGAGATGTCCTTCCTGTCACAGGGAGGTTCACAGATGGCCGGTTGCACATCATTAGGCCCATGAAGGCTGGACTGTGAGGCCTATCTACACCAAACAGCCCACATCTGGACCCTGCCTTGGGTTTGTGTGTGTGCGTCCGTGCGTGTGCGTCTATATAAGCATGTGTGTGTATGTGTGCGTGTGCATCTTTGTGTGTGTGTGTGTGTGTGTGTGTGTGTGTGTGTGTGTGTATAATCCACAGGTGCACAGGCCTGCTCCGGACAGAAAAGAGAGCATTAGCCCTGGGCCATGGAGGCAGGGAGAGAGGCTGGAAAAAGGGAGGGGGCAGGGCGAGGCTGTTTCAAATGCAAATGTCCTGCCCTGTTCCTCACAAAAACTTTCTCCAGTGGCACAGCTTGTAAAATATAGCACCCTATGGCTTCATTCAAAAAGATACACCCACTCACCGGGGTCTGTGGAACCACATGGGCCCCTGAAAGCACTCAGGCACATCGTGAAGAAAAGTGAGCTCTTTTTCATCAATACCGCTCCATGAATACACCCAGGCACATTAGCCACACAGTGGAGGTTTATACAGTGTTGTACCCTTTGGACTGCCTGTTGTAACTGTGCTTTTAATAATGCGAGTCGGGTTTGTGTCGTTTATAATTTGATAAAAGCCGTGTAATATCGCCGCTTCCTGAAAACAATCGATGTGGACGGCGGATTTGACACAGAAACCGACCCTCAAAACGCAATCTTTGTCCGCTTTTATAACACATTCAAAGAATTACAAAAGGGAGGATTTTCACATTTTCACCTGCTGCCCAGACATTAGACCGTATCAAAACAACAATACTCTGTAACTCAAAGCTTTATAAGACATAGGCTTATATTAAATATGTGCACCATTTGCAGGGGCGACCTGTTGTATTGGTGGTTCACACTGTTTCCTCATGGCGAGTGAGAGTGAACAGTGTGTGTGTGTGTGTTGCCTGCCTATGCATGTCTGCTGAGATGGGATCCTGCAGACCTCTGCGACACTGCTAAGGTACAAAGCAGGTGAGTTAATGGCTGAATTAATGGATGGATTGACATTTGCAGGATTATGTATGACACAGCAGAAATAACAAGTGAATCAGAATGTCTGATGGGACCGTATGCAAAGCAAATGGCCATCATGTATCTTCTGCTCACCGGGCCGCAGAGAGATCATTGTTCCACTTACTTAAAACACCTCCTGATTATTAAAAGGAGATCTTGTCTGTGTCCACAGTGTTCCCGCGTCCTTGATTAACAGCTCTTAAACTCCAGTGAATATCATTAGAGTTTAAGGCGGCGAAAGGGAAAACACTCCAAGCCGTAATCAGGGCAGCTTGACCATGAGAAATCGCAGGATGATTTCTAACTGCGGAGGACACATAAACTCCGTCGCAGTCGCCTCTCCGCCGGCTGACAGCTCATTTTTCACTCGGCGGATTAAAACATTTCCTCGCGCACAGATTTGTTAGGCTAAGTGTTGCTTGCGTTCACATCGAGGCCGTATTTTAATTACACAGAGAAAAATCACCTCTCTCCTAATGATCCTCTAATCTCTTCCCCGGCTTTCCAAACTTTGCTGCAGACTCAGACGTTGCATCGCCGCACACACTCGTGTGACTTCCCAGCATTTAGCACTCGGCGGGACGTCGGAGGAGTGTTTTTACATCTGCTACGGCTATCACAGCAGACTGATGGCCGACGGGCTCTCAGAACACTGCCTTTGAGATTTAGGACTCCCCCGACGGGCAACTCACTGATACACAGGCCGAGGGAAAACGTTATGCAAGACATCACCCAGACATGTCACACACACAAACATGACCTCGCACACACACACACACACAAACACATTTTGTTTAATGCGCCCTGTGAGTTTCATCACATGATATGACATCATAAACAATTATTGTTCGGAGGAAATAACTTTGACAGGGCGTCTCCTACAGACTGATACATAGACATATATGTGTGTGTGTGTGTGCGTATGTGTCCAAGTGTCTGTGTTCGTGTGTGGACTGTGAATTATGGTCAGCACTACCCACTAGAACTACTGAACTATAAACGACATGCTCGCCCACACACAAGTACACGAACCCCCGCACACACACACACACACACACACAGAGACACACACACACCCGGAGTACAGTGGAGCCTTTGACAGCAGTGTTACGACTGCCATGAGACAGAGAAGCCTGAGAGTTGGTGGATTTTCCCAGCATGCATTGAGAGAGGAGGCTAAGTAGATTTTAATGGAACAAACAGATGCTCAAAACCATCCATCTTCCATCTATCTATCTATCTATCTATCTATCTATCTATCTATCTATCTATCTATCTATCTATCTATCTATCTATCTATCTATCTGTATCTGAATCACAACATTTCTCAACATTTCTGTGTGCTTAACTGATCAACCGAGTTCATCCTACATTGGAAATAGGATCAGATGACTAGAAATGTTATGCCTGCTCACCCACTCCCCTCACAAGAGTCTACACACGTATCACAAGTGCGCAAATTAACCAAAATGAGGGATTCGAAGTCACACAGGATCTCGTTATGCTGATCTACCCCACTCCTTCCTGTAGGCAAACAAAGGGAAAGGGTGAAGAAGCATTTTTTGCCACATCGGAGGGAAGAACTTATGAGCACAGGGGACTGTGTGCACGTAGGAGGAGTAGGAAGGCTGGAGGTCGGCGGCTGTGAGTTATAGACTGGAGAGGTGGCATTTTAGTCTCTGACAAATGGAGAGGAGAGACTGTGCAGTCTGATGGAAGAGCAACGGGGCCTCATCATGCTCAGAGTGGCTTTAATGTAGCGTGCAGATAGGTCGGCAACACGTTTCAAGCCCAGTGCTCTTAAAATTTGTTCTTGAAAAGCTCGCCCTCCATATCTGCATGTATTATAAGATCCACTTGTGTTTAATGTGTGCACTGTGCAAAATTTTGATTTGTTCCCTTCAGAGGCTTCAATATGATACAGGTTTTGTATATTAGCGAATGCATTAATTGTAAAAACCTTCCCTAAGTGAGGAAAAGGTGAGGAAGTGACAAATGCTGTGAGTTGCAATTTTAATTAATTTGGCTTGCATTTAATTAGCAATGGCCTCGCAGGCAAAATGCTATGTGTTTGACTTACAACCGATGTCAACTGTCTCCGTGTGTGACCTTTCCACTACACCTGTCTCTAATGAGGCAATAATTAAGAGTCCCATTAGGATCAGAGAGCCTGCAATTAATAGGTCCTTAAACACTAAGATTTAGGTCTCTGGTGGATTGCTGAGACACTACACACTCATTGTGGAAGGCAAAATGTCAGCTCACAATGACAGAGAAAAGGCTCTGCCCCACAGAGGAGCTGAAATGAAAGCTGTACCAGTAGCTTTGCGTGATTTTCTATTGCTGACATATTTAATGTGTCTGTTCAAGAAGCATATGACAGCAGAGTGACAGAGAGCCAGTTTGAACAATAGCAGGACCATGAAACCGAATCAGCTAAATGAAATTCAGCTGTCATTCATATTAATGTTTGTACCTGTTTTGGAAGAAGAGGCCTATTAAAAGAAATTGAGGTGAATCCATAGCTTAAGACCCATTGCAGATTGTCTGGGACAGCATAAAAAGTAGCTGTACCATTTGGGGACAGTGGACAAGAGCTATGAAATGATCTTTGACAAGATCCTTTTAAAGTTTGCACAGTGAAATAAAAACAATCAAAATGCTCATGCGCCCTACTGAGCCCGAGTCACTCATTGAGTCTCTTTTAGCTCCATTTTTGGTCTCTACCACCGCCACTCTTCACTGTGTTCACTCTGGTGTTATCAGTGACTGTCTGTTTGCTGCTGAGTAGATAGTGTGTAGTATTTTTTTTTACAATCCTGTCTCTCAACGAAGCAGAGGAATGAAGTTGCAGGGCAGCCAAACTGAGCTGAAACTCATTGTAAATCTCTAGGAGGGGGTCCGAGTGAAAAATCGCAGCCTCTCTTTTCGGTGAGCACATCCTCGCACCCTGTTGCTCTTTGAATAAAAGATGATTAAAACAGTGACCAACGGTGCAGATTGTATCACATCATCTTAAACTGATATTAAGCTAAAATCAAAGATAGGCACGAGGGATGAGGATGAACTTGATAGACTGACTGGGCTGCAAAGCCTTGTGCCACTAAAAGTGGGCGAGCGTGCGCTCCGAGGGGTTTGAGTGTGCACGGCCAGTCATGTGTTTGTGAATTGTGTATTGTTTCTCCACTAACATGTTTCCCCAAGCCTGACTGCCTGAATACATCTCCGTATCTGATATTGACTTTTCTTGGGCTCGCTGACCTCTGCCTGGGTAAGCCACGGTATCCTTCCACCCAGACATTGGGTCAAACATTGACATTTTTCTCCCCTCCCTTATGCACGACTATAAAGGATCTGCACAGAAAAGTCCCCCTCCCAGCCATGCCAGTAGAAAACAGAATAAGTTTTGTTCTCCCCCCAGTCATTAGCAGATAAAGCCCCTCTTTCTTGCCCTTTAATCAAACAGGCAATGGCTTGACATGGCTGGTTAGCTCCTCGATAGAGTGCTCATTGTGCCTGCGCTGAAGAGCCATACAGGGCTTGTCTGCGAGCAAATCATGGGATCACTGGATGTGCATTCCTCCCTCCCTCCTTCCCTGCCTCCCCCATCCCCGCCTGGCTCTATCTCCATCTCTCATCCCCTTTGAAAATCGTCTTGTCGAAGAGTTGCTTATTTATCGCTAATCTGTGCTCGGGCAGAAGCTAACAAAGTGAGGGCTAACGTTGCTAAAAAAGGCAAGCTGGAAGAATGAGAGGGTGCTTCCAAAGGCTTATCCACTCGTTGTGGACATTCTTCTGAGACTAACGCGGTTTGTACACCTTTACGCAGGTCAAACCAGGCTGATTTGCCTCTTTTTAAGGTAATGCGTGCAACCCCCTCCTCTCTTCCATCCCTCAGCCTCTGGCTCAGGTACATGGCAAACCTGCTCGACTCTCCCCACGCACCTTTACCCCCAAACGGCGTCAAGAACAATAGGTTCCAAGGCGAAGGCCCTTCGTCTAGCTTGCAATGAACCCTGAGGGGCCACCGCTCCTGAGAATTGTACTTTGCCGTTTTTTTTTCTTTCTTTCTTCCGTCTCTCCTTTTTTTTTCCCGAGGCAGACGTGCTCGGCTCAATTCAGACACAGCTGCAGATGAAGAGGAAGAATACGGGGAGGGGGGCAAAGCCCGGCGAGATGGAGGAAGAATGGAGACCTAGGGGTAGGAAAGACAGCTTGGGAAGGAAATAAGAAAAAGCAGATGAGAGGAACAATGAAAAGCGAGCGGGCAGGAGACAAAAATAACAAAGACAGCAGATACAGAACGTATAGAGTCAAGCGAGCGAGTGTTTAAAGGTGAGAGAACAAAAGAGGTTGAGTGTGTGAGGAGGAAAAAGATGAACAGAGAGGGAAGGACTGAGGCAGACGGAGATAAAATGCAACGTGATGGATCGAACTGCGCTCTTCTTTCCATGCTGCATGTGAGAAGAAGAGAGGAGACAGTTGAGAAACAAGACATTGTGGTTTCCCCAATCTAAATATAAGTCTGCGGTCTGACCCGCTAACTGCTGCGTTCCTCTATCAAGTGAGTGTTTTTGTGCGCGTCACAAGTAGCCAAGGTGTCACACATCCTCACAAACCATGAAAATTCAGAGAAACTTCTCTTTTTTTCTTTTTTTTCTTTTTTTACACCTGCTATCATTTTCAAGTCTGTTTACAGTGAACTTGACACCGGCTAAGATAAAACGATGACTTGTTCTCAAAAAGCAAATAATTGTAGTTCTAAATTTAACCACAGAACAAATATGAATTCATTATGTTGTTGAAAAAAAGAAAAAAACTCAAAGGATTTCTGGAGAGGCAAACATTTACATATTCTCATCTCCGGGATATCCTGCTGCACTCCTTTATTAATCGTCATTTGTATGTTTTGTTGATTAAATGATCCTCCTCATAAATCCTTCATTGTTCTCTGTAAATACCACAGCAATAAAGCTAATGATGTATTATTTAGTTTGGGCTGATGCTCTCCGTTTCTTGTGAAATCTCATTATTTTCTAATAAACATAACAAGAGCCATATTTTTCATATACAAACAAGACTCCGAAAGTGGACTAAAATGTCTCGCTTGTGTGTGTTTGTGTGTGTGTGTTTTGTTTCCTCTGAGCCATAAATAGAAGCACAGAAACACAAACTTCCTTGCAGGCTTTTTACCAATTTGTAGCAGGGCCTGCAACAGTGCAGATCACCCCCCCCCCCCTCCCCCTCCCCCACCACCACCTCCGTAAATATCACAAATCTCATACTTACTCTGCTGCTTTGAAGTCGCAAGTGAACAGGTTCTGATCGTTATCTGTGAGAGGAAAGAAAAAAAAAACGGTTTTGAAGTGAAGTGGCTGTAACTGTCCCAACCCACATGCCAGGCAAACAAGGGCATTTTAGAATAGGTACAGTTTTATCACCAGTTATCTCAACCTACCTGTATTTCTGTTCTTATGAACTTTCTATCTCTGAGTCACGTAGGGGAAATCTTCAAACGTGTGTGTGTGTGCGTGCGTGAGGGAGGAATGCGGTGAAAGGGCTAATTGTTACCTTATCAGAAACACAGTTTCGGGGCAACCATCGAATGTCAAGATTTCCAGGCGGTTTGTCTCTGGATGAGGAGGGGGGAGCACGGCTGTTACGTACCGCAGCAAACAGCGCACATGTACATGGTGGCGTTCACCTAGAAAGCCGCAAGAGTCAGTAAGGAAGTTATTAACCAGCATTCCTCGTGCGTTGCTTTAATAAAATGTGTGGCCGGGGAAGGGAGGGAGGGTGGAAGTGGCAACCCAAGCTTATTTAAGGGCAACCCGGCTAAACAGAAAACATGTGGCTGTGCGAGTCATCTGTGCGGCCTGTAGCGATGAAGTGCAGGGGAACTCAATTTCAGAATAAAATCATCTCAGTCAGCAGGAAATTACTCTGTTTATCAAGTGGAATTCATTGATTGTCATTGTTTGAGATGATCTGATTTGTCCTGATTTACCGCCGGCACTTTGCCAACGCTCAAGCTTTGCACATTTGCGGCACGTAAACGCGTTTCACCTGCAGCTGATTTGAAGCAACAACCACCGCATTCACGGTGATTGACAGTTCCCACGACTCAACCCCCCCCCCCACACACACACACCGCCACCTCACCCCCCTCGTTACTTTCCCCCCTATGATTTGTCGAGAGGGAAAAACCGCTGCTCAAACACAATCTATAAAATGCTGTTTGTGAATATGTGAGATTTATGAACGTGCGCGGCATATACCTACATACACAACAGCTGCTGCTGTCAAGCTGCGCTGATTATTTAATTGTTACGTGCGCCGCCGCAAAGATATCGCAACGGCTAGGTAATTGAAATGTTATCCCAATCTTATCTGAGATGATTACTTAAACACTACATTTCTAATGCATGTTGAATTAGGCAATTACATGCGTTTAACGAGAGCCGGTGAGCGAGCGAGAGAAAGAGAGAGAGAGAGAGAGAGAGAGGGAGAGAGAGAGAGAGAGAGAGGGAGAGAGAGAGAGAGAGAGAGAGAGTTGGGGTGGGGGGGGGTGATAACCAGACAATGGAACAGGAATATTAAGTGTTTCAGCCAGTGAGTGTGAGGTCAAAGATCATAGAACGCTTATAGGCATATTAGCCACTTGGTTATGATAAATTATGTCTGTGTTGCTATGGCGACCAACACACTCATCAGCTGAATTCAGCAGTCAAAAAAAAAAAGAAAAAAAAAAACGCGGGGCCTTGACGAAGCTGGGCAAAGAGAGAGAGGAATGCGGTTACCTAATGTGGGTTGTCTTGGTGGATGTGAACCAGTTGTTGATGATGATTTTAATGCCGGGAGTCACACGGCGCTCTGTTATTCATTAGATACATGGAAGCAGAGTTTGCGTAGCAGGGCCGGGGAGTATGAGAACACATGTAACAGAGTTATGTGTTTGGAATACAAATTGTGAGTGACTGCTCTCCAGAGCAGTTACAGTCTAAATAGATGGAAATTAATGGACTGCATGTAGGAATTTATCTATTTCACTTGTTTGTCAGCTTAACAAAATGGCGTCTCGAGGTCCGGTAAAGGTTCTGTTAGGGTCTCTGCTGTTAGAGATGACTGCAAATCAACAGTGTGGTTATCATACGGCTGTAAATTGTATGACAATTGTGGAGTGATGTGATATACATTACAAATCACATTTTAAGGGCACATATGTACATATGTACGTATGTGTACTGGAATACATTTTAAACCTAATAGTCCCAAGACTAATTATAGAAGCAGCGTTTCCCCCGCAAAAAAGTCATGTCCTCTATCTAAATGTGCCTTGTTAAGTTCTTACCCCTACACCTTCCAGCTGGTGTAATGCAGAGCACTCACACCCAGGGGCATTTCTCCTGCCTCCAGTCGGCCTGAACATGTATGATTTTGGACTGTGAGATGAAACAGGGAGTACCTGGACAAGACCCACAGAGATACAAGGAGAGCACACAAACCGCACACAGAAAGGACCTGGGCCTGATTGCGATCCACCATGTCACCCATTTAACTAAATTGCTGCAATTAAAGTGGGAAAATCTCACAGTTTTAAACAAGACGATAACAGATTTAAAAAACAAGGATCAAGGAAACAGGGATTGTGTGCGTAGCTCTAAAAACCCGGATGCCCCTCTGTCTGCCGCATTACTATGATTTGCCACTTACTCGACAATTAGATGCAAGCAGCTGGATGTTGATTTTTTTTTTGGGAGGGGAGAAGCAGTGGGCGTCTGTCGCCACATGCAAGTCACATCCCCCGTGTGCTCATTAGGGGAGTGTGGAACGCCTGGCTGATTGGCTCAAAATGCTGTAGATGGACATGTCAGGTCTGTGCTGAGGCTGGGAGAGAGAGGCAGACAGACAGGGGGTAGAAAAAGGAGGGGTGTGTGTGTGGGGGGGGGGGCTGAGCACACAGCGAGACTTTGAACCTCCCACACTGCTCCTGGAGGAATTTGTTGGCCGCTATCGCGTTACCTCCTCTCCGCTTTATGTTTACTTGCAGGTGTGTACACGTCCGATCAGACATGTGTACACCAACATGTCCGCGCACGCAGTGTTTGCCTCCCGTCTTCACAACCGTTTGGCTTTGTGTAAACATACACACACACACACACACACACACACACACATGCACACGCGTGCACACACGTCACATGCTTTATAATTAGCTGATTGAGCTCAAACGTCATTACCGCGGGCGAGTCCTCTGCGGTACCAATCAATTCCCACCGTCTACTGTGGTGAGGGCGTCAGAGGCGCCCGCTGTGGGGACCGGCCACGTGGTCCGCCTGCTGTTGGAGGGGAGGGAGCGCAACGTCTGATTAGAGCGCGCCACACGTCCAGCCATTTGCATGCACTCTGCGTTTTTCGCTCTGTGTGTGTGTGTGTGTGTGTGTGTGTGTGTGTGTGTGTGTGTGTGTGTGTGTGTGTGTGTGTGTGTGTGTGTGTGTGTGTGTGGATGTGCGTGCGTGTGCAGGCGCTGCTTTGCATGTGTGTACCTGGCTGCTCTCCCTTTAATAGCCACACATCCTGCTGCTGCCTGTTAAGGCTGGCATTTTTACAGTCTCGTTTGACTCCAACACTCTCTGATACGAGCGGGCCAGCGAACGCCCCGGCCATTTCCTCTGTCTGGCTCCCCCCTGGACCTCCCCCCCTCCGCCTCCCTCTCTGTCCTCTTTGTAGTTGTTTTTACATATTATTTAGTCATGTTTGTGGCCCGGCTCTGAGGCTGTCTGTCGGTTTGGTCCAGACTCTGAGGATGAAGCCTACACACTTTAGCACCACTAGCAATTTACAGTGAAATCTTTTGAATCACTTGACATCACATTTATTTCAGACATTCATTCATGCATCCATTTTCTTAGCGTAGGAGTCTATCACTGAGCAAGAACAAGTGCAGGGAATACACCCTGGACAGGTCACCAGTTCAGCAAACATTTGTAGATTGCAAACATTTGTTCCTTAACCTTCTTTAGTTTATGCTGAAACGCCTACAAAAAAAACCTACATTATTCTGTGAAAGCCACTGTGTTAAGTTTATGCAAAGTCTCTTTGCACTATCTACTAGCTGTAAATCCACTCTATCGTTTGCTATGCGGTGTCAGTTTCACTATCTTCTGTGCGCTCTTGTCCGTCATAACTCATATGTAAAACCGGCTGCAGGGGCAGGAGACCGTGCTAGAGCGGCAGTGGTGCCAGCTCCTCGCGTGAGAGCAAGAATCTGTTCCGTGTAGTCTTTAAGACTCACGTTTAGCAGGTTTAACCTTGACTGGAGACACCGCGGGGGGCCGTGCGAGTGGATGGTCGGCCGTGTAGCCCTCGGGCTATCCTGTCACATGTGTACACATACAAACATGATGCACACCAGGAGACCTGCAGGCTTCCGAGCCGCAGGACGGACGAGACTGGACGCTTATTTGAATTGTTAAAGTGTTAACACGTCACAGTCAGAGAGGGGGTGTTTCACGCACAGGTGGAGGGGAAGGAAGAGGAGGAGGAGGAGGAGGAGGAGGAGGAGGAGGAGGAGGAGGAGGAGGAGGAGGAGGAGGAGGAGGGGGTGGTTGGAGTTGCAAGGTGGGGTAATGTGAGGGAGGAAGAGGGGGCAGCAAGAGCTGCTGCACCGCACATGTGAAGCAGGGGAGCCTCCTCCATCTCGCAGCTCCGTCCAGCCTGTGGGCCCCCCCAAAACACAGCACCAGCACCTCCATCCCCTCACCCCGACCCCCCCCCCTCCCACCACTGACGAGTTCCTCTGCCAGTGGACAAAAGCTGCTGCAAGTCAAGCATGAAAGCAGGGGAGGGGGGAGCCCGAAAGAAATTAGGGGTGTGTTGGAGAGAAAATAGCAGGGGGCATGAACTGCCAGCTGTTGTGTTCAACGCAGCACTTCTCCAGGAGGAAAGAGTGCCAAAACAGAGGAGGAAGAAATAATCTCGGACAGGATCACAAGCCTGAGATTTACCTCAGGTGTCCTTTGTCCATGCATCATTTATGAAACACGTCTTTTTTTTGTCTATCTCAATAATAATTTCTACGTGTTTTCATTCAGCTCTCAATAGCTCGAGCGCCCCAATTCACGGCCTGAAGATTAATTTTGCTCCCATTCAGGCGGATCCGAGTGAAGAGCCGCGACCCTGGAGCCGCCCGGGAGTTATTGTCACTTCCAAGGACGCATCGTGCTTTTTGTCGCTGCCGTTTGAACCCGAGCCTTGAGAGAAGCTCAAGTGTTTCCTCAACACTACTTTCAGTATTATATCGAAAGTAATCCGCCGTTGAACCCGCAGCACTGTGCTGCTTGGTTTCCTGACTTTGCGATAGGAAGCTTAATTAAGTCTACACAAAGTCCTTGGTGTCGTGAAAAAATGTGGCTTTGAGCAGGTGTGAGCCCTGAGACCGTCTCCACAGTTGAAGAGTCGTCTGGTTTGTGTGTTTGGGCATGTTTCAGGGTCCTGCACCTTCCCCCTTTTAGATGCTCTGACTCTCTTCTTTTTTATTGTATGTGTACGTGTGGTTATTTTTCCCCTGTGTTCCTTTCATCCTCTTTCTTTTCTCCGTGATGACAGTGCGTCTGATTACAACGTGAGAGGGAGCAAAAAAGCAACAAGCCAAATCAGCCCCCTGAAGTGATCTGTATTGGCTGGGGAGATTTATTTTTCCGCCGTTCTCCTGTGCTGTAATCAAAGGGAGTGGCGCTCTGACTGCGACTCCCATCACCAGAGGCTAATGGCTAATCAAACGGGAGGGCTGCCAACCCTCGGTGGCTTTCTCTAACTGTCCTACACTCTCTCATTTTCTCGTCTTTATTTATTCAAGGGATCTGAGCTTCACAATTAACGCGCGCGCTATCTCCAAGCGGTGATACGTCTAATTAGCCAACACCAATTAACGACCAACCTGAATGCCGCATCCTCTTCTACCTGACCTGGTAACGCTGCAAAACTCCACCTCGCACGCCACCACGCTCGTGCTGTGGCCGCTTTGGAGGTGAAACTTTTCGCTGAGCCTCTTTTGTCTCTGGGCCTTTTGTGAGAAGCCGCAGTTCAAGGGTCAAAGTTCAAAGGCTCTTTGACCCGCAGATCTTTTGAAACGCCACATCCCATCAGTCCCCTGGTGCATTCTGAGGAGGATTTGTATGATTAATCAAAGCCCCCCCCGCCCTCCCTCCTCCCCCACCACCATTTCCCCCTCCCCTCCCCACAGAGTTCAGAGCTCGGCATGGTCGCACAACAAGCCCTTCACAAGTCAACACGGCGAATTAACTTCAGGCCCCCGCAACACTCACAGATTCAATTGTGGTGTAATGTAATGATTGATAGTGAAGGACACGGTTCATAAACCGTTCTCCTCTAGACATAAAGTTGTGTTCAGGGCACGTGATGTACAGTATGTATAAAGTTATAAAGTTATAAAGTTATAGATAGACAGATAGATAGACGCTCAAAACTCCACTGAAAGTGCATTTGACGTGGTAGAACAAAAAGAAAAAAAACGGAAAGAATTGCAAAACAGAGGATTACACTTAGACAAATGACTGTTGTAAAAGCCTGCCAGAAATGTCAGAAGCTCTTTCAAAGACTCACGACACCAACCCGCACCATGTGCTGCTTGCATGGGACTCGTCAAAAGGCCTCGCCACAGCGCCTGCGGTCTGGCTAATCTCAAACTAACCTGTGGGAGGTGCGGGTTAATAATTAGGGAGTGTTCTGCTGCTGCTTGACTTGGGTTTGCGAGACGGCCTGGATTCGAGATAAATTGGCTCTTTTACTGTCAAGTTGTTTGTATTTAATGCCTTCCACCCAACAGATGCCTCCGTGGCAGTATATTTTAATGGTCTAGCCTCGCTCCAGGCCGTGGAGTTTGCATGAAATCGGAGAGAGTTTTAACTGGGAGAGGGGGGGGGTCCTTACGCAGTGACTGAAACAGACTGTTATCCTCTGAAAACTGCACTAAAGTGGAAAAACCAAACTGATTTATCATTTAATGTGTCTGTGTGCTGCATTTGTAAAGATAATCAATAGAGTGTGGGCCTTAAATTCCTTCTGCTTGCTCCAACCGAGTTGGAAGTCTATCTTCTGAAACGCACGCACACACACACACATATAGACACTGGCTGGCCCCGGGCAGGGCATGTGGGGCACAGCACTGTGGTGAACAAGTTTCAGGACACTCCCCGCTGCTCCGAGTCTGCGGTGCCGACCGCCTGTCGGCCAACCTCTGACCACCATCTGTGTCCCATTAGAGCCACAAGAGGGCCGCGGTGCACACAGAGTAAAAGAAAAAGAAAGAAAAAAAAAGAAAAAGAGAATCCACTGTGTTCCCCTCAAAGTCATCGTGCATTATTTAATTACTGAGCACACTCCATAAACTTCACGTTATTAACACAGTGGGAGCACATAAAAATATATTGGATAAAGCGACGCGGCGGCTCGATCTGTCGCAGGCTGGTGCCAATAGGAGATCGGGGACGGAGCCGGACCTAGGGGTGTCTCACAGTTACCTGCAAGCAGATTTCAGATAATTATATGCGAATTAGCAGCGTCGAGTCTGCTGCAGAGTCCCATCAAGTTTTGCTTCCTCGGTTTTTCCACGGCAACTGCCACGCTACGCCTTAATCCAACAAAGACAAACAGTGAATTATCCCAGGTTTCCATTATGACTTTCCTGGTGCTTTGCATTGTCAGAGGACTTCTCTCCGCAGCTCTTGGAAACTCTAGATGAGAGAGTGAGAGACAGGAGGTTGGGGTTGGGAGGGGATTAGGGGTTGCAGGTTTCGGGGCCACACTGCCTGACCTCAATCAGCGCTAAAGGGGACGTACCCAAATAGCTAAAACTATCCAGATGATGACCTTTGACCCCCCCCCGGCTCTGCACCCTGGAACCTCTAGTGAAGTGGCCATAGCCTCTGGCTTCAGGAGACCAAACACTCTATTATGGCCTGAGATCGGAGCAAGGATTAGACCAGGGGGCCGACCCAGCACACATACACAAACACAAATGCTGTCTTATTTCATCTCTCACTCTCTGACTTGTTTTTTTCTCACTCCACCTCCCCCCTCCCTCCCTCCCTCCCCTCCTCCCTATCACCACCACACCCCTTCCTCCATCCCTTCTAACAAGCAATAAAGCTTTCGTGGTTCGCTGACTTTCTGCGGGCTGCTCGGTTTGGGGAAGGTGCCTGTCTCCAACACTTTGGCTTGTTTAGATTTGCAGAAAAATAAAACATAACCTGCCACCTGCCTGCTCGCACTCTGAAAAGCCAGCCAAACACAACAATTAGCCAGAGCAGAGCTGCTATAAAATACCATTATGCCGCATCTGTGTGTGCTGTTGTGCATGTTAGGGGGAGAGGCAGGGAGAAAACACACACACACACTTGAGATATATACGCACATTTCCACTCCAAATGAATTCAATAGCATGTGGGAAAACACGATGGCATGACCTGAATAAATATCGGCCAGGCTGTATTCCCGTCCAAGAATGGAAATCGGTCGATTGATTTCAGGATAGCGCCGTGCATATATTCAGAAATGCCTTTTATCACCGCCACTGAAAAGTCATATAGGGAAGTCTAATGTCTCTGTAATGTAAATATAATGCTACTAATCCGAAGGCGCAGGGAAGCTTGAAATCTCCCGGAGCAGGCGTGCAGGGGCTCCTAAATATGTAATACCGTTAAATCAAATTAGAATAGCACTGTCTGACCAGAATGGAAACCAGCGTGCACCTCACGCTGGAAGATAATTCAGCAGGAACAGAGAGAGCAAAGCAGATTAATTTGCACCAAATTTATCCAGTAGATTGTTTCGGCGAACATTTCTATTTTCCTATGAGTTATTCTCTCACCGCGGGCTTGGCAGCGGCACGGCGGGCTGAGCGTGTCACACCTCTTTTGTCAGACTAAATACATTTTTTTGTGGCTCGCCTTGGCAGAGGAGGCCTTGACATCTCAACCTCCATGCCAACCCCTGCGGCAGGCGGTGCAGCGGCTTCTCAGCAGCGGGGGCACGGCGCCTTTGATGGAGGCTGTCTGGTTCTGAGTGGCACAGTTGGCCCAGATTGGATTAATACCCCCGCGTCAGCTTTTTATGTTTTTCTGTTTGTGTGTTGCTGAGACTGTAGCGTCAACGACACAAAAGAGTTCGCTCGCAGAAATCACACCCTTCCTCGTCTGGCTCGTGTCGGAAAGCTGCACCTCAGTCGGGTCTCCTCCCGACCGAGATGAACCGCCCCACTCGGCCTTTGTCAGAGGTCCTACATATGTGTAGTCTGGCTAATTTTAGAGGCCCAAAACAAGTAAATTCACATGCTGGATATTTCTGTTTTTTAGGGGCCATATTCACACCGAGTTCAAGTGAGAAAAGCCTATGTAATACTAGCTGCAAAATGCATAGACATATCAAGTAGATTGAAGCGAAAGAGAGACTGGAAAAACTGCTGAAAGGGATTCATTAGAAAATTGCTTTTAATGTGGTGGAACAAAGGACTAAGTTAAGGGTTGATGACGGTGAGGAACATGCACGCATTCGGTCTCATCTCTGTGAGCGACTTTGTTGCCGGAGTTCAGCAGCTCGTCCCGGTGCTGTTTGGCAGATTGTGGGCGGGCTCCTTTGTGCTGCTGGCACAGTAACAGCTTCTTTTCTGGCAACTCCACTTTCGTTCAAGAGCCTCTTCATTGTGCATCTTGAAAAAGCTACAGCACACTTTCCCGGTGAAGCCTGTATTTCTGCCGAAGCTCTTTGAGGGCTTTTTTTCTTTGTACCTCGACCAATTTTCCTGCAACTTGTGTCTGAAATCTTTGTGTATCAGCAGAACGTGTAATTTTCCTCTTCTTTATCAGAGTCTGAACACGACCCCCAGACACTTTTCCTGATTGATCAAGTTCAACTAGTTCTCCTAGCAGTTCCTTGACACTTTCCAGCAAAGTCAGCACAGCACAGATAAAATGAGTCTCCACAGAGCTAAGAAACTCATTGACTATGTATACACAGACACTAATCTCAATCAAACAAGCCACAGCTGTGGAAACTGAGCCATTTGGACCTGCGTGTGTATTAGCTTGTGTGTACATTATGAGGCCAAACATTTGATGTGAAGTAAACTTTTGGTTAGGGCTGTTTGGGTGTTCTGGTCACTATTCCTCCAGAAGAAAGATTTCTGCATGATCAGACCATCCAAGGAGCTGTAGAGTCATGACAACTGGAACTGCTGTTGATTCTTGACAACCGGCTATATTTACGTGACACTTGAAACAAACTAATTATGGTCTTAATCCGTCTATAACTGTACAACTAAAGTGCATGTAGTCCAACAAATACTAGACTTGAAATCAATCAAATGATGCATGTGCACATTTTCCACGACCCCTGGACTAGGATGGGTACATTTTAAGCTGCTGAAATGACACATATCACCACCTAGTGTTGAGGAGGTATACGCATTCCCGCCAGCAATCCAATTTCCCCAGTTGCATAAAGATTGGAACAAGGACAGAAATCTGATGAGAAACCCAAGTCGAGATATGAGCATAGCTTGGCTTAGCTGTGCATGTAAACAATGTTTCACCTTCCTCCAAGAGGCTTCTTCAGTTCAGACTGTCAGAGTTTGACCTCTGTGAAGTCATTAGCAAAGTCACTGTGTGCACCTGGCTGTTGTTAAGAGCCATGAGACCGGAGGTCTGCTGTGAATTGTCTGCGGAGTAACTGTAGATTGTCATTCAGGCCAGGTGTGAAGGGCGTTGAAACTTCCTGGGAAGGGATGATGACAGGCCAGCGCTGTATGTTGGTAGTCAAGAGGCGACAAGTCCCGTCATCATGACTCCACAACTCTTTGTAAAACAAGGAGAATCTTCTACAGACATGTTGGACCATCACAGATTTGTCTCCCAATTTTTGCCAGGGATTTTGCAGTATATGAATACAACTGTGTACCGTGAGGTGAGGAGGTGCACAAATCTAGAGTAATTCATTGCATATAAATTACTGACCTCTCACTCAATGAATCGCAACAACAAAGCAGGCGAGGAAAGAAAAAAAACGAGGCAGCAGATTGTTTTTGGGAGAATATTTAGTTGTTCAGGCGTGAAAGATGATTTTCTGGAGAGGATGAAATTGATTGTTCTCAGACAATAACAACAAATAGCAGACGTACCCCGGGGTGTAATGTCTGTTTTGGGCACAAACACTGCAGATAGAGAAGAGCTGATAAAACAGAATCTAATCATAGTTGGTAAAAAGAAAAACATGATAAGCTGCATTAAATTTGCTTTGTGTTGTTTGAGGACAGTAGTTTTCTATTGAACCACATCTGATCTGTGTGGTTACAGTTAAGAAACGATCTCTCTGTCCACAGTGAAGCCGCAGCAGATTGTGTGAGATTTCACTTCGACGTCTCCACAAATACAAAACGATGAATATTCTCCTCTGTGTTGCAGCCTCGTAGCTGCTCGTCTTTGCCGGCTGCAGAGGTTTAAAAACAGGACTTGTGAAAAGTTTTGCACAAGACAACCACACGCACACACACATACAGAGACACACACATTTCCTGAGGGCTGGTCATATGCTTCATGCTCTCTGTTCAGCTGAATGTCTTTTGTGGTGAACCGGCCGCCTCACCCCCACTGCCCACGCACACTCCCACACACACAAACAGTCATTCACACATATGCATGAAAGTGCACACACACACACGCACACACACACACACACACCCTTCGAGTGCACACAAACACATTCACAAATAGTCTGTCACGAGTGCATATCTGATGCATCCTTTCTGCGAGCGTTTGTGTGGAACAGATGGGAGTTAATCGTGCTGCCAAGTTGAATATCACCCGGAGAGATTTGTCAGATTAAAATGTCACTTCGGAGCCGCTCGGAGAAACTGCCGGCGCGCAGCTGCGACGGGCGCCGTTCTCACGTTCAAGCAGATGTGTCGCGAGAAACGTAAATATGGGTCTGAACCGCTGACCCAACACACTGAGCCGGCGCTGACCCGCGTCTGCGATAACGGAGTGCGTTATCAGCAGGAGGAAGCTGAGCCGGTGCAAATACAGCTGCGATTTCTGCAGAGAACACGCTGTAGCTGGAAAGTCGGACCTGTCCAGGAGCACTTTAAAATAGCTTATCGATCCCATCCCTCGCCAGACAATACAGCACACACGTTGACTGACCCAGGCTCGAATTCTGTGTCTTCTGAGTTTGCATGTTCTCTGGTTTCCACCCACAGTCCAAAAACATGCATGTTTAAGCCCACTGGAGACTCTAAGTTGCCTCTAGGAGCTTAAAAGTGAATGGTATGCATGCACCTCAGGATGAAGCAGCTAAGATAATGGATGGATGGACAGACCTGTCATCCATCTCTTTCAGTCTACATCAGCAATAAAGAGAAGATGATCAGAAGATGGAATCTGTAAGTATAGTCAAATATCACACCCAAAATACACACACACACTGAGACAGACACCTTGACTCTAACGCAGAGGCCGTCACCCAGATGAGACAAGATGACGGGGAGGAGTCGCTGAGCGTTTCTCTTTGTGTCGTGCCTGCTCATGTGTTGCTGCGTGTGTGATTTTCTGTTAAAGGGGCACGGCCTCCAAACCAGTCCCCTAGCTTCCTCGACTGCGGGCAGGAGCCGGCGTCTCTCTGATATTTTTACGACAAGCAGGGGGCGGAGAGTGGAGCGAGCAGGGGGCGTTAAACCGCAGGAATGCTCCGGCAGATTCTTTACAGCACTTGACAGCCACCATCAGCCTCTCGGCCCTTTGAAGGAGGTTCTCATGTGAATTCCACGATCCAGTGTGTGTGTGTGTGTGTGTGTGTGTGTAGCTACATTTTCCAAGTTTGACCAGTATATTGTCAAGTCAAGCTTGTATTGATGATCCAATTGGATTGTGACTATATCAGGTTTTAAGTTATAAATTAGTCTACAAAGTGTCTTCAGATGTGGGAAAATAACTGTTTTCCTTATATTGGTTGTTTTGGTCCAGACACCAAAGAGATTTAATTTTTAATAATATATAAAACAGAGAAAGAGAGGCTGCAGCCAGCTTACATTTTACACACTAATTGTCTATGACCTCTTTAATTTACCGGTCGTTTAACCCTCTTTGTCTCTTTGTCTTTTGACTTTTTCCATCCCTTTGTCATTTTATCCATTCATTCCAGCAATTTGAAAATAATTTTCTTTTGAAATGTAGATATTTTCCAGTCCCAAACCTCACAGAGAAGTCCAACATCTTACAAAAGAATAAGAGGGATTCAAAACAACCACTTCAAAGATGTGTTCCCTGCTTTTTAGCTGTAATATTATGCACAGTTTTATTGGCCATTTTTAACATCTCACGCAGTAAAAACCATCTATTGCACTCAAACAGCTCCACAGGTTGCAACAGTTTCCCATAATTGTGCACGCACACACACACACACACACAAACACACACCGCAACAGAGGAAATCCAATACACATCCTCTAACCCCTCAATTCCATGTTAGTACATCATTAATACCAACATAAACGCTGATAATTGCATGCAAACACGGCGCTATAGGCTCCACCTGTGTCAACAGACTGCCAGTTTATTTAGCTTTAGCTTTGGGCGAAAGGTTTAGCTGTTTCCATGTCTGCAACAAAGCTGCGCGCCTCCGGGGGTGCAACTTGAATAAAGATTACATGTGTCATTATATTAGGGAGCAGTCGCTCTTGTTCCATGCACGGTAATATAGGCTGACATACATTTTACATGAGTCCCACTGACCGGCTACTGCTCCAAGGTTGCTCACTTCATTTAAGGCGCAGACAGAATTAATTAGGTAAATGTCTCAGAGGTTAATCACCCCCCCCTCCTTTCACTTTTTTCAGCAGTTTTTTTTTTCCTGTTGGACTGCGCTCGCAGGCCTTTCCTCAATTCATTTGTATATTTTTGTATATTAGATTATTTTCCTGTTCGTCTCATTTTTTTTCTTCTCTTTTAAATCCTATCTCCACATTTTAATCCAACCACGTCGTTGCTCTCTTTTGACTTGCAAGTCCTCCCTTTCTCTCTCTCTCTCTCTCATACTCAAACACACATGCACACATGGATTAGAGGGTGGTCTCTAAAGCCTGGGGTTAAGTTGATTAATTAACATTGATATAGATTAATTAGCTGTAGCAACACTTTGATCTATGAAATCACCTCCATATGTGTAGCTGGCTTCGTCTTTAGCTCCAGCGTGGTTTGTATACGTAGCTCGACGTGTTTGTGGTTGACTCGGGGCCTCCTGAACTCCTCTGACCCAGCGCTGAGACAAGCAGAGCGCAGGAATAAATACATAAAAACATTTGTCAGCGGATGATGGCAAGAGTCGGAGGGATGTCGCACACTGATGTACTTTTAATTTGAACTAATTGACTGTGAACTGTGTGTGATTTGACACACAAAAAAAACTGCAGCGCTGCAGTTAAATCTCTGGAAGGTTTTGAAATGTAAAGAAAACCTTGTTTCCATTAAAAGAAAAGCTCAATCAGTGTTAAGAAAGAGACGTTTTCCAAACAAATGACTTCTTGGAGGCAGCGAGACTCTGAGCTCCTGCGGCT
>CM055205.1:8103687-8398687 GCA_029224185.1 Karalla daura | reverse complement strand
AGGTAGCACTGTAAACATTTGAGGCGTAGACATTATTTGACCAAGCCAAGCATGGCTTTAGATTTTGATACAGACAAGGTCACCCTCTGGGACAGAAGACAAGTCAGATTTGAGATATTTAGTGATGTCTGTTCATTCCCCTATAGATAAGAAGGTTCCTGATCATGCAGCCTGACTAGGACAAACTCTTACTTTAAGCACAGTTATCCAAAAATATCGCCCAAGATGTCCTGATCAGGAACGAGATCAAGAAAAACAAACAACCCAAAATAAGAAAACAAAACATAACTTCTCCATACTTCTCCAACTTCACCATAACTGCATCATCAAGTGGCTGTCTTGCCTGTAACTGTCAGTATGTAAATAGGAGCAATGATGATGGCAGCGATGATGTCACACCTGCAACCTACCAAATATATGTAAATACAACAACCAAACAACAAAAAAAAGAAAACAACAAAAAAAAAACAACAAAACAAAACTTGTCAAACGTTCAAGGCTGGATGTGTCCACCCTCCATAGCTGCATCATCAAGTGGCTGTCTTGCCTGTAACTGTCAGCATTTGAGCTCATGATGATGTCACACTGTGAATGCTCAAGCTGTACAGTACACAGTGGAAGGAAGGAAGGACGGATGGAACGAAGGAAGGATGGAGTACACTGTGCCTAACGTATAGTATACATCATAAGGCATATAATGACGACATGATGATGTAATAACCTCCTTATACATACCTTATACAGCCCAACACTGTAAGAAGCATAGTTGACGCTTTCTAAATTCTGCTCTTAAACTGGCTAAAAAGTTCATACTCCTCTGTTTTGTGTGTTTAGATCTTTTTCTCAGCTGCAATCTGATCTACATAGACATGAGGACACATGTAGACATGACTCTGAGTTGCAGATGCGATAAAGCATTGAAACCAAATGATTTCAAAGTGGAAATGTCACAAAAAGCTAAACAAGCACATTTGTACCACAAAGCGCTGCCTGGGAGAGGAGTTCTGGACTCTTCCAAGTAAAACTGAGCTATTTGTTTGAAGTGCGAGTGCTGCCCTCATGAAAAGCATTACCCACGATCCCTGGGTGAAGTTAAATTGCAGCAGTGTCATAATAGATTGGTTTGATTGAACTAAATCGGCGCTTATAAAACTGACTTACACGACCGCACGGCTTTGCAAATGAAATATGTTTTACTGGCCGGCTGGCAATGTGAAACTTAACCAAGCCGGAGAGAAACTGGGGTGGGGGGGGGGTGGCAATTTGATACAGAGTTCAAACCCAACTGAACAAACCGAAACAGGGTAAAAGCACGAATGTGTTTAATCCTGCGGCCAGAGTTGTGTGTCTAAAGAAACCAACACAAGACTGGAAATGTAAAAACATGTCGGACTGGATTTTTTTAGCCTCATCTCCTGGTTGCTGGTTAACCCAAACAGATCTGTCACAGGCATATCAAAGATTTGTGTGTGTGTGTGTGTGTGTGTGTGTGTGTACAGTATGCATCTGATGCGTGTATGTGTTTTCACATACATGCACAAACACAGTTTTACTTCTTGAGTAAACTACAATACTATGCTGGTCTAACGCTACATTACGCCACTTGCCGAGATTGTATCTGTAAAGCATTTTTTCTGCAATAAGTTGTGTGGCGTCATGGTAAACTTTACATGGGGTCTTCGTAGTGTCACTTTGTGTCTTGTTGAGCTTCACGGTGATCCGTCACTTCATACAAGAAGGGGAGATAACCTAATCGGCCCGAGAGAAAGAAGACAGCCCTGATAATATAGAGTGCATAATAACAGCACAAAGCAGGCAATGAGCAGTGTTACATCTCAATCTGAGCTCATATCTCGGCGGAGCTGAAGCCTCGGAGCAACACAGGAGAAATACAGACAAAACAGACGCCGCTCCCAGATCAGCAGAGCAAAAGCCACCAAGTTCACACAGTCCACAACAATGGAACTACATAGTTTGCTCTGTCAGAGGCTGTAGCATATTGATTAGATGGATGTTAAAAGGTAATTGGAGAGGAAAGCTTTTGGTAAACCAGACAAGGACAATAACAATTACGCAATCTGATTATTTGGTTTATGCAGCTTGGCTGCAAACCAACATGAGTCTCTCTCTCTCTCTCTCTCCCTCTCTCTCTCTCTCTCTCTCTCTCTCTCTCCTCTAGCTTGTGAAGAAGTGGCAGATTCAGCTGTGCTCTTCAGGCTTCTCTTGCACAGCAGCGATCTGCAGACCAAGCAAATTGAATAATTGCATGGAGCATGTGCAATCAGGGAAGGTAATATTTTCTCGTAATTGACAGCTAACTTGTGTGTGTGTGTGTGTGTGTGTCTTAAATACTCTAAATCGAATTTGTGCAAGGTTTCATTTGAAATGTTTCTACGGGGAAAAAAAGCCAGATGTTTGTCAAATAAAAAATAAAAGTACAAACATGATGTGAAATATTTGAAGGACTGTGCCTTTACACTATGACATAAAATCCTATAGAGCTTTATGGGTCTCCATACACATTGCTCGTGTGCTTGTTTGCCTCGTCTGGTCGTCTGTCAGATGTTAAACAGACCTAAATATCCGGCGCTCTCCCTCTCTCCGCCGCTCTGCCTGGAAGTGGATCTGATGGGTTTTTTCCTGTGACTGTGTCAGCTCCGCTTTGCTCCGACAATCTCTTCAATTTGAGCCGGAATTAGATTGACTTCCGCCTGCCAGCGCTGGCCTCTCGTCCACAAACATGGGCCTGCGAGATCATGTTTGACAAGTGCAGCGCAGGCGAATATATGACCAGATCCATCACCTCAAAGTTTTTATACCCGGCCACGACATCACACAGATCCCGAGGAAAATCTGTGCTTTAGGATTCTGTATTATTTCCAAGACAGACACGCAACAGAGAACTGAGAGCTTTCTGAGCTTTGCCCTGAAAACGAAGCGTGCTGTATGTATTTTTTTTACAGACTCAGATGACGTTTTAGTTGTAGCTGGGTTTCCTGTTTTCCCACGGTGTGCAGAGCAGAGGCAGGTGGCGGCTGTCTGCACTGTCACAAGTTTCTGTTTTCTCCACCAGGCTTGTACGGACAAAAAGCAAAAAGCCGAGGTGGTTTCTGCAGCATCTATCGTATCTGCTGTACAGCCGCTGGCTGACAGCAGACTGCGTGTGGGAGTGTGTCTGTATCCTGCTCAGCCTCTGATCTCCGGATACTTATGCCGTCCAGTCCTTACATTCTCTGCTTTTCTGTGTTTATTAGGCAGATTCAAACCAGGGTGCATGTGGATAATTTGCTCCAGCTTTAACACATTTTCAACTGGTGGGGAAACGTTGCATCAACTCGAGCCACCCAGGGAAATTCTGTGTCTCTTTCCAGTGATTTTTTTTTTCCCACAACGGCCTCTAAAAAATTGCTCCGCACTCTGTGAGTGAATTGTTATGATTGTGGTCGTGTGGAAACTCCGGAGTGACAGGATATCACAATTTTGTGGTCCATCACGTGTGCTTGAATATGTGATTTCAACCTCATGTCAGTGTCAATGTTTCCTTTTGTTAAACTTGACTCAGCTGTGCTGCTCTGCTTTATGGCTAATGCGACCTGACAGGCGACCTGTATTAGAAAATTGCCCCTGCGGTGTAAATATAGCTGTCGCCTTATTTTCTCAGCCTGTGGAGGAGCCGCTCATAAAGGCCAGCTGGCGTCTCAACATCACGTTTTAACGCTGCTCTGAAATACCAGAGCATCCACGGCGAGGCTGAGCGCCGTCAGAACAATTAACTTTTGATAATCCTGGGCCCGACACGGAGGGTCGGCGCCTTGACAGGAATAATTTGCTATGCAGATGGAAACAACGTGCAGCGGTGCAGAGGAAACAAAGATGCGCTGTTTGATTTCAGCGCTGCGCACAATCCCTGCAGGATCCGCTCGTCCGGGGTCACGAGGAAAGATCTAGAGGAGCAAACAATGTGAAAGTGAGTCATTTTATAGTAAGCTGAGGGGTGGAAAGCAGCTGTTGTATCCTTTTTTTCTGTTTCTTTATGCCATGCAAACAGCTCGGAGCAATGTGGGTATCATATGTGCAGTGGTGGAGAGCGTCTGAGTTGAAAACTGCTCCCTCGGGTTCACTGACTCACACTTCTCTCAGTTCAATCCAACACACCTTATTAATCTCCTCCACTCCTGACAGCATCCATATGTGTGTAACTATGATCATAACATGGCTCTCTATACGTCCAGCCTGGGATCCTCCAGCCAAATGACATCAAACGCCATCATCACAGCATCACGGCCCTTATCCTGTTTGCCACAGGGGCGAAGCAGGACTGCTGGATTGTTCTGCTCGGCTTCTATCAGATCCCCGCCGTCTCTGTGACGGCGCCTGAGAGGGATGCATGGGCCGCATCATTTCGTTGATGAGTGGAATAAAGCTTTTGCGCTTGACAGTCTGTAAATGGATTCCCGCGCTACCTGCAGGTGTAGCTGAGGCAGATTCACAATCCGTCTGATGCTGCTCAAGCATGGGACAGCGTGGCAGGGTTGCCTCTGGCAGAGAATTTACTCCCTGTCTGTGTCTGTCTCTGCCTGTGCATGTGTGTGTGTGTGTGTGTGTGTTATATTTATATTTATATTAATCCATCCATTCACTTATCTGCTTTGTATCTGGTGTCATGGATCTACTGGAGCCTATTCCCAGCGCACAAACGGTAAAGGGAGGGAACACACCCTGAACATGTCGACAGTCCATAATAGGGTACACATACACATCACTCTCACATTCACACCTCGGGGCAATTTGGTCCCCAATCGATCTAAAAATGCAATTTTTTCTCAGCTGTGACTGAAAGTGAAAGTGAAGTACCTGGATAAAACCCAAACAGACACAGGAGAACATGTAAACTCCTACACAGACAGGCCCTCGTTCTACCTGGAGTCCAACCAGGGACCTTCATGCTGTCAGGCATCAGTGCCAGCCACTAATGTAATATGTCACCATCCATGTCTGTGTGCGGGAAATAGAAGATTCATTTAAGGTTCATGTCAGTGTATTATTAGTATGAGTGTTTGTCTTGATTCTCTACCTTTTTATTCGCATTCTTTTGTTAAGATCAAATATAGCCTTTTCTTTCATCCTCTCCAGCAAATTACATTAATTTCATATAAGTAACCAGTAACAACACAGCGAGGTGGGAGTCGTTTGAGTGACACGTCGCATTGATTATACAGTGTGAATTTGCTGGCAGCAGAAACAGAAATGTGTGGGAAACGTTCTAATCCTGGCGAGATTGATACCGGAACCAGAAACCACGACGATGATTTACACACTCAACGGAGTGAACGGTGATTGCTCGGCGAGATGGTCAAATAATCAGCCTCAGACGCTACCTCTCCGCATGTGTGTGTGCGTGTGTGTGTGTGTGTTCACTTAAGAATATGTGCTTGTACGTATCATTTCATTATGGAGATGTTAATAAATGCTGCCTGCAGGCAATCATCGATTGATCACAGTTTCCGCGTACAAACAAAAACACATTCACACTCGCAGATGTACCTAAAGGCTTGTAGGTGCATGAAAAATCACCAGCGGAGAGAGGCAGATATATGAAATCAACCCGCATTTACACACACACACACACACACACACACACACACACACACTCACACTGATGATGATAAATTGCCATGGAGGCTGGTTTTCAAACAGATAGGCATGAAGAATTACACTGATCATCCTTTAGCAATGCACAGTGACTCTCGTTTGTTTTGGCTGGCGAGATCCAGACGGGCCGTGCACGAACCAGAGTCAGCGTTTTGGCGAGAAGAGGACGAGGAGGAGGAACTGCGGGCGTCTCTTACAGCTGCTTGTTTTCTGCTCGACATTTGACAGGAGCGTCTGTGCTGCGAGGTTCACGGAGCGGCGGTGTCACTCAGGCCGGTTTTTGCACGCTGCTCACCGCTACGTGTGTGTGTGTGTGTGTGTGTGTGTGTGTGTGTGTGTGTGTGTGTGTGTGTGTGTGTGTGAGGCTGCAAAGGCACATGTGTGTTTAGGGTGCGGGTGAGACGGCGCAGTGGTTTGACATATATACGTGATCACACACTCTCTCACACAGACAGGATGTAAGGTGTGGTGTGTGCGTGTGTGTGTAAGATGAGAAATGTATGTAACAAGTTGCCTTGGCAGCGTGTCTCGAAGCTGGCAGAGAGGATTTAGAAACACACGTCTACGTGTTTGCTGTGCGCTGGTATCGCAGGCTTCGGTCGGGCGCACATTCTGTGAACGAAGGAAAAGCCTCGCTGCCTTCACGTGCATAATCTAATTGCATCACAGCGCTTTGAAACATCAAGTGTGGAACATTATCCACAGGTCTTGCAGAACACTGAGATATCATCGCCCCGCTGGCGAAGACGCTCTGAGGTGCAATAATATCGTTTGGAGTTTTTGGTCTCCGTTAACCCAGGAAACATCTGGCTCTTTAGCTTCTAATTTCGCTGTCAAAGTTCATTCACTCGCTAAGTGCTTCATTTCTGCACCGAGCAGGTAGGGCGCAGTGGTTTCTCTGAGCTTTTTTTATGCCGCTTGCAGCGGCTGAATCTGATACTGCGAGAGCGGCATGAGCAACTTAAAACAACGAGGCTGCAGAGTGGAGAGCTAAGCTTGCAACCAAAACCACAAGGAGCTGCAGACTCCAGTCATGATTGTGTATACACACAGCTGGGTACAACCCAGTAATCGAGAAATAACATCTTTAAAATGTTCTCAGAGCCGTCCATCCATTCACATAGGCTGGTCACGGGGCACGCACCCCATTCACTCTCACACTCACTCCTAGTCTCCAACGAACCTTCGCATCCTGTTTTTCAACTGTGGGACCTCATATTTTATACTTGCTGGACCGATACTTAAGAGTTAATACACTGCTGATGATTTAAATGTCATACGTTTTTACTTCTCGACAGATGTGTGACAGAGCCAGAGATCTCTTTTTCAAGTGAGTCCTTTCTGTATGAACAAACACCCAATGTGGCGACTCGCTCACAGCCCACCCCTTCAAAAAGAAATGACATTTCACTATGAAAACTTTCTGTAACTCATCAGAGCTGTAAGTGGCGTCGCAATTAAAACCAGCTTTCCTCGGCTCTGTTTGAACATTTGGTGCAGTGATGAGTGCAGAGTTAAAAAGGGCCTCGCGCTGCAGCGATTTCTCTATTTGGATGTGATCAGAGAGCGCCGAGAGTTTGGCAGATTTTCCAGCTGAGTGCCTGACAATGCATCTTATTTTTAACGCCTGCAGGTTCAAGCAACGACCTTCTCTGGTGCTAAACTTATCGTGCCGCAAACAGAGCCAGGGACTGTATTTTGTTTTTACTCAATAAAAGGATCTCGCGGACACTGAGCTGTAATTCCTTGTATTAATGTCCTTTTCTTTAAATCTACATCATTGCTGCCCAATTTACCCCTCACTTAGTCTTCACCCCCACCCCTCCCTCAATTGTACAGATTTACTGAGGATAGCCCATAAAATTCTATATCACTTTTCCAACTGTTATCATACACCAGTTGAAATAGGAGTCATTTAATGGGATATATTAAACGGCCAATTGAAGTGTAATGTGCTATGGTTATATTTCCATTGTAAGTGATGGTGACACGTGAGAGCATAAACCCACAGACCATTAAATGAGCTCAATGAATTAATTTTATGCACGCACACGTGTGTGTGTGCGTGTGTGTGTGTGTGTGTGTGCACATGTGTGTGCACATGTGAGCGCCGCTAAATGATTCAATCTTAGCAGGAGGACATACACTGGTCTGTGCATATTTAAACAGAGTAAGTGTGTGTACATACGTGTCGTGAATGTGTGTTTTTGCTCACGTGTGTGTGTCTGCCGGTGTTTTGAAAGCAACACAATCCCAGAGCCGGCCACCGCCTCCCCCTCATCAGCCCGCTAATCACTGTGATTAGTGACTCATTTCATCATTACAGGTTTCCTACCACATACTGCTTACCTCTGTGTACACGCACTCCTGGGCTAAACTTCACACACACACACACACACACATCTGTGCACGCGCACACACATGCAGAGCTGTTGATCACAAACTCCTCCACCTTCACCCCTGCAGTCTGCCATCCATCACCGTGCCACTGGGGAGAGAGAGAGACAGCGAAAGGAGAGAGACCGAGGGGAGGGAGGGGGGGACGGAGCCAGAGAGGGAGACAAAGGAAGGAGTGACCGAGTCTGCTGCTCTGCGCCGAGCTGGGCCTCTCGTAATCCCTGCCGTGCAGACACACACACACACATACACACACTCAGACGGAGCGAGATATGTGAAACCAGAAAGCCTAAAAGGCAACCACTTCCTCAGGGGGCAGCTCCCATTTATGCATGAGTGCATGCATAGATCTGCGGTGAGGTGCAACCGGAAGCTATACAAGGCTTTGGCAGGGTCAGGTACGAGCATGAAGGTGCAGCAGACACACACATGCACCCAAATACACAGAAATGGAAAGATTTCAATTTACACCTAGATGCAGGCCCGAGTTTCAAAATGATTAAATGTGTGAGCTGAATACGCAGCTGCGATGCAAAACCATATTTGTGTGTTTGCACGTGTGTTTCTACTTCATCACTGATAGTAACACTAGTAGTAGTATCTTTGCACGTGTTACATTTTTAGAATAGGATAAAGGTGAAATCAAAACAAAGAAACAAGGCGAGATGATAATATAATAAAATAATAAAATAAAATTTTAAGTGCACCTGATGCATAATAATGTAATTAAATCTGCAGATCAGTGATTTGCAAGACATCTAATTAACCGTACATCACTTTATTTGACAGGTTTGTTTGTGATCTAACACCATAAATAGACAATTTGTGATGTGGGGGAGTTAACCACTGCGCTGCTGACCTCTGAAGAGCAGACGTCTATGAAGACGTTGGAGGACCTTGTCCTCTCTGGTAGAAGAAGACAGTTTGATCAATGATCTCTTTCTTGAAGGAAAGACACCTGAAGCCAGTTTATTTATCAGAGCATGAAAGAGTGACCTATAAAGGTTTGAACAGAGGATCACTCCAACTGACTTGAACTCGGTTTCACGTGGCCAAAGAGAAAATTAATCACAGCAAAACTAAATATGCAGAGATATTTTCTGCGTATCTAAAAGGTTGTAACATTTCTCCACTTGGGAGCAGGAGGAAGAAGCAGAGAGTGTACCAATAAAGGAGCCATCCATCCAATATCTTACTGGCTTTGTACTTCAGTGGTGTGATGGGGTGTGATGGAGCCTGGACAGACTGGACCGGTCTCCAGTCCATCACAGGACACACACACACAATTCACTACCACGCTCACACTTATTCCGGGCAATTTAGAGTCTTTATGAGTTTTCAAAGTTTTTTTTATGTCAGTAGCATGTCGTAGCTTGTTTTATCTCCACTACCAAAACAACAATTCTGGCACGGCGCACAAAACTACAACACAAACTGCTCGGCATCTGTGTGACTATGTGCACAGATGACATCAAGCCTCCATCTGCTCTGAACTTCAGAGCAACTTGCTCCGGGTGCGACAGCCGCACTCAGTGTGATTTGCAAAGTGGGGGGAAAGCAGTTAGCGTGTGCGTGGCCGCGAGCGCGTCCCCGCTCCATCCGTGTGCGCGCGTGTGTGTGTGTGCGTGTGCAAAAGCATCAAACTGTCTTTGTAGCCGTTTCCTTTGTTTCATTTCCACCGTGCAGGCGACGTGTCACAAGCTGAGCCAACACACCTAGTTAGTCATCTTTGATAGCCGATCCTACATCTGTGCTTCGATGGCACCTTGTCCAACCTGCTCCGAATCATCCAGCCAGGCCGGGCCGCACACAGATCCCAGCCCTGCCCCGCGTGCCAAGAGACTGTCGAAATATTAATCCCACCCCAGGTCAGAGAACATTAACAGTCTCTTTTATGAGGTTGCGAACCCCCAGAGCCTTTCGGGTGGTGGAGGGAAACCTTTGGAACAATGGAGATTGTTTCCTGGAGGCAAATAAATTCATCCTGTGGGGACCTTTGAAGGGCACATGGCGTTCTCACCGAGCTCCAGTGACTTCTCAGTGGCAGATAAGTGTTAAATTGTATTGCTGCGGATCCCCGCCGTGTATCTGCCGCCGCCAAATATCCACACGTGAAGGGGGGGGGAAAACTGGCCAGTTCAAAGGAAACGTAATAGGCAAGTACAGAACAGGGGAGCTACTGTACAAATCAGCGCGGGAACAGGTGTGGAGGAAAGATACTGAGACAATGGAGCCAGGTCCAGAGGTCCAGGGTGAGGCTGCGGGGCTGTGCTGAACTAATCCAGAGCAGGCCAGACTCGTCTGTCTTCAGCCGGCGACACCTCGTAACACTGAAGTGTAGTGTGTTTCAGTGTGTGTGTGTGTGTTGGGGGGGCTGCAGGGGCTGCTCTGCATCATGTTACAGGCTGTCTCCTCTCCTTTGTGCATGCACGTACACCTAGGGTGTTTAAGTGCTGCCATTATAGTGGTATAGTGGTCGCATTTGCTCAGAGTTTTCTAGTGATTTTCATACCCTTATCCTGTAAAACGAGGTTGACTTTTATTTTGAAGGAGCGAGAGGGGAAATTGGAATGCGCGTCGTGTTTATCGGTGTCCAAGAAGTCCGCGGCATTTAATTCATTTGTATCTCTCTTTTGTTTCGTGTTACTGCGACGTGTTTAACAGCGTGTGTTGGTGGTTTTCGCCGGCTGGCGTGGGGGGCAGACTTCGTGAAATGCAGTGGAGGAAGCCACTTGTGTCTGTGATGGCCGAGGGAGTCACGGAGCGTGTGTGGGCTGTCCAAACCTCCCACCATATGGGCCACTGTACCAGGTGACCCGGCGGGCTGCGTTACTGGGAGCCTCATCCATCTCCACATCTGCAGCGAAGACAGAGGAGGGAGGGAGGGAGGGAGCGAGGGGGCGGAGGGGCGTAGAGATGGCTAAGATGCAAATTGGCGCCGAGGAGTGCACTGCTGTTGTCTTTTTCTCTCCCGGAACAGCTCACTTTTCCACATGTGGCGGCTTAAAAAATGTAAATGCTACAAACAGTTCCCCCAGATTTCTACTTTATTTTTAATGAGTGGTTTGACTTATTTTTTTTCTCCACTTGTAGCACAACTCATTCAGTGCTTTCTCCTCCGTGTCTATTTCTTGGAATGAGCACTAATTGCACTGCGGGGAGGAACACGACAACACACACACACACACACACACACACAGTGAAACATAGCCCTAACAGCAGTTCTCCTTCCTCTGCCTTGCTCGCTCATCTCTCCCACGCTCACCTTCCACTCCTACACAATCTCTGCTCCAACACCGCATGAACACACTGTAAGCATGTCAGCTATTTAAGAGAAACGGACACAGCTTTGCAGTCTCTGTGGTAAAAATAGCTCCAGTGAATGAAGGATATTTTCACACAATGTGAATTTGAGATTCACTTTCACCTAATCTTGACCCAGTTGTGAAATAATTAATGTAAGAGGGATTGTCTAGCTCTCAGTTTATATGGTTGAGGCCTGTGCAGCCTCCTCCTGTGTTTCCCTTTGTTTTGAGCCTGAGAATAAGCAGCCATCAGCCAGATGACTTTGTGCTGTAAATACAGGGGAAAAAAAACCTGCGCAGATGCTCCTCTAACCTTACAAATTGATCTTCGTCATAGGCTCCTTTTTTTATTCCGCAGCGTCTTCAAAGTGCGCCCCGGGTTGGAGGCCTCGTACCGACCGAACAAAAAGTCCAGAAAGCAGCCCGCTGGCAAACAAACGCAGAGAGGGGAGAGCAGGAGGAGGAGGAGGAGGTAGGAGGGAGGTGAGGGCTGCGGGAGCTGAGTGGGGTGAAGGGAACGGGGGCATGTTTACCTCTGTTCTCCTGGGGCACTGCTTCAGGGAGCGTGGGGGGAGCTTACTTGTTCTCTCCGAGAGGGATGGGGGAGTTTTGGGGAGGACCTAAGGGAGGGGAGGAGGGGGCGGTAGAGGGGGTAAAAATTAGACATCAGGTCCTCCCCGGGCCTCACGTAGCCGGGCTTGTTTTCATTTGTCAGGGGGTGAAATAACGCTCGCGTTAAGTCCAGGCCAGACGGTCTTATCGACTGCGAAGCATCCTGAGTGCCATGATCGCTTCCTGCCTTTCTGCCTCCGTCTTCTTCTCTCGCCGTCTTAGCAGGAGTTTGACATTCAGGCACCCTGAGAGCAATGTGCATGGAAGAGTTGGCAGAGCCTGGCTTCATGTTGCAAGAACATAAATAAACAAATGAATAACCTGCTCCAAATGAAGGTTTGACGCTGTCTGAAAGCACCTTGCAGCTTTTCTGCTCTGCCTCGCCTCGGCTCCTGTCAAAAGTAATTCAAAGATTGATTTCCAAAGTGCTGCATAAGTCACTCATGAAGAGAAAGTAAGCGTTGCCTGAAATTCTTAATTAAAACTCCAGACTCGAAAGGTAATTTCTGTCACAAGGACCTTCTTTCCATTTTGCGCTGATCATTTCATAGCAAAAAAAAAGTATTGACTCCCACTCACTGTGGCTGTGAAGTGAATTTGTGAAAGGAGAACAAATGGCAGAACGTGAGTTGCTTGTTGCTTGTCGAATTTTCTTTGTCTCGGCTGAACACCGGTGCAAAACAAACCGCACCGAACCCCAGCCCGCTCCTCCCATAACTCCCTCAGACTCCCTCCAACTCCTCACCCCTTAAACTCTGCCTCTCTCTCACACACACACATACACACACACACACACACACACACACACACACAAATGGCCCCTGCTAACAAAGAGAGGGGGCAGCAGAGGAGCGAGAGAGGCAAAGAAAGGGAGAAGAAGGAAAATGCACGCTTGACTAATTCTTGTATTCAAAATCAGTAGTCCCTTCCCCTCCCTTTCCTCTGGCCGTGTGTGTGTGTGTGTGTGTGTGTGTGTGTGTGTGTGTGTGTGTGTGTGTGGTGTGTGAGAGAGAGAGAGAGAGAGAGGTGGGGGGGCCGGCACACTCTAACCTTGACATTTTAGCATCATGGGAGTGATGAATGAAAATGACCACAATACACTTGGGAGAGAGGGAGGAGGAGGGACAGGAGGAGAAGACGATTAGGAGCGAGGGAGGTTTAAATAGTGAAGGAACGGAGAGAGACAGAGATCTGTTTATCCGTGGCTTCATATATAAACGTGTGTGTGTGTGCGTGTAGGCAAAAGTGTTTTTGCGTACAGTTTTCGGGCGGCGGCGGCGGCGGCAGCAGCAGCAGGGAGGGATCTGTGCTCCAAACAGCCTGACAGTTATTTAAAGGCCTTGGGGCCTGTGCTAGATTGATGTTGTTTTCTTTCAATCAAGCAGCCGTGTGGGACGCGCTCACGCTGCAGACTGCTCGCGTAAACACTCTTTACTGCTGGCGCAGAGAGGAAGACGGGCCCAGATACTGTGTCTGCATCGCAGCATCTCCCAACGCACGTCCAAGTCCAGCGACGTGTCTCTGTTACTCTCCCTCTATCTCTCTCTCTCTCTCTCTCTCTCTATCTCTCTCTCTCTGCGTGGGCACGAGGGAAAACTCACTCTGACCTACACGCTTTCCAAGGTATCCGAATGCTGACAAAGCACAAGTGGTCAAGTGAAAAGACAAATCTCATGATGTCCAGCTGGTCCAGACGAACACTGCGTCCATTCCATCCTGTGGACCTTGGACACAACAGAAGATAACATATAACATGAGATAGAGATTTCCCTCCACTGGACTGAAGGTTCATTGAGGGTAAGATAATGGATGGATCTCTGAAACATCTTTCATAAGAGCTAACTCTATTATTCTTCTGTGTCATTTGCTTTTAATTTAAACTTAGCAAGATAAAGTGCAGCTAATGAAGCTTAAGGGATTTTCTCTATCCAAATCTGATTTCAGGTCAGTCTCAGCTGAGACGAGACGGCCAAGTGTTGCTCAAAAGGCCAAAAAAAGTCAGTGGTGTCAGCCAGGAGGGAGGGAGACGCACAGCTCCATCCAGAGGGGTACAATTATAAATTATGCCACACCTTCCCCGAGGTTTGAATTAATTAGAATAAAGTGCAAGTTGAACTTCCAAGGAGACATTTCTCATTTTGGACTCTTCATCACTTTCAGCACAGATGCGCATGATATAAAAGATACGCAGTTAACATTACGGTCACGTCCTCCCTCACACACAGCGGACGCAAGAAAGCGCACAACAACGGCCAAGTCAGGTGACTGCACTGTGTGTTGCTGTTTGTCTGAAGCCGGACCATAAAGATCCAGATCTGCCTTTGAGGCCTAATGCAGGAGAAGCAACAGCATGAGTCACCGAGATGTGCTGAGGTCTGTCAGGAAAAAGAAGGTGTTTTAATTTTACCACCGTTGGATATCCTGTGAATGCATTGTGAATTATATCTTTAATTTCCCCGGGCTGTCTGGAGCATTCATAATCTGAGACAAATCGCATACATCTGGCTTTTGAGGCAGGGAGGAAAGCGCGCTCACGTACGCATACGCACACACCCGCGTGCACACATACACATACGCATACACAGTTTTTCCAGTGTCTGACAAATTCATGCTTGCACTTTTAGAAGATGAAAAATCAATATGCTGCTCATCACAGTCACACAAAAGGGCTCCAACCCAGCAGCTCTCTGATATTTTATTCGAAAAGACACCGAGGGGACATTTGAGGCGAAACATGAAACATTGGTGATTCCAGCTCTCTGCGGCTCACCGCTGTTCAGGAGACAAACAATTTCAGCTCCTGTGGGCAGAGAAGAGCCCTAAACCCCGAGCTGAATCTCTACGTGTCTATTTGCACAAAGGATCTTTGTAAAGCAATGCAAACCTTGAAATGTATCAAGAGCAAATTTTCACATTAAAGGGGACATTTTTCCTATGAAACAACAGACTTTTTACTTTGAATGATTATCCATCTGCCCATCACATCACCCGCTTGTACCGTAACATTGTTAACATTTGCTGGTGCCAGCACAGACAGGATGGAGGTATGAAGATAATGCATAGATGGGTTTAATATTTACTATCAACCTCATCATTAAACATTATTTGAAACAATTAATGAAGAAAAATTAAAAGACATGAGTTGTATCAGGCACTAATTGACGTTGTAAATAAGTAAGTAAGTTTCATTTACGAGTGGATTAAGCCTACTACTTGTCGTTTAGGTGGCCAAAACAACAAATCAGATTTTACTTCTACATTATTTATGGTGACACCATATGCATGATTACATTCACAGTGCAGGCTTAAGTGGCCTACATGTGTTTGTTTTCCTCACCCGTGTGCCCCAAATCGAAAAAAACGTGAAAGGGATCAAACTCTGTTTTTTACATGCTACCTCAGTCTGAAGAGCTAAGTGGCCTGGATCAGAATTCAGCTCGCGACTCTTTGCTCCAACACAGCTAGCGTGAGCAGGGCCGCTCCGCTGTACATGCATCATAGCGAACCGCTGTGCGGTCGGGGACGGAGACTGAAAAGCTCCTGGCCAGAGGTTATCCATACAGCACGAGAGGTGGGCTTACCGACCTCCAATACTCCCTCCATCTTTTGCATCTCCATGGCAACTACACCAACACACACACACACACACACACACATGCACACGAGAGTCTCCGAAGAGCATAAAAGGAAGCGAGTACAACTGGGTTTACCCCGTGAGCCCTCTGTACTCGACTACACCTCCGAGTCTCAGCATCGGCCCGTTGTGATCCGCGGCCAATTACGCCGCACGTGGCAAACGAGACGTGTTGCTGTTATCTAACAGCTTTACCTTTGGCCGGACCTGCATGCTGTAGTTACTCCTGGAGGAAATTATTACAGTCACGGTGGAAAATAGCTGGAACAAATTACGGGATGCGCGGGATGAAACAGGAGAGTAAGGATGGTGAACAGGCAGTCTCACACACACACACACACACACACACACACACACACACACAGCTCGGTCACAGCAGTAGCCTCTGTGCCTTTTCCTTTCTCATCGACCAGAGTTATTGATGTACTGAACGTTGGAAGGCTGAGTCAATAAACAAGAGGAAAAGCTTTTTGAGGGGCGACTGACTGAAAGGAAGACTGCATCCACAGGCAGTCCACCTCTTTATGCATTTGTGGGCATGCACTGTTTATGCGCTTGCATGTGTTTGGCGTGCACGCATTGATGCGTCTACCTGCACATTTCTGTCTCCTCTCTTTGCCTGTGCTCACCTCTCCTGTCCTCTATCCTCCCCTCCTCTCTCTCTCCCTCTCTCTCTCTCTCTCTCTCTCTCTCTCTGCAGACTCACAGCGCTGACTCGTTAATGTTTAATGCGCACTCAGGAAGCAGACGCACTCAGCAAGGCTCTCTCTTTCTCACACACACGCACGCACACACACGTACACCCCTCCTACATCCCCCTAGCGACGCCATCCTCATTACCAGCCTGAGATTTGACCTTTCACCCCTGGACCAGATGGCTGATGTTTTCATTCTGGAGGGAGAAGAAATGAGCGACGAGGAGGAGGAAGATGATGGTGGTGGCGGTGTCAATCACCGGGGGGATCACATCCAGCTATTGCTGAATCAGGGTGGGCTCACGTGCCACTTGTGAAGCGAGTTTCCAGGAGCTCTGCAGCTTCAGTTTCTGTGCATCATCACCTGAACTAACAGACTTTCTGGCTTACACATGCAGGTGTGTAACAGTTGTGTATACCCCGCCAGTGTAAACCTTCCCTCAAACACACGCTCCCTCTGTCACGTCTCTCTCCGGCCAGACTTTGCTGAGTCCACAATCTGTGATGAAGTCCAGAGTCGGGCCGTAGGTCGCCGCCACTTTACGACATCAAAAGATTCCACAAATCACGTAGCGCGTACGAGAGGCAACGGCCATGCGGGAGTGAGACTAAGCAGGCGTCGGGGTGTGTGAGGTGCCATTGTGTGAAAGTATGTGTGTGTGTGTGTGTGTGTGTGTGTGTGCTGTGAGAAAGAGATTTGAAGAATGAGGGAAGGCAGCACTTTCACAGGTCTGTTTATGCAGACCTGTTCATGTCCAGCTGCCGGGTCCTGTGTGCCAATGGCACCCTCAGGTGGTGATGAGGCTGTTTGCGTTGGGGGTCTGCACATGACTCTGCTGCTGTTGGTGTGTGTGTGTGTGCGTGTGTGTGAGTGTGTGTGTGTGTGAGTGTGTGTGTGTGTGTGTCTCCAGTTGCCTTTATTGACCTTTATTGGCTTAAGAGGTCGACGGCAGTAATGGCTCCTTACCTCGTGGAAACAAAGAGAAGCACTAAGAAACCTTAGAGCATATGGAAAAAGTTAAAGAGGCAAAGAGAAGAAAAAGGCCAGAGAAATGAAATAGTGGCTGATGGCAGGCTGGTGGGTGAGCACATATTGAAATGCAAGTCGAAATAAATGTCTCGTGTGTGGATTTAAAGCATTATAGAGTAGTGGGGCCATGTGTGTCACCTCCTTTCTCAAGTCTGGATCGAGATACGGTTGTGACACAGAAGTCTCTGGCTTTGCTTTGAGGGGATCCCCTAAAAAATATTAAAAATGGAGCAGGTGGACAAGGACGGATATAGATCTCATAATGCTTTATTGGAACAATAAACACTTTTACAATGGCATTTTTGTCCAATTTCAGCAGAAACTGTAAAAGATTAAGTGGCCCTGATAAAGGCTTCACATTGTTAGCCACGGTGTATTAAAGACATAATGAATAATCGCATGACATTATCTGACACATACTGCATGTTTTATTTGTCCTCTTTTTGTCACTGGATTAGGCAGTCTGCTAAATGACTAAATGTAAATTAAATGTTCTCAGTGCTATTGATATATAGAGAGCAGTGTCGTCATAAAAATGTCACTTCTTATTGTATTTGCAAAAAGCATTTCTCAGAAGAGAAAATTAGGCACAACAGTGATTGGTGGTTTGCACTGTTGCTTAAAGCAAGGAGGATCTGGGATCAAAGACCAAGTTGGACCCAGGGCCTTTCTGTGTGGAGTTTACATGTTCTCTCTATGTCTTCATTGGTTTTCTCAGGGTACTCCGGTTTCCACCCACAGTCCAAGAACATACATGTTTAGGCCAGTTGGAGTCCTCTGTGACAGCAGACGGCTTTGAGACGGCTCCATTTCCACCTAATGCAACTATCAGAACATTGCAGTGCATTCAGTAAAACAGAAAAGCACAGAAAAGTGGAGATCGAGCAGCCATGTCACAGCTCAGAAGTTAATCTGAACAGAGGTCTCTCTCCGAGACTGAGCCAGACTGGAGCACTGGACTGCATCACATGTACAGATATCTTTCTCTCTCTCTCTTTTTTTTTCTAATCCGATGGCAGCAGATGTGCGGTCAGCACCACTTAGCCAAGTCGCCCCCATAACAGAGGTGACAGCCTTCTAGAGAGCACTTGCCAACAACACTGCATGTGTTCACTTCACTGTCTGCCTTTCTACCTCCTCCACAGTCTCTCACCGTCCTCTTTATTTCTTTCCATCCCTCCGCCTCGTACACAGGCGCACTGTGTGTCGAGAGAGCTACCCAGCAGGAGAGAAGGAACGCGGTGATGGAAACGGCGAAGAGATTGCTTTTCCATTTAGTAACTTGCGCCGGGCCTGCATTTCATTTTGTCAGAGGAGTCGGCGGACGAGGCTGGAGAGTCTGACAGTGCGTCACGACTCGGTGTGATCCGCGGGGACGGCTGCGGCTCTGCTAATGTTAAAACACAACCGCAATGTCTATTCAATATGACCTGAATGCTGAGATCACCGGAGATGCATATGAAGGCAGTGTGTATCTGTGTGTGTGTGTGTGTGTGTGTGTGTGTGTGTGTGTGTGTGTGTGTGTGTGTGTGTGTGTGTGTGTGTGTGTGCCCTCATTTCTCTTTAATCAGAGAGTGAGTGGAGCAGAAAAGAGTGGAGGGTTGAGTCAGGGGCCTGGCTGACTGGAGGCTGGCACTGCCGCCGTCTAAATACCCTCCTCTAACCAGCTCCGCATGTGTCTCCGCACACAGGATGGATTGCCGCGAGTATCTTTTCATCTCGCCGTAATCTTCTCCTCTCGCATTACCACCGGAGGACCACCTGAATGCAGACATATGGAGCTGGATTAAAACCACACAAATGCAATGAGGTCTGAGCAGAAAGGGATGCGCAGCATCTTAGCAGGAGCCGAGCAGAGCTGCCATCTGAAAGCAGTGATTAACTCAGCATCCCTCAGGTTTTTTCCCCCCTCCCTCCATCTTTCTGCCTTCTCTCAGTTTCTAACTCATTCATCGCCCTTCCTCTCTGCCAGCGTCTTTATCTGCCATCTTGGCCTTTTCCTACGAGTCCTGTCGCTATCGTTTTTATCCTCGTCTTCGTGTTTCTTTGCAGCACAGTTTTGCTGGTCTAAACTCATTTCTTCACCCATTCGTACCAAGCGATGCCGAATCACTGCTCGTTCAAAAGCTTATTCATCAAGTTCCAGACGCTATCGCGCTGCAAGGAGTTGGGAAATAACCTTTGTTGCACCAGTTTATGGTGATTTCCATTGAAGTCAGAGTACATGCATATCAAATAGAAAAGTTTAGCTTTGTTATCTTTCATTCATCCAAACACTTCATATGTATGGGACTCCATACATATGAATCTTGCTATATCCCAAACTGTATGTAGTTTTCATCCATCCGTGCCTTCCTCTCACATATTTTATGCCAGCCTCAGTTCCTCTCCATTTTTCATCTGCTCAGTGTCTTCCAAGACCCCACAGCATCTTTTTCTTTTCCTCAGAGTCATTTCTCCTTCTCACACATTTTTCAGTAATTGCCATATCCTGTTTTGGGTAAAATGCCCATGTTCTATTTCTGCTGCAGGGAAAAACAATTTTAGATGTGTGTACGTGGTGCAGAGAATAAACGTCGTAATGATACATGACTCAGGCCTATTTAGACGGAAAGTGAGGAAACGTGCTTTGTAATTGTTGCGTCAAGGATCTCTCTCTCTCGCTCTCCCTCCCTCGCCTTTGTGTGGGCATGTGCTGACCTCTGCTGTTCATATTTAGAACTACTAAATTAAGGAGGAGACGTCACAAAAAACCTTTACAGTGTTTTCTTTTTTTTATAGATGCTCAGCGGAACGTGGACTTGCTGAAAAGATGTGCTTGTGACTCCTTGAAATGGATGTACCATGTTTTGTATCCTCATAAAATTTCACAAAGATAATTTATCATATTTCCTGAAATAAAAAGCAGAGCAGCTTCCATTTGAAATGGTAATCAAAGTATCATCACTAATTTCTAATGTTGAAATAAAGTATAGAGTGTCTGGTTTCTGGATGTTGTCCACGTGTGACTTTTAAGACTAGTCTGTAATAGTTTGTAGAAGCAAAGATAATTTTGTATCACAATAAAGTGCTAGAAAAATAAAGTGCTGGCACTATTACAAGAAGTGCAGTATCAAACACTGGCCTTTGGTTGGCGCCATAAGTTTGTCTCCCAAATGCCCTGGGATAGACTGATTACAAATCTAAGTTTAATCACTTGATCATACACATATTGTACCACTTCAGCTGCAGAATGATACAAGAAGTTCACTCTTCAGATGTAGCAATAATGCAATATGAAATTGTGATTTTTAATACAAAACAATGAGGTATGTGCACAGAGATGTACAAGCTCTGCTGCACGGCTTAAATATAAAGCAGGTCAAGAAAATGGATGAAAGGATGTATTTCAACCTGCATCATCTTGACATTTCCTGAGAACCTCCCTGAGGGATCAATGAAGGTTCTCTACTGACCTGTCTATCTACAGTATCTATCTATCTTATCTATAATCCAACATAAGAAAAAATATAACAGCTGACATTCTGCTACAGAAAAAAATATGATAATGATATTGATGCATCAGAACTGCAGGGTAACACTACCTCTCAGAGTAACTGGTCAACACATTCCTGTGGTGAGTAAACAAGCAATCAGTGCAGCTACTGGGAGACACGGCAACCTGCAGCTGTTGTCCACGGGCGGCTGCAGGGGCCCAGGAATGTTGTAAAGCAGGACAACAGGCTGGGACACCCATCAGGAAAGCTTCTCACACATGTCGGATACACACTGCTGCTGTCAGATAAGGCAAACACCTCGAGCGAAACTGTGTTTTTGTTTTGGCGAGGGCACCTACTGGATTTGTAGAACTCACCTGACAAAGATCAAGTGAAAATGCTTAGTTGCTGCATCAAGCTGCATCAGAAAGCAATACCACAGGCATTGAAATGAACATTACTCTATCCCCATGCAGTGACAGATTGGTAGAGTGGCAGGTTTACAGCTGTTGAGAATGTGAGGCTCCAGTGCTCATATTTCACAGGTCACAGGTCATTTTCCTGCACAGGAATCCATAAATTCTAATGAAGTAATCAAGATGAATGGCGTCAGTCTAATGTGCTGGTCGTTCCAGTCGTGATTTTCCTTGTAGAGGTGAAATAATCTTAAAATGAAACACCAATTATTTGCAATCATGTTGGGAACGATGGTCATCGGCTGTATGTTCATTTAAATCTGAAAAGATACAAACGTGACCTCTGGCGGACCGGAGGACCATTGCAGCGTGGTGCTGCCTTCACGTGCTGTCGTAAATATTAAAACCATTAGCGAGGCGTCATAAACACTGAAAAATGAGTAGAGGACTGGCATAGAGATGTATAAGTCTTGGGTATCACTGACTAATAAGTCCATTATATTTCATATACTGTATTTCCCTTCACAAAGATATTTGATGACAGGGTGCTGAATCAGCATTTGCTGTATTTTTAATCAACTTTCAAATACGCTATGAGGTCAAGAGAAGAGAGTCCAACAATTTATATAATGTATAATTACATTACAAATAGTGTATTGATGTAGTGTAGTGATTAAAATAAATATCCTTAAGATATTTAAAGATATTTAGTCTACATGGTCAATGACATTTCTTTTTAAGGTTCATTATTATTCATTTTTATATTTTTCCTGTAACTGTGAAGCACTTTAACTGCCATTTTTGTATGAATGGTACTTTAGATATGGTGGTAGTAGTAGCAGTTGAAATTTGGGGTTGAGCCCATACATCAGAGGGGAAAGTATATTTGAGCACCAAGATGTCTTAAGACAAAAAGATCTATGTAAACTTGACCAAGGATGACTGAAGGAATAACCAACATGTGCACTGTAGTGATGCTTCCTCAACTGCCATAATAGTCTTTCAGGGATTCTCATGCAGCTCAGTACTTTTCCATATAGTCAACAATGGCCAACCTCTCCTTACAGATTTGTTGACTGACTCCATGTAAACACATCTCTGAGACATGAGGCCATAACAACGTTACAGAATACCACTTGATTTCTCTGACAAAGACGTCCGTATGTGCTGTCAAGGAGAGACAGTGTTTCTCTTGCTGGAGCGTCATAGTTAAGGCCAAGCCAGACCCACATGTATACCAATGTCTGACACATGAAGTTGAGGAAAACAAATTGTAGCAGTCATAATCATTGTACACATTTTGTACCCACTCGTGTTTAGGCAGTCTGTTGGTGAAGCCTCCTCTGGGTGAAGCCAGGGAAAACACCCTGGACGGGTCATCAGTCCAGCACAGGGCACACACACACACTGCAGTCATGCTCTTGCCTGTGGGAAATTTAGAGTCTCAAATCAACTGAAACCTGCAGATCGATGGAGTGCTTTGTGCTTTTGCCTCACAGCAAGAGGGTTGTTGATTCACGACCGAGGGCCTCTCTGCGCGGAGTTCGCGTGCTCTCCTCATGTGTGCATGTTTTTTTTCAAGATATTATGTTTTCCTCCTAATACCCAAAAATATGCAATAATGTCGATTAGAAACTAATACAAGTAATGGATAGATGGATAATAATATTAAAATGATGATCATAAAATGGTCTAGTGCTTATATTGCGCTTTTCTAGTCTTCATGACCACTCTAATATTCCCATCTGATAACAGATCAGAGGCAATTTAGGGTTTAGTATCTTTCCCAAGGATACATAGGCTGCTAATGATTATTATTGGCATAAGTAGTAGTAATCGTAAAACTACAATAATCATCATAATTATGCATTATGTTAAAAAAAAACAGTTATTGTCGTTATTGTTTATGTTTTTATGCCCACGCTTGAGCATCATTAACTGCAGTTGCCGAGGGGCCTCATTGAGGAGTGCCAGGATTCCGAGCGGTCCGTGAACGCCTCTCAGGATCCCATTTTTTAGGAGGGCTGATGTCATTTCAAAACTTAACTCGCTCTCCCAGGTCAGAGCGGCGAGTCCCTCCGCTCCTCCACAGCCCTCAGGTCCTCCTCGCGTCTTCTGGGGCCACGGAGACCCAAACCGAGTCCAGGAGGAGAAACCGACAGACCGAGGGGAGCAGCACCACTCCAGCAGCGAGGCAGAAGGACCGAGCCGCGGGGACCAGAGCCCGTCTCTCCCTCTCTGTGCGGGCTCAACTTTTTTCCCTCTGTCCTTCTTCCTTTTGAACTGTAACCGCGACGCAACAATGAACCGGAGTTTCCACAAGTCGCAGCCTCTGCGGACTGCGGATTGTAACGCGGTGGAGGTGAAAAGCAAGGTGAGTGAGCGCTGAGGTCCTGAGGGTGTGAGTGGCTCTAAAACTTGGGGGAGAAAATTGCGAGTTCACATGGTCCTAACGGAGCTGGAGCCAGAAACCACCTCTCTGATCCCCTATCCAGCACCGCACATTATCTAATCCGCCAAAGTGGACCTGGACGCGCCAGGTCCTGCACGTTTCTGCCATTTGCACAGATTATTCGCGTGTTTTTCTACCTCCCACCGTGCAGATTGTGCTGATTGGGCTCTTTCCCTCTCTGACACGAAGTTGATGTGGAGGAGGAGATGGTGGAGGAGGAGGTGGAGGTGGGTGGGGGGCCAAAAAACTGGTTTGACATTGTTTCCCAACCATCAGGTTTTAAGTTGTTACAATCTGGGTTTTTTTTTTAATCTGTGGAGTCGGATGTAGTTTGCAACATAACAGTGTTGCCTTCACTGCGGCACAGTTTTTGTGAGGCTGCATTAAAAAAGAAAAACCTTCTGGTTAACCAGCAAGTCAACGCAGCACAGTTGCAATTTCAGGCTTGTGTAATGGAAACTGCGTGCACAATTTAGGCTGCGATCGGAGGTGCATCATCTGCATCCCGGGAGAAGTTTTGTGTCTCTTTGCTTCAGGCTGGACGTCAGTCTGGAAGAGCATGTGGTCACAAACTCTGCACTCAACTATTTCAGCTTTGCTCTCTATATCACAGCCTCCCTGAGCAGCACCCCCCCCCCCCATCCTCCCCATTTCCCAGATGCCAGAGGTGCCCACACAACACTCCAGAGTGTGTCCTCGTATACATCCAAGCTCCTGGGTTTACACTTGACATGCCTGACTGGGAGGTGACTCATGCAGTGGTTTCCACTTTGAGGATGGGGGGGGGGGGGGGTACTGGCATCTATTCCAGGATGCTCCCCAAGCGTGCCAGGCCCAGTGTTGTTCTCGGGCCATGGGTGGGTTGTAATGTTTGTCCCGCAGGAGACAGAAGCGGCCACTCTGGAGCCACCGAGAGACAGTCAGTGGGTGGGAGGGGGACAAGCCAGGAGCTGCTTAGCTGGCACGGGCAGGTTTAGCCGAGGCGTCACGTCACTGTGGCGCTGACTCACGTTGTCACAGCACGTCACACGTTTCCCTTTTTGGAGTCAGACGTGAGAGTGGCCGTCCGGGCTACGTCATATTTGTTCTACTTTCAACACAAACAGCCGAGTTTAGTTTTGTGTGGGCGGGGAGCTGTAATCAGGATCATTTAGTTTCAGAGTGACAGTTGGGAACATTTGAATACTTGTGACTTATCAGTCATACATATACAGACTCCTTATCTGACAGAGTTCCTCTACTATTGCCTAGTCCTTTGGCCTCAGTTTTGCCAGCTCGACCTCTTATTTCCCTCTCAACTATCTCCTCTTAATTAGCTCTCAAACTCGACGCCTGTATTACTACTTGCGTCCCTCGGTCTGAAATATGTAGAGCTGTATTTATTATTAAACTATCGTCTCTTTCAGAAGCTTGGATGTTTTTCATATGTACGTCCCTTTGAATCAAAGTGTCTGCTGAGTGACTAAGTGTAATGTGTTGCGAGCTGAAAGAGGACAAATATGAAGAGCAGCATCTGAGCAAGCGTTCTTAAATGGACAAAATGGACGCAGAGAGGGAGGGATTTGGCTCAGGGCACCTGGATTCCCTTCTCCCAGGCACACTTTGAACCCGTTTTTAGCTGTGGCCATAAATCTCATCCATCTGTATCATGTCCCCGCAACCTGTTGTGGGGCTTTTTTGTGTGGCGTCACTGTCAAGTAAGCACATGAACACATCGCAGTAAAGTAGGAAGTAGTTTTGAGGTCCCAGACTTCAAAACACCAAATTTTGACTTTTACGTGCCCTGTGTCGAGTCTTCCAGAGATTGCGGGTTGAAACTGGACTTTCAGTTTTACAATCTGGGTGTTTTCAGTGGGCCGCGGGGAACATAAACAATATCTACTATCTAGACGGCGAGGGGAGCAGGATGTGCTGCGTTTACAGATATCCTGTGAGCCGCACGACTGTAAACAGGACGACAAAAGCCAGCCGGAGCACGCGGAAAACTGCGCTGGACGACCGTTCCATCGATAAGTCGACGTTGAGGTCGACCTCGCTCGGATACCAGCGTTGTTTGGGAACATCAGGTTACATGGCGTGCCGAGCTCCTCGGGGGGGGAAACCGCTCCATTGATAAGCTTACGGGGGGATAACGCTGGAGGTGTCTGTCTGCCTGTGGAGCAGGTCCAGCCAGCCGGGAGCTGGCTTCACTCACTCTAAGCTCTTATCAGACACAGAGAGTGTGCAGGGATGTCGGGGGGGGGGGGGGGGTGGGTGGGATTGTTTTTGTTTGACACCCTCTGCCCTGACTTTTAATCAATCCAGATAGTTCAAGCTTCTTCTTCTTCTTCTTGTTTAATCGAAAAGGAGGAATTATTGCTCATCGGAGGCCTGGTCCGCTCCATCATGCGTGACCCTCAGGTGATTAGTCAGACCAGTCACCACTGACTCGTGCTTGGCGAGGACAAAGCTGGTGATGGCGCACGGCACAAGTCGGTTTGCGTCTCATTTTCCTCCACCGTGTCGGGAGTGTAGCGTCTCCAGCGGCGTGCCCGGGCCTGTTGACATCACTCTGCCCTGATAGGCCGGGACGACGGGTGATGTCACGTTCAGTAGTAATGTATTCTTGGTTCTGTGCTGAGTGATTAATCGCGCCCTGTTCAGACTTGCTCCCACCCCGGGGGCCGAGGCTGCGCGGCGTTGAGGCTCAGGGCCCGCCGCCTGCACACAGGCATGCGGATCCATGGGGCAGGCGCTTGTGCAACAGCTCGACAGTTCACGGCGCTAATCGCGCTCAGAACCCGTGTGCGGAGGTTTCACTTTCCAGGGAGTTGAGAGCGCAGGGCGAAGACTGGCGAACCTGTTGGTCGACTTCTCGCGTCGCCTCCGCACAAGTAGGCTGAGTTTTGGAGGCGACCTGTAACGGTTGAGTGGTTTGTGAGCCTGGTTTTCTGCTGCCCACGTAGAAGCTACGGAACAGTGGTTCCATCAGAAATCTCTCAGATTACGCGTGCGTGCCGATTGGCTTGTCTGGCCTGCCACTCACAGGGACAGTCACATGACTTTGCAACCCTTGCAAAAAAACAGACTTTCCAAACTAGGTAGTAAGTGGATTGATACAGTTATGGAGCCCAAACACATCCAGCCTGATACGTTTAAGCCAGGCTGACATGTTGAGGAAGAACCAGGAGCACGTTCACTGACATTTCACCATTTTACATTTTCATTAACACTATTTTGGAGTTGTGGGGTAGTTTGGTTTGCCTCACTCTTATAACATGTCACGTTCTGTCCCTAGTCAGATTCGTCCATTTTTAGCTGCCGTTTCAGTATCTTCCTGGGTACAGACATTTCTAATAAACAAAGCCAAAGTAAAAAAAATGTTCTCCCCTTTTAATTGCCGGAAGTTGGGCGCTTCCAAATTGCAGGTTCAACATTTGCTCTGCTGTTGGCCTTCAGTGGATCTGGCAGTGAACTGCACACCCGCCTGATACCCAACCCCCCCCCCCCCCCCCCCCCCCCCCCCCCCCCCCCCCCCCCACCAACCTACACGCCTCCTCTTAAATTCATCTGCCTCTTCTAATTACAGAGCTGGTTAATGTATCCCCCCCACCCACCCACCAACCCCTCTTCCTCCTTCATAGCCCCTCTTCTTCATCTCTCCACCCAGTCAGTACACTGCTCCTCTCTTCTGCTACCCCCGTCAGCAGTTTCCCTCCCTCCTCCCGCTCCAGCATCTCCTCTCCTCTCCTCTCCTCTCCTCTCCTCTCCTCTCCTCTCCTCTCCTCTCCTCTCCTCTCCTCTCCTCTCCTCTCCTCTCCTCTCCTCTCCTCTCCTCTCCTCTCCTCTCCTCTCCTCCCCTCCTCTATGAGCCGCTGATTATGAGTGCACAGAAAAGCACCAGAGAGTCTACAAATCACCCCTGTGCTTCAGACTCCTGTGCCGCAGTGGTTGTTTAGCTTTATGGAGCCGTGCCTCTGGACTCCTCCTCAAGTCCATTCTTGTCTGGGGAGTCACATGATGACCCCGCCGCGACCCTCAGCCGCGCTCCCATTGGTGCGTCGGGGACCCCAGCCGGGAGAGCTGTCGCGCAATTGTGCGCAGACGGTGGGGAGGGAGGTGGGGCGGCCCGCCACTGTCTGCCTGTCAGCGGTGCTGTGCTGTGTGCTGAGACAGCTCCCTCATCCACCTGTATTGTTCTGCGGGACAGCAGCCCCCTTTCTCTCTCCCTCTCCCTCTCTCTCTGTTTTGCTGCCTCTGGCTCGGTCAGAGCCACACGTGATGTGCAGCTGACGTCCGCCACTCGGACCCCGCCGCGTCTCGCCTTGTGATCAGTTGAGTCGGTGGACAGCGGCCCGAGCGGGACCCGCTCTGGGACCCGCTCTGGGCTCCCACTGTGGGAGGAAGTGTGTGAAAAGGCTGCTCTGGCTTTCATCTGCGTGCAGCAAACGCCGAGCTGCAACGCGCCGTAATGTAAAAATAAGTACTGAGAGAGGTGCCTGTTGGAGGATTTTGTGACCTTTTCAGGCAGAACTCCTCTCAGGCTGTTTCCTCTCTCAGTTTTTTGCATCCTGTTTGAAGCCAGGCTGGAGGTTGGCTGCGGCTTCGCCACTGGCACTGGAGTGACATCCGTCCGCTCCTCTGACTCTGCAAAAAAAAAAAGAAAAGAAAAGGGGGAATAAAATCAGACAGTCAATATTGTTCAATAGACTCGTCGCTGAAGATCTGGTTTTAAAATTCTCTAAGAAGTCTGGGAGTATTATGCAAATGGTGCTGCTTTGCATGTGTTGGGTTTGCAGTTGTGCTCCATTCGCCCTGTGGCAAGTTTCACAGGCAGCCATGCCTGCCTAACAGTGACAGAGCTGAGCGGACGTCCACCCTGTCGGCTTCGTGTGTGCCGGGCAGCTTGTTTGGATAATGCATGACGTCGGACATCCCCCTTTCCTCTTCCTGTTTGCTTCTCTCTTTAATGGCTGCCCTTTCTCTCTCTCTCTCTCTCTCTCTCTCACCGCAGTATGGGGCAGAGTTCCGCCGGTTCTCCGTGGACCGGGTCAAGCCCGGGAAGTTCGAGGAGTTCTACAAGCTCATCCTGCACATCCACCGCATCGCCAACATGGAGGTGATGATCGGCTACGCCGACATCCACGGCGACCTGCTGCCCATCAACAACGACGACAACTTCTGCAAGGCGGTGTCCACGGCCCACCCCCTGCTCCGGATCTTCATCCAGAGACAAGGTAGGCCGGCCCGCTTCGCTGCCCTGCAGGACTTCTCTCTCCAACATGCCGGATGCTTATTAGGTTTCTGAAACATCCCGCAACTGGCACAGCTGTAAAATATTAATCTAGTGCAATAACTGCGTCTTGGGCTGCAACTCTTGTGCTGACTTGAATGAAGTTTCCCCACAGAATATTTCCTCATCCAATTATGGCTTCTTCTTTCTTTTTTTTTTCCCGCGATGGGAACTTGAGGCCTTTTTGTTTACTTCATGCGAGGCTTTTCTGTGTATGTGTGTATGTGTGTATGTGTGTATGTGTGTATGTGTGTGTGTGTGTGCCTCTGTTTGTGTTTCCTGCCCTCTTATTGGCTGGATCTGTCTCAGTCTGTGTCTGTCTGCCTGGCTAAGTCCTGTGTCTTACGCAGAGGAAGGGCTTGCAGGCAGATGATCACACACACACACACACACACACACACACACACACACACACACACACACACACACACACACACACACACACACACACACACACACACACACACACACACACACACACAGGCCAGTGCCTCGGCAGCCCCATAGAAATCAGGTCATTGAGCAAAGCCTGTATCCCGGCATACCAGACATTACTGAGAGACAAAAGATCTGCATGAAAGAGAGACTCCTTACCGAGCTCCCTGCATTTGTGTGTCTGTGTGTGCGTGCATGTGAGTGTCTATTTGTCCAAAGACAACACTCAGTACCCTGAGTGGGAACTATTCCTAGTCTCTCTCTCTCTCTCTCTCTCTCTCTCCTCTTCTCTCTCACATTGATCCCAACTCTGGAGTGGGTTTTGACTGACTGCCAGGCAGCATGCAAATGAATCTATCACCATTCACATCTATTCATACCCACAATCCTTCTTGGAATGTCCCGCGGTCGCTCTCGTAATGAACATGTACACTCCAGGGTATTGTTTTAATTGTCGTCCAGAGGTTCCAATACAACAAAAGTAGCCGTGGCGCCCGGGGGGGGGGGGGGGGGGGGGTTTATCTTGTTGCAGATTTCCAGCGAGAAATAGGGGTTTGGACATTCAAGAGGCCCCGGCGGACTCGTCCATTGTGTGATTCACTATCTCGAGAGCTCACGCCGTGTCTGGGGATGAATTGGCTCATTGTGCCTTGCCCGATAAGACGTTTACCGCAGACATGAAATTCAAAACTGAAAGTTTGGATTGTTAATGACTTTTGATAGGACCAGGTTACGTCTCGTTTTCAGTGTCAGCTGCTTTCATCATTTCTGTGTTTATCTCGTGGTCCGACATTGGCTGCGCCTTTCATGATGAATTTTGCATGAAGGCTCGATGCGTCTCAGCTAAATATGAAAGGACGTGTTTGGTCTTATCATTTTGACTTAGTAAATGACAGGCCGCGTTTGATTAACGTGGCAAATACTCATGAGTGGTGTTGGCATGGAGCAAATAAGGGCGCTCAGACATTTTTTCACAAATTATTGAAGTTGAATGATGTCGTAATTCATTCTTGGTACCCACGGTTGGAGTCCCGCTGATGTTGATGATTTATATTCTCATTCGCAGTATCCCTGTTTATATGAGACGGGTCCCATCCCTCCCATGTTCCCAGCGTCCCTGGCCGTCTCTCCCTCCCCTGAACATCTCTCAGATAAATGCTGTTGGGCAGCAGATAGGCCGAGCCTTGTCAAATCACCGATGCGCTGCCCTGTGTGTCGTGTTGTTGTAGTGTAAACACGCTGACGCGGTCATGTGCACCGCTGTGACTTAACTCCCAAGCAGTCTGAGCATCTTAAGCCTCACTGCAGCCTATTGTTAGTCCCCAGACAAAGAGGTGAGTGTGTGTGTATATGTGTGTGTGTGTGTGAGCACCTCATGTCTCACAGAGAGCTGCCCGGAGCTCAGTGTGGTACGTGCTCCATAAAGTATGCCTGTGATAATGACTGTATCAGTCCGTGCCAGCCTGTTGGTACAGGTCGCCATGTATCGTCTCCGTCCCGCTCGCAGACCACCCCGGATGAAAGACTTTTCTTTTTTACACACACTCACACACTCAAATAAAGGCACAGTGAGTCACCCCTCAGTCACTCCGGGGGCATTCTGCAGGACTCAGACCGGACTGCTCTTTGATATGGATATGAGTGCACCACGTTAAATACAGTTTTATTTTTAATTCTTCTGGAAAAAGCAAGAAAATGGGGGGTATCTCGAGAGAAAAGTTGCCACATTGGGTGAAATGCTCAAAATAGGCCCCGCCCCCAAGTTCACGGCCGTATGATGTAATTAAAGGCTTTATGGAGGGTTTCAGATGAACGAGTGTGAAGCCGGGGTGAAAGGGAGAAAATAAAAAGGGAAAGTCGACGAGTATCCATGTTAAAATAAGAGCCCTCGTCTCCACCTCAAGACCAGGGTATCTCAGGGCACACGTGTGTGTGTGAACTTTTCACAGCATCACAATAGGCTTCTCTTTCATCTACCCGACACCCCCCCCGCCCCCCACACACACACACACACACACACACACACAGACACACAGCCCTCTGGGCTCACTCGTCCATTGTTGCTTAGATTACTTGAGCGCGTGCAGCAATAATCCCGCAGATGATACCTGTTGCGCCCTGCAGGATGACGTCCTCGCCCACAGACGCAGAGGCGTGTTCGCTTTGTGGTTTGCTCCTCGCCGAGCACAATGGCCCCTCAGTGTCGCCGGTCCACGCTCTCCCCGTGCTGGGGCGCTCGGTGTCTCGCGTCCAGTGAAGCTGCGGGCGTTTTCAGAAAGTGGAGTCATCCTCGACAAACGGGGGACAAAGCTTCGGTTCTGGTTAAAGCAAAGATTGAAGCCGCAATAATGTTGGCAGCTCTCTATGACTAAGGCGCTCTTATTTCTCTGCGGTCGTGTCGTCTGACTGCTCAGTTTTAGGCAGAGATACTTCATCTTTTTTCATTCGCTGCCCGTGATTACTTTAATATGTCCATCAGTGATGTCCTCCGGCCCTGTCTAGTACAGAGCTTTGCAGCTTCTCAACAGCACAACGCTATTAGTAGATGCTGTAACGTTTCTATTAATACGGACTCGTTTGAGTGTGTGTGTGTGTGGGGTGCATGCACTCTGTTAGAGGGCTAATTGATTTGTTGTGTTTATGTCACAACTCTGGCCATGCCCACAGCAGAGAGCAGCGTTTCTGTTCACGAAACAGCTGAAACCTCAAGCTGTTTGTGTTTAATCTCATGATGGGGCGAGGACGACCGAGACGTGCGGGAATGTGGGTGTTTAACGTAGTGTTTCTGTGTTTTTAATTCATTGAGGGATCACAATAACAGGGGACACACGCCAGCAAAGCAGGGTTCAGACTCCAGCTCAGTCTCCATGTTTTGCTACAGCTTGGGGAACACCTTTTCTGGAGGCCGCAAGGCTGCTCATTTGGGGGGCGAGGAGGACGCAATAGGAGCACAATAATGATAACCTGGAAAAATCAACACGGTTTTAAGGAGCGCAAGTGGAACACAAAGATTTTCTCTGCTTATCTCGCTGCCTCAGGCTTCCTCTGCCGCTCCAAGCAGTGCATGGGAAATACGGCGAGATGAGAAAAATCCAGAAATCAAAGACGGGACTGTTCTGCTCGTGACTAGTGATGCTCCCCAATGAGCAGTCCCTGCGGCCGGGGTCCAGAAACACCTGTAGGGTCCAGTTCAGCATGGCCTCTGCAGCTTTATCTCTGCCTTACAAGCGTTCCAGGCGGGGGGAGGAAGTTTCGAGCCGGGACACTTCTACATTTCTCTGGCCGGGCGGGGGAGGGGCGGCGAGTGATGGGAAGAGACGGGACGCTTCAAAAGCCTTGTGAGCAGAGGGGAGTGGAGGGAGGCGGCTGTGTGTGTGCGGAGGTGGACGCCTTGTCTGGTCCTGTGTGTGTGTGGGGGGGGGGGTGTGTGGGTGTGTGTGTGTGTGCAATTGTAGCAGCTCAGTCATGTGTGGTCAACTGATGATTGACGTTATTAGATGTTTCTCTTCTGTTTGCCGGTAAGAGTGGGAGAAAAGTGCTCTGTTTCCCAGAAAAAAAAAAAAAAGCGTTTAGTGTGTCCTCGTCGTTGAGTGCACTAATGGCAGAAAATACCAGGATGTCCTACTGCACCAGAAAGCTCTGTTCAGGGTGTAGGCCGGCCTCGCTGCCTCACAATCCTCTTTTCATACATTTTTGTCTTTTTTTTTCTTTTTCTTTGAAACATCCGATGATTTCTCAGTGAACGTGGCAGGTGTAGGAGCCGGATTGAGACCCAGCGTTATCAGGAAGTGTCCGACAGCTGTGTGGGTGTGCAGCGGCTCACTGTCAGGCCATCGCCGTCTGAAGCTCTCCCCGCCCGGACAGCGCTCTTCACAGTTGTTTAAGGGGGACAAGATCCCGTAGATGAGTGCTCAGTCATTGCTTTCACAAGTGAAACTGAACAAAAGTTGGTTTTGACCGTAATCTGGGATCTGCGACAGCATTTGGTGCATCCCTATTGAAGATCAACACGTCGCAGTGAACCGGAGTGATTGTGTTCGAGGGAGACCGCTGAGCCTTGCTGCCAATTGCCCAATGTACAATCACGCCTATGGTAATCCTGAGTTCAATCTTAAATGGTAATCAGTATGCAGAGTCAGGACAAGTAGGGTTCAAGTGAGGCTATGCGTATTAAATGTGATTGAAACATCTACCTGTAATTGCACTAATGTTGGCCTGAACGTGGCTCCATCCAAGCAAAACACAGCCCGCTTCATGAGAGCTCAATTTTGTGCGTGTGCGTGTGTGTGAGAGTGTGGAGTTTGTTTTTGTAGACAGTGCCAGTGGCCTGCACACAGACTAAACTTTCAACAAAGAGGAGAGACCCCTGTTTGGCAGAGGGCTCAGAGTTTAAACAAACAGGAGCAGACCGAGGTAGGCCAAGGTCGCGTCTGCGCCGCTCCGCACGGCTCCACACCTGTGAAAACCAGGGGGACGGCGGATCAAGAAGCGGCCGGGCCAGAGAGAGAGAGAGGGAGAGGGAGAAAGAGAGAGGGAGAGATGTGGCACCTCAGACAGGCGTCCAGACCCGAGCCGTTTCCCAGCCTGTTGGACGGGGCAGTGGCTCCCGGATCAAAGAGAGAGCCCACGTTATTATATTTCTGTGGCAGCGCTCGCTGTCTGCACTCTGCTGACTCTCCACATTTGGTCCTCTCGCCTTCTTTTTTTTTTCTTTTTCACTCGGCGAAATAAAAAATAGTTGTTTGGAGAACAAAGCTTGGCAGGCCCCGAATGGAGTCATTTGCAGTCCAGACTCTGAAGGGAGAACAGCAGAAAGCTGTGGAAATCGCCTTCACGATAAGATTATCACCTCGGTGCGTTAGTCATAGCTGTTTTCATTAGGAGCGGCTCTCATCCAGACAAAACATTGAGACGGGGGGGGGGGGGGGGGGACTGAAGAAGAGCAGGGGCGGTGTACCAGGGGACTGGCTGATGGACAGAGGCTTGATATTAACCAGGCCTGACCTGACCTTTCCAACGCCGGCCTCACACTGGCAAGCAGCAAGGATCCTAGTCCACCCATTCCTGTGGAATTCAGCCCCGGAGCTTTTTCTTTTTTGTCTTTAATTTACCTACGAAAACTAGGGATGATTAAGCGCGTTTCAAAAGAGACGGCGGAGGAAAATGAAAGTCTGCGCCACGAGCCAGGAGCTCTGCTGCACAGAGCCAGAGTCCAAAGCCTGAAACGGTTACAGTCCAAATGCTGCCAAGCTGGAGAGGAAGCTCGGTGGGACCCTGTTTGTTATTTTTGTCTGGTTTTTGCTGAATTTCAAGTTTAATAGCATCTGATTTCCGCCCATAAGACATTAATAAGTGCAAGTGGACATGTAATTGATTCGGGTTTCTCATGGTGGTGCGTCCTCAGACCCTTGAATTCCTCCTCGTCTTTATTTTCGTAGAGCTCTCCTCGGAGCTCTGGCCCTGTGCTGCGGCGGGTTCTGCTGACTCGGTGCCGGGTTTCTGCAGAGGCCGAGCAGATAGCGGCTCTAATCCCTGCGCCACCGGGGCCTTTGTGCTGCCTGACAGTCGGGTCAGTGTCGGCGCCAGCACCCAGCCCGATGCCAGTGTGTCGGATGGCCGTCGCGCAGCTACGTAGATGGTCACGCCGCTGCTCTCTGTCTCTCTCTCTGTCTCTCTCCCTCTGCCAGCTGTGCGGACCTGTCGGCACATCTGGCCGCTCTCACGCCCTGGTGGCCTTCTAGGAAGCCCGGGTTGTGTGTGTGTGTTTGTGTTGTGTGTACTTTTGTCCACGCGTTGTCTGGCCGGGATGGTGCAGCAGATGTGTCAACAGGGCGGCGCTCAGTCACGATAGCGGCCCGGAGGTAGGAGGAGGTAGGAGGAGGAGGCAGGAGGAGGAGGCAGGAGGCAGGAGGAGGAGGCGGGAGTAATTAGGCTCAGTTTATCCCAGTCGGAGCCCACAAAGCTGATTTAGTCCCGGGACCCTGGATTAGAACAGATCTCTTGATTAGTGAAGATAACTGACATATTTGTGCCAGCGTGCAGGCTCTCGCCCATTTGCATGTTGCACGCTGCCGAGCGGCAGATCACAGCCCTGCACGCCAGCCACACAAATACCACGAGAGGCAGAACGCTGAGAGCCTCCTCCTCCTCCTCCTCCTCCTTCCACCGAGTCTGCTCCAGCCACGTAAAGACACAGCCTCGGAGCGACGCCTCGGGGTGCTCCTCCGCCCCCCTGTTAGAGCTGCTACAACTTATAGATGAATGAATTAAATGATGTTTACACCACTTTGACTTCCACACAGCGGATGAGGGAGTGGTTGGCAGGGTCAGGTACAGCAAGAAGGACCAGGGTTTGACTCCTGGGTCAGACTGAGGGCCGTTCTGTTGAGTTTGAGTGTTGTTCCAGGTTCCCTCATTTCTTCACACAGTCCAAAACATGCATGTTAAAGTCAGTTAGAGACTTTAAATTGCCTCTGGGTGTGCGTGTGCTCCCTGTGATGGACTGGGGACCTGTCCAGGGTGTATTCACCCTATGTGAGCTGACTAAAGCCTGAACCTGAACCTGAACCTGCTGCTGAACCAGGAACCTGGGGGGGGTCATGGTGGACATTTTCTAGACCAAGGAAACTATGGACAGATTAGCAGACAACAAGAGTAATCATTTGTTGCGGCTCTAATTGGGAGTGAGTCCGAGTGTGGTCCGTCCTGCCGGGCTTTCCACCTCCTCTCGTCTTTGTGCTTTGTCCCAACGAGTTAGCTGAGTAAAAGCGATTGTGATGAAACAACAGGCCCACACAAGACACCGGCCCCCGCTCATCAAGGGGAAGAAGACAGCAGCTGTCACTTACAGCCCAGCTTTCCTCACTGTTCTTTGTTCCATCTCCTCCCTGTTATGATTTCCCTTTTTTTTTTCGTCTTTTTTTTCCCTGAGCACAGCCTGTGCGTCTCATGGTCCCAGTCCACGTTCAGGAGTGCTGCTTTTTTAGGTAGCTGCTTCCTCCGAACTTTGTATTTTTCGCATCGGAGTTTCGGCATGAGTCAGTCGTCGGGGGGCAAAGGGGGAGAAAACCACGGCAGACAGTGGGGAGTCGGCCTGACAGTAAGAAAGACAGGCAGGCAGGCCTGGGAGGGAGGGAGGGAGGGAGGGAGGCCTGGGCAGGTTGAGTCCACCTCCATCCTGTGGTCTGGCTCCGATCCTCCTGCTGCAGGCGGAGCCAAGAGAAATCAGGAGTGTTTTTGGGAAAGGAGGGGAAGCCCGTGCAGGCTCATGGCACATGCATGCATGTACAGCATCAGACAAAAAGGCTTTTACCGGAGCTTTGTGCGAGCTTTAGACAGATACTCCGATGACGCATCTGGGTCACATTCAGAGGGCAGCAGCATGGGAGAGGGAGGAAAAAAATAGCACCGCCTTTTAAAACCCAAAAAAAAAGGCAAGTGAGGTGTTTGGAGGCCTCGTCAGCGTCGGAAATCTTTCTCGCCGCTTGTGTGTTGTCACCGCGCACCTCCGCGCCATAGCAAACAAATCCCCATCTCTACGGGGAGGGAGAAAAGAAAAGTTTCTGTGCCGTAAAACCTTTTCAGCGTGTGTGTGTGTGTGTGTGTGTGTGGGCTTCCCAATAAAAGCCGTGTGTGGCCTTTCCTCTGCGTGTCCTCAGACAATGCCAGCCACAGTTAAAGTGTGATGGAGACGCCTGGTGCCTGCCAGGAGCGGGACAGGCCGCGTCCGACGGGGAGCCGCCTCTCTTTGTGCCTGCCGGGCGCAGAGCAGCGTGAACCCCGTGTCGTAAATTACACTACTGCTGACACACAAAGGGGACCGAGGGGGAAAAAAGAAAAGAAGCAGCAGAGAGGAGAGGAGAGGAGCGCGCTGGTACGCCGTACCTCTCGCTTCCTGTTACGTCCTGATGGATTGCTTTCTAACGATTGCGCCACGGCGTTGACGGCCCGCAGATGATGCACGCATGATCGCAGGCTGCCACATGCACACGGTCACGAGGGCCGAAATCACAGCTGACACCATCACTGTGTGGGAGGAAGAGGAGGAAGAGGAGGGCTGGTGGGAGGGTGGGAGGGAGGGAGGGAGGGGCTGCAGTGTTTTAATTAAACCTGCACTGGCTTTTGTGTTTAGCAAGACTATATTGGTGTTTATGTTTCCTAAATCCCTGCTTTCATTTTATTTTACGACCTCCGCTTTGAACTCCTCGCCCCCCCCCCCACATATGCACACCCACACACACGCACACACACACACACACACTCACATGCACACACACACTCACACACACACTCCCCCACACACTCCCCCACAGTGCAGTCTCCAGACATCGCGGGGACTGGAGTGTCTGGGACGGGTCGCTGTTTGTTGACAAGCATACCGTGGAGTTTTACATCCTCCTAAAACCCAGCCTTTGGTTTCTGCATTATCACAAAAAGAGATTGATTCTCTTAAAAAAAATTGGCCCAAGTGTTCCGTTTTTTTGCACTGCACTGTGTCACGCCTCCACAGACCCTCTATCATGGCCGCTCCGATTCTCCGAAATCTCCGAGGCATTTTAAAATGGACCTCTTCCTGCATGTAAATAAGCCCAGAGGTGCACGCTGTGTAAATCCAGGCCTGGATGTGATGAATATAGCTGGTCCTTCAGGGACAAACAAACAACTTCCTCAGCCACGACCACGGCCACTCCTCAGCAGCACGGCCCTTCAAAAAAGAGAAAACAAGCCTGAAATACCTCTGTGACTTCTTTCTTCCCCCTAGTTTATGGCTTGAAAGTGGAATGAGATCCGGTGACGTGTTTGACTGAATTTCCACGTGTGTATGTGTGTGAGTGTGTGTGTGCGCACGCTTTGTTTGTCTGTTTGTTTGTATCCTAAGAATAAGGAGCAGGCTGTGTTTGTTTGGGATTTCCCCTGGTATAATTTGATAGAATAAACCAGCAGCCCGAATACATCTGTTGATCCGCACAATATGATTGTGTTTTCAAGCAGTTTCAAGGGATTTCATCTCGGATCAAATTAGCATTTAACAGAATACTAGCCACCTTGTCTGACGGCGCACAAAGCATCCGTTAACGATCCTCTCTTCCAAACCTCGGAGAGAAAGAAAACAAGGAAGTCTGTTCCTTAAAAATATCAAACTATTGCTCAAATAAATGCACTTCCAACGGCTCTTGGCTTTTTTCTCTATACTGTTAAAGTCGCCGTCTTTCCGCAGATAACGACTGTTTTGTCCATCTAAGGCCTCGACATCAACATCAGGTTTTACTGTCAGTCCCTCAAGATGAATTATTTTTAAAGCCGAAAACATTTTTTTGCATCGGAAAACCAGTCCTGGGAGAAGCAGGGAAACCAGTTGTATCGTAGTCGTCCCGCTTGTGTTCACGCGGAGTTGTTGAACCTAATTCTGGGAAATCCGGGCCGTCGTTAACTTTCCATGAGGGGTTGAGGGATCAGTCAGAAAGTGCCTCCCGTAATGGGTGGACCGTGGCAGGTAGATGATGGAAAGAGGACAGAGACGATGCGGAGGGCGGTCGGCCGCGTCGAGAACGCAGCGGAAAATTCCCCGGGCCAAGTTTAGAACCGAGCCACGAGCAAAGTGTGGGAAGAGGGTGAAGATTTGGGGTTTTGGGAGAGCGGGGGAGGGGAGAGGGAGGGGAGGGGTGGGGGGGGGATCTGGGCGCTGGGTGGATGTTAGTGGGTTTGTGAGGGAGGAGTCGCTGGTTTGCGCAGAGACGGCTCTCTGTGGGTCTGCTCGCAGCTCCCGGGTAATTACAGCTCCAGCGGAGGACAAGGCCGGGCATGCTCAGTGAGAGCACACCAGGATCCACACACAGTAGTCGACAAATGTGCTCAACGCAAGCGCAAGCCTGGGCAAATGGTCGGTTTTTGTTGTTGTTGTCGTTTTGAGGAAATCCTAGTTCACCTCACATCGTCAGAGCAAACAACCTGGCAAGGAGTGATGGCGTTTCGTTTGAACCTGACGCACATTTCTCGACATATCTGTGTTTTGTTTTCGTCTTTTTACCCCCCTCTACTATGCTTCACCGACCCACGGGGCTGGACAGCATCTAGCTACCCCTGGCCTTGGAGCGTTCAGTAGCGAGCGTCGCCTCTGCACAGAGTTATTTTGGAAGTCCGTAATTACAAAGGAGGGACTGACTGTGCTTCTCAGCAGCTCACCCACAGCAAACGCTCTCCAGCGCCGGCCCTGGCCTCCCAGCCCAGCAGCCCAGCAGCCCAGCAGCCCAGCCTAGGCTAGGTTAGCGCTGTCCCGCCTACCAAATCCAGACTTTTGTAGTCCAGGCAAAGCCTCTGTTTGGCCCCGACACTGGAGTGAGTGGAATCTGTTGCTGCAGACGCACATGGGATATGCATATGCTATAAATACTGTAGGTTTGTAACACAACAGACGCTCCTTGTCCCCTCCGAACCAATCAGACGTGCTCCATCCCGTAGCATGTGATGTCATTTATTTTTGGTGACCCTGGTCAAAAGTTCACAGCCCCTGAGGCTGAAACCGCTCACATGAAACTTGAAAGCTTGTGCAAACACGGCTGTGGGGGCTGTACACAAGTTCTGTATCTGTGCGAGTCCCTGTTTTTAGGTCGTCTGTTCCGATGCGTTCCCTGGACTTGAGGCGAGTCAGGGATTCAAGTCCGAGGCCTCGCGCGTACGACGGCAGTCCGATAGCAACGGCCGTGCGAGCTGAGTGCGAGCTGCGCAGACAATCATGCCTCAGGCATGAAGAAAATGTTTGTGTGTCACACTCGGTTGGTGTTTCAGTGCGGTTTCCCTTGAAATAGTCCGGCCCGGCGTGGTGAGAGGGAGCCGAGTCGTTTCTTTGGGGTTGTTTACTCTTCTGGTACTTCCCGCCGTGGCCCCGCCGCATTGACAAAAGAAGGAGCCATTTTGTTGTTTTTATTATTTATTTATAGGAGGAGGGGGGACTGCGTCTCAGACTACCGTTTGTTTCTATTTTTTAATGGCAGCTGGTGTTAGAAGTACTCAGACGTCACTGCACTTCACATGTTTGCTTACTTTTATGTAGTAACTCAGTCAAGTAGTAGTGTGCATAATGGGGAAAATATGCATGTGCAAATTACTAGTACGGATAGTAGTGTCTGTGTGTGTGTGTATGTATGTGTGTGTGTGTAGTAGAAGGGAGAGGAGAGAGGCTGCACTTGAGGAATTATCGGGACAATTGCAGCCAAAAGGCTGAGTATGGCCATATATAGGTCACGGGGCTAAAACAATGAGACAAGCTGTCATGGCCCTCACCAGTCTGGCAGTTGTTCAGCCATAGCATGCGCTGATCCGATTGGCCAGAATGATGCTAGGAGTTTCTATGATTGGCCATCACAAATCAGCAGAGCGGGCAATGAGCTTAACAGTAGCCGCTCTAAACTTCCAACATGTAACATCAAAGCGAACTGGCTAAGAGGATCTGAAACTGGCTCGCATCTGTGGAATCTGCGTAATTGATTATTCTTGAAAGAGCCTCTGCAATTACCATTTGGCCGCTGCATGTTAAGTTCTGCCCGTCTCCAAGTGTGTGTGGCGTTTCATACTTTTGATCAGTGCATCGGGGTCAGCTTACCATGTCAGATGAAAGAGGAAATGAGGATATTTATACCGTCTCCTGCATACCGTGGAGTAATAGTCACATCAAAGTGTCTTCTTCATAAACGCCCCATTGGTTCGTGGAGGAGGGAGACCTTGGGTGAACTCTCATAAACTGACGCTTCGACTCTGCTTCTAATGGGATAACACAGTATAGAACAACACGCAGTAATAACAGGCAGGAATTCACAGACACTCAGGGAGAAGATGCTCCACTCTCCCCCCCTTCCCCACCCACCCCCCAGCCCCTTCTGCAGACATGCGGGCCACAAGTTGGTAGTCGAATCAGGCCAACTCAGCAGTTCAGGATGGGAGAGGAAGGAAAAGAATGGAGGAGGGGAGGAATGAGCCCTGACTCTCTTACCCTGATCTGAATTGTGTCCTAGAGACTAGCCGAAACAATGGCCACTGACAGCTCATGTGGAAATACTCCCACAGATAGTTTTGACGTGTTGTGTGTGTGTGTGTGTGTGTGTGAGAGGGAGAGAGAGAGAGCGCTGAGGGGAAAGAGAGAGGAAGGGGGGATGGGGTTGGGCTGGGTTGTTCAGCTATGGAGACAAGATGAACTGAAGCCGGTGGAGCGGAGCGGGAGCAGGAAGGAGCGAGGATATGTGTCAGCACACACAGGAAGTGTTCCGTTCTGCCGTGCGGTTGCGCAAGAGAGGGTGTTGGTGTTTCAGGTGCCGCGGAGGCCGGGGCCCAGGCCTGTCCGAGCCTGCACGGGATTTACCCAGTCACACCTGGAGAATGGGGGGGGGCCCTCATCCGGAGCCTGGCCAAAGACAGTGGGGGGGCTCCTCGCTGACCCGCGCTCACGACTGAATAGAGGTCAATAGGGGTGTTTTGGTTCAAGGCTGAGCACCCTGAGCAGCGTAAATCCCTCTCTTACTCTCTTCAGCGCACTGCTTCCCTCACACCGCTGTGTCAATTGTGAAATGTAACTGTGTAATTGTGCAAATGTGGCAGCATCAGTCTCTATCCCTCAGTGACGATCAGGAACACTGCCATAAACTTCCTGTGGACTGTCGCAGGTTTCAGGCAGCACACTGTAACACCGGTCCGTGTTGAGGGGGAATAAAAGCAGGGCCTTATGAAATGAAATGACCCCGAATCATTTTAGGGAAATGACTGCGATAAGAGGCGATCTATCACATTGATTCGTTGCGAAATGCAGCACACTGGAGTGCCGGAGCCTCCCAGCAGTCTAAGGTGTGTGCGTGACTGTGCATTTGTCTGCTTGGATAAGGATTGAAGAAATGATCTCATTCAGCTTTTGAAGACAACATTTTCTCTGGCCGCTCATGAATCGAGCCGTAACGGGACGGATTATTTTTCTTGCCCACAGTGTGAATGGGATGAATGTCTCTGGAGGCAGCCTCATAACAAAGGATCACTTTTCCTGTGGGTTGATGTAAGACCTTCACAGCATGGCGTCCTGTGTGAGACGCACAATCCTACCCTTTCTCGGGTCTTGTGGTTTTTCCCTTTGAGCCAGTAGGGCCAGATCAAAATGGGCCCAGGGGGCCGTGCGATTAGTTGTCAATCAGTCCTCTTGTTTACAGAGGGAAATTTGTCAATTTCCACGTCTCTGTGAGTGTGTTTACTTGCTTGGCTGCCTCATTTCCTTACCTGTCTGCTCGAGCGTCACACCAAGCAGTGATTCCTGGCTTGTCTACAGCGTGTGTGTGTGTGTGTGAGTGAGTGTGAGACTTGAGAGCGGGATAGGAGAGATCGTAATCCTCCTAGTCTGCTTGTTGTCTGTCACCTGCAGCCGATATAAGATTAGAAAGTGACCTCAGCTCACATCAGAGCCAGAAGCTCAAGGGGGATGAAAGTGGAGGTTAGAAAACGGTAGTGAAGGGTTCACGTGAGGATATCGGGAGCTAAGGTCGGCCCAAAGTCCATATCACACCCAAGTCTGCTCGGACAGATCAGGGGTCAGCGTCCAAGCACATCAAATACCATCAGCACTGCTGATGTTGAATTTACCATATGAGATGGGTTTTCTTTGGTCGGACAAATGCTTTGGGGCACATAGACACAGATTGTGAGCGTGCTCACATTTGGCTAAATATAGAGCGGGATGTGTTATGGCCAGTCTCACTCGCTGTCTATGTGTTGAAGTAGAACTTTAAAGTTGCTCCACTCCCCCGCTGCGCTCCGCATGCGACGGGGTCTTATTTTTAGCTCCCTCGCACGTTTTCAGAAACCGCTCGCCTCCGTCCGGAATCAGCCGGAAGATCCCTCGCCTCCTCAAGCGCACAACGGCGTCGGCCGCGTCGCCCCCAAGTGTGCCCGCCTGAGCGACATTCACACAGGGCTCCTTAGCACTGATCTCTTCATTAAGCAATCCTGAGGCAGATCCAGTCGAGAGCAAATCTCCCTCAGCCCGGGGCCCGTTAAACATTATTTGATGATGAGAGGGACTGAAGGTCTGCCAAGCTTTTGCTCGGTGAGTGTGTGTCTGTGTGTGTGTGTGTGTGTGTGTGTGTGTGAGTGAAAGAGAGGGAGAGGAGTTGATTTTTATGATTTTTTTTTTTACAGCATCTTAGCCGTGTTGTAGCAGACGTTTGGCTGCATATAAGAGAAGAGGAGCGTAGAGGGAGCGGATGTCAGGGAGCCATATGTTGCATTTCCTCTCAGTTTAGAGTCAACTCGTGTGTTATCCCCAATGCCTCTCCCTCACACACACACACACTTAATCGGTCACATGGCCTCCCACGCAAACAGAAGGCGGGACAGGTGGCAAGGACACGAGTCCAAGTCCGCCGCTGTGACTTGTGTCATCAGGTCACCGCCAAAGTCCTTTCCCCCTTGATCCCGTCTCTGCCAAAATGCCTGGAAAGCGTGTTATTCATCATGTGGCTGATGTTTACACTGGAGTCGAGTACGTCATTGTCCTTTCAGAAAAAAAGACGAAAGAAAGAAAGAGAGAAAAACACTCCCGCAGCTCGTAGCTCGGTGTATGTGAAGTAAGGGCTCCGAGCTTGCCATTTACTGTGTATTCCACAGCGACATGTATGTATTTATATCTCGACCACATGGGCAGAAAGCAGCAAACACAAGGCGGGTACCTGTGAGCCAGATGGCAGTGGGGCTTTTGTGGGGTTTAAATCAACAGCATGTGTTTTCCCAGTCCGAAACATGCATACGATCAGCAGAGAGGCAGCTGGATTAAAACCAGAGGCGGTAGTTGGTGGTGTTCAAGAGGAAGGAGGAAGGAGGAGGTTAGCGAGCACACGCGCACACACACACACGCACACACACACACACACACCCACCCATGGCATGCTTGATGGAGCGGAGATTGCTCCGTTCGAGAGGTTGGAGGAATGCAAAGACCTGTCTACCCTGTCAGTCTCTTTGATGTCCCCCACCCTCACCCCCTCTGACCTCCAAACACACACAAACACAAAAAAATACAGGTTAATCTCCTTACGTACACACATGCCGTTTCCCGGCCCCTCTTCTTCTAAGACCTTTCTCTCTGTCTTAACCTTTCTTACCCTTGTGATTTGGCTCAGCGTCTGCCTGTGTATTAATGAAGTGGGCGTGCGTGTGTGTTTGTACCTGCAGTGAATCTTAAACCTGTGACTCTCCCCCCTCCCCTCCCCTCGCTTCCCCTCCCCTCCCCTCACCACCCCACCCAGCCACACAGGCCGGGCCGGAGCGGAGTAGAGCAGACAAGGCAGCTCCACTTAACTTGTCCCAGATGTGCAGCCCGGCCCCTGTGTGCCGCCGTAGCTGCTGCAGAAATAACTGGGAGAGGAGACGAGGGGCTGCGTGCAAAGTGCTGCCCGGCGCATAGACGCATGTACGACTCTCAGGGCGCCGTCTTGTTAGATTAGGAGCAAACCATTTTTCAACTTAATTCTTTTGCCTGAATCTCGCATCTGGCTTGTAATTCTCCGATAATCCCAGGCTCCCTTTTCTTTTATTTCTACTCCTTTATCCACAGGGAGCACAAAAGGGGCTCTAATGTGCACTCACACGTAATTGTGTGTCTTTGAAGCGTGCTAATAACTTAACATGACAGTCCAGGCTTGAGGCTCTCTCACCATCTCCTCTCGGAGCAGGCTTCAGAGTTCATACACATCCCTGAGTGTGTGATAGGCAAGTGTGTATTTGTCTGTGTGTGTGTGTGTGTGGTCCTGTGGATACAGTGGGGTAAGCAGGTTTCAGATTACAGTACTATCACCATTAAACAATGCTCATCCGGCACTTGAATATTGGCAGAAAACTAAACGAGCATGACAAGCCTAATTGTATCAAAGGTAAATGGATTTGTCTTCCAAAACAGCTCCTTTGAGTGTTTTTATGCGTGCGTTATTAAATTTTTGCAAAGGTGTACTTTACAAAGCACTGACAGATTTATTTCCCGAACTGATCATGTGTTGTCACGAGTAAATGTGAGGCGAAGAGAAGAGTAGTTCCTCTGAACTAAACACACATTAACAGGGAAATGCTTCAAGCCAACCCAAATACTTCTGAGGAGCATGTTCAAGTACAGAGCTTGAAATAAATGTCCTCAGTCGCATTCCTGTCTGTGCATCTAGCATAACACGGCGTGCACAAGATCACAGAAACTTCCAGTAAGTTCTTGCCCGAGCCTCTCGCTGCAGCTGTGGATTTACAACCACGTAGGTTTATCAAGCTTCTCCAAATTTCCACCCGGGCCCTGCCTCAACCACCCCTGCAAGAATGTGAAATATGTTTGTATGTTAAAAGAGAGAAAAAAGAGAAAAAAAAAACGTTCTTCTTTATTCTGTCTGGATTCTTTTTCCATGTTTGTGTTAGCCGAGCGTCTTGGCAGCAGTCGCGGCCCGAAACACACGGACAGACTTCCCGACTGTCTCCAACGGGGGAGCGGAGCGGGGTCCAAGAACACTGATTGTTTTGGTTCATTCCTGGCGTTTCGTATGCGTGCGGCCCCGGCAGAAGGCGCCTGCGCGTGTCGCTTTACATTGAGAGATGTGTAGGGCAGGACCTGGCAGCGTGTGAGGAATGCCTGCTTCAGTGTGTGCTGCAGCTTATTTACATGGGAGCAGGAATGTCGAAACGTGCTTCCCGGGGCTCCTTTTGCTGCGTCTGGATGCGTGGTATGAAACCACAGGAGCGTCGCGAAAATCGGCCATTTCTGACCCCACGCCACGGGGGAGAGAGCATCACAAAGCCCTCTGCATTTCATTACAATTGTGTGTCTTTTCAAATGCAAAGGAAGCAGCAAAAGAGAAAAAGGTAACTGTGGCCAAAGGGAAGATGCATCCACGGACACGCTCGCCTACTGTACTGCGCTGCGTGGCGGTGCTCTGTCATGTGCCGTTTCATCCCGTTCTGCTTTGTGCCCTATTCATGCCGGCCTTGGAAGTGAGGAGCCTCCAGCTGTGTGAGTGCGTTGCTGTGTGTGTGTGTGTGTGTGTGTGTGTGTGTGTGTGTGTGTGTGTGTGTGTGTGTGTGTGTGTGTGTGTGTGTGTGTGTGTGTGTGTGTGTGTGTGTGTGTGTGTGTGTGTGTGTGTGTGTGTGTGTGTGTGTGTGTGTGTGTGTGTGTGTGTGTGTGTGTGTGTGTGTGTGTGTGTGTGTGTGTGTGTGTGTGTGTGTGTGTGTGTGTGTGTGTGTGTGTGTGTGTGTGTGTGTGTGTGTGTGTGTGTGTGTGTGTGTGTGTGTGTGTGTGTGTGTGTGTGTGTGTGTGTGTGTGTGTGTGTGTGTGTGTGTGTGTGTGTGTGTGTGTGTGTGTGTGTCTGTCTGTGGGGGCCCAGGAATGAAGCCCATTGCCACAGCATCCAGTGACCTAATGCAAAAGGCAGCAGGGTCCAGCAATGCTCGCCACTCTCCCTCTTGTGCGCCCGGGCTCTCCCACTCTGCAGTGATTATGGTCTCTCCTGTCACTAAGCACTTTGTCACGCTTGGCCGAAAACCATGATGGAGGCTGGGGGGGATGTGGGGTGTGGGGGTTGTTGGGGTTCAGGAATGTCACTTTCGTAGATGGACTGTAGCTGGATATGCTCTGGAAGGGAGCAGCAGGCCGTAGGTCAGAGTAGTTTTACAGTACTGACTGATGAGTACGTCCTGTGGCTGTGGTGGGAATGCAGTGTATCTAAGGCACGTTTTCTGAACCCAGAGCCATCCAGAGCTTTGACACAGTTTTAGGCCATGAATGGAGGCAGTTTGCCCCCAAAATACTGGAACATACTGAGATAATGGTAGTCATTTGATTGAGAGACATGATTGTACATATGAAGCTACAGCGAACAGAGGGTGAGTGAGTGGGTTAGTGTTAGGCTGGAAACACTGGACAAAAGTTGGCTGGCCAGCAACTCTAAAGATAACAAATGCTGAAGTCTATACCAGTCGTCATGGGTTTGGCCTTCTATAGGGAGATGTGGGCCAGACTCGTCCGATGACTCTGAGCTGCCATGGAAGTGAATGAGCTCTTCCATGGCCCATGCTACACCCTTCCACCAGATTTCATGCTTATCCGCTGAACGGTATTTGCTTCATCTTGGTTAATACGTGAGCGAGAGCGTAACCTCCTTGGCACCGGTGAACTCCTCTGCTGGTGAAAGTTTCCCTACATACCATGAGCGTAGTGTATCAAATTTGCTAAAGTGAGCAAAGTTCCCCAAAAAAGTCGAGGCAATTACGGGAATGTGTAAGGTTTCTAACATTCTCGCTTTATCTCTCAACATGAATCCAACGGTTGGTTGTGTGGCCTGTGTGAGGCTCGCTGAAAGAGTTGTGTGTGTGTCAGCTCCTCGGCTGGGCCGTTTGTGTCTGCGTCGCATCACTGGGTAAAAATGTGTCCAGAGGTCACAGCAGTCAGGGGCCACCACCGGGGCACTTAGCAGGCTGTTGATGTACCTCTGCCCCTCAGTCTCACACACACACACACACACACACACACATAATAACAATGACCTCCATGAATAAAGTGGTGTTTCATCAGAGACATTTAGAGGCTCACTTCCCTTACTGTCAATCACAGCTGATGGAATCTGATGGATCTTTTTTGGACATCATGTTCCTCCATATCCACCCCCCCACCCCCCACCAAGCACAAAGACATCCATTCATGCAGGCCAACATGTTCATATGTGGTGGTGACACACGGGCCCCTGTGCGGTCACACATGCCAGCACTGTACTAGACGAGTGGCGCACGCATCCTGCGAAGCGCTCCTGAAGCGGCCCCAGCAGCCGGCCCTGTTTGTTTCCTGCGCTCTGCTAACTCGGGTAAAAGCAGTCGACGTGGCGTGCCAACTTTCACAAAGCCTCGTGTGAAATATCACACGTGGAGCCCCTCCGCCCCCCCCACCCAACACCTTTTCAGAAAGGCATTCGCCTTAACTTCTGCCGGGTGGCTGGGGTGGAGCGTAGGGGGCATGTACGGGATGCGCTGCTGCACTTCTGGCTTTTCATGAAACGAACCGAGAGCGAGGAGAGCTCGAAACCGCAGGTCGGAGTGGAGGTGCGCTTTTGTTTTGGCCTTGATCTCCGTCGACTCCTCCATCTGCGCGTACAGTTGCGCCGAGCCGGGAGCGAGCGTCAGAAGACCTGCCAGGAACAAGTGTGCAGAGAGGCCCTAATGGTCCATCATAAACCCCCTAGATTCCTGCCTTTTTATGAGCGGCGCTGGAAAAGCAGTAGGACTTTAAAAGGACCTTCCCTTCACAGCTTTGCTTAACTATAGGTGGGCTTCAGTGGAACAGGCGCTGTTTTCCTCTCCCCCCTTCGCTTTGTGAGGACCTGAACAGCATGACGCATCCAATAACAACCGAGACCCGGGCTCGGCCCAGCGAGTAGCTTCTATGCTATCCCCCAACGCAACAAACCGCCTCCGTTTCAGGATCGATTTCTGGGATTGTCGCGTAGTGCTCGGTTTTCATTCAAGGTGGCGCTGACTGCGGCCTGTGAAAAAGATTAGCCCCGTGCCACTCACGGGTCACATTACTAGAACAGTATCATGGCGGGCCTGAAATAGCCGGTCGCCTCGCTTCAAAGCGGCCCCTGCTCGTCCCGAGAAGCTATGCAGGTCTCCAACCTGCTCTGACATATCTCTTAAGTGCGTTTACCCCCACATTCCTCGAGGGTCACACACACACACACACACACATACACACCAGGAGAGTGCAGAAGTCACCCAGGAGCCAGCTTCCCACCTCTGACCTCTTTCCTCCTGACCGTGAGTGGGTGGGTGGGTTGGATAAGTGATGGGGTCTGGCATCACGGTGGTTCAGCCTCACTATCCTGAAATGAAACATCTCATTGTGATCGATTATGTTAGAATGTAGGCCCACAGTGAGAAGATCACCTCTCAACACCTCTCCTTGTTCTCCACGAGCTCTCACACTGTCCTCAGTGGAGCTTCCTGACCACAGTCGCTGTGTTGTTCCAGAGAGCAAACGCTGTGTCAGCATTAAAGTTCACCGTTGGCTGTTTTCCGAGGAACAATCCCCTGACCTTAGGTTTAGGGTAAATGCAAACAGCTGCGCTGTGTTTCCAAAAACACCGCAGTTTGCCTTTTTCTTTTTCGTTCTTTTTTTTTTTTTTTTTACTCTCGTTTGTGCCGATTAGGACGTTGCATTAGTAAAGACGCGGTGGAGGCGTTGCGTAATGCGGCGTGTCACGTATTGAACGGCTAATTAGCACGGCGGGCTTTTTAGCCCCCAGTCGCCTGGCAGTGACCCGGCGCTCTTTGATTAACGGCTTCGCCTTGGCTTACCCATCATGCCTCAGTGTAGCGGGGGTTTAAGTTTGTCAGGAGCTGTTACGATAACCTGTGTGTGATCGGCCGGAACGTGCTCGCTTGCTGCAGCTTTGTGCCAGATATCCCGTGTGTGTGTGTGTGAGACAGATTAGAAAGCCGAGAAACCCAATAGCATGTAATGTCTCTGAACGAACCGGCGACTTTTTGTTTTGAGTAACCTTGTTTAGTAATGCCCTTCTTTTTTTATCTGCAAACAGCAGAGTCGTTTTCCTCGACTGCAGCGCCGTTAAGCTCCGACGCTGGAATTCAGTCGACAAAGCAAATGCAAGTTTGCAAAGAAAGCTGTGCCTTCTGCTGGCGACCGTGTTCAGCAGGAACAGGGAACATCGTGTTGAACCTCTCCGGCTCTGCGGAGTCAAGTCTAGTCTTCGGTCGCTTGTGTCCCACATGCCCCGGTGCCGAAACGTAGCAGTAAATGTAGTTTTGCTGAGATTTTAAGAAACAAAGACTCTTGTTCTGAGGCGATTCTTCACTGATGAGAACATTACGTTGCTCCATAAATCCTACTGGGCAGACCTACGGATGTCAGATGTGTTGGGAAACGCCACAGAGACACATAAGTGAGTGTATTATTTGCTGAATGTGTGCTTGCTTTGTGCAGACCTCACATCGGGCTGTTTACGGTATTTGTTTGGCTCGCATTCACACTCCACCGCAAACAACGCGACGCTGCTGGATGTTTGGTCATTTTCATACACAAACATCACGTGTGAGGAGGCCTCTTTGACTCATGGACAGCTCTAATTATAGCATCACAATATTGGGATGTGGATAAATAGACATGATGTCTGGCTGGGTTCGTATGAGGGGTCGTCGGTAAGCTTCTCTTGAAAGTATTGGCAGGGAAATCATCAGTAGGGAGACATTTTAACAAGCCTTCAGTGCAGATGATAACTGCGCAGCAGGTTATGTAAAATGCAAAACGTGTGTGGCTCTGCAGGAAACGGAAACTTTCAGGATTTGGCTAACGCCAACCAACGTTAACAATCGGGCCGACGCCAGACATGGAAAAGCTGAAAGACTTTCATGTTCTATATGGACGGTTTGCTTTGGGTTTAACAAATGGAGATGGAGGGGGCGCTTTTTGATTTATATTTTACATCTTCATCATTGAGTCCAAAGAGCCTCTTAAAGTGTCACCACCCCAGTGAGTTGTGATCAGAGTAATCAGCACAAGGTGTCCCGGACCCCTGCTTTTTAACCCCTGCTCCGCTTAAGTGCAGTCCCCCCTCTCTACGGCTACGGCCCTGGGACATGTGAAACATGCCACATGTCTTTGTTTCTGTACGTTCTTTTAAACAAATTGCATAAACACAGGTTTCCTATGGGGATTTGCGGAGCAGCTGCGACACATTACAAATAGAAAGCGTAATTACAGTTGTACACACAGGACTTGTAGCTGAAGGATCATCCGTCCCACTAAACCCAACTGGTGATACGGTGCGGCAATGGGTTTCAGACCGAGGTGAGGGTGTGGCGGGCGGAGGGTGTTGCCCCATAACCTGTAATGAAACTCTGCAGCGACCCCCCTCCTCCTCCTCCTCCTCCTCCTCTTCCTCCCCAACATGGTTCCCATCTGGGAGACTTGCACTTGTGGCAGAAATTCCAGCCCCTGCAGCAAACGCCTTGTCTGGATTCAATCAGATCAGCTTCTGCCACAACATGCACAGAAATGTAACGTACCTCGCACACGGAGTTCAGTGTTATTCACAAGTATTTGCAGTGTAGGTTGGGACGGGGGCTTACTTTCAAAAAGGCTGTTCCTTTATCTGGTCTAACAAACTCCTGGCAGGGTCTGTGAGCGCTTTGTTTCATGCTGTGCCAAGAGACGTCAGTCTACTTTCTCTCACCCTCATTTATCATCTTTTTTCATTCTTCCCCAATTTAGCTCACGCCTGCGTTTTTTCGCACACAAACGCACACTCGACAGCTTATTTTTGACTCGCCCGCGCCGAATCCTCACACCCCTGTCCCCTCGCCGTCCCTCATCCCATTCCCGCGACCGGGGTGGAAGGAGCACACGTCAACATCGGGCTCAGAAAATGTATATTACCGATGAGTCAGCATTGCATAAGGAAGGAGGGGGTGGGGGGGGGGGGGTGGGGGGGGTGTATGGCAGGCGTCCACGCTGCTCCAGGGCCCGGGGGGACGGCCGGCCGGCCCGGCCAGCTGGCTCCGCTCTCAGGCTCCATATTTGCTACAGCGCTCCCTCCTTCCGCAGTGCACTTTGAAGCCGGGGCCAAGGATGGCGGCGCGCTCGCCCACAGCCATTTCATAAGGCAGGTGTCCCAAACGGTGGGGCGGCCATCGCCATGGAGCCGCATGGAGCCGATGCTCCCGCCCGGGGACCCTCGCTTCCTGTCACACCGGGCCCTCGCCCGCGTCCAGATTTCCTGTCTTCCTGCGAGGGGAGGGAGGGAGGGAGGGCGGGAGGGATGAGAGCGCCATCAAGTCGTCATTGTTCTCACCGCGCCGTCCCACAGTCGTCTCCCAGTATCCCACACTGTGTCACCGCCGCTCGGTGAACACATCTAGGCATGTTGTCTCAAGTTGGACTCCCCGGAGTGTCTTGCTCCTTCTCAACCCTCCCTCCATTGTTTTTATCTCCCCGTAAGCCTGCGCATGAGTGTGTTTGGCAGCCGCTCTGTTGCTCTGAAGAGGCCACTCGCCCCGACGATGAAGGTCCTCATTGTTGCGCTGACGTCTCCGCGTCTCAGGTTGGAGGCCGAGATTAACGAACTGATCATTCTTTCCACTTTGGATTATCCCTTCAGTCCACTTAGCGGAGGTCCCCGCTTGAGCCGCGACTCTGGATGCGTTTCTGGGTGCAGAAATGCACCCTGGAAATCCCCAGGGCCGCTGTCTGGTAGCAGCGGGGTGGTTCACCTCTGTCAGCACAGCCAGGAATGCTCTGCTCAGCGTTTCAGACCGGCGCGCACACAGAGGGTGTCAGCACTTGCACTGTGTGAATCCAGTTGACATGCTCATATGTCATATTTAATATTTATGTTGGACTCCCTTCTCCAAAGGCAGGCTTCACACTGGAGTGTGGAGCCAGCCCCAGAGCCGTGTTCAGACTTGCGCTGTGTCACCTAAGGAATCAAATCTGCATAAATGATAAGCAGGTTGCTCACAGCGCAGGAATTTTCAGGCACATCTGTGCATAGTTGGGCCAAATGTTTTCGGGTTCGTACCGCAGGTGGTTTGATTTAAAGGCGAAGGCTGTGCCGTGCGTTCATGCACAGGTTTTGTAGTTCCAGGGATGGAAACTTTTCCTGTTGTCGGTTTGTTTCAACATTCCCAAACCTGCGCTCTCAGTCTTGTTGTGCTTTTTCCTCCCCAGCCCGTTGCCGGAAACATTTGGGGTTCGCATGGAGGAGATGGGTGAGACCTGATCTGTAAGCCACGTCGTTTCTAACCCTTCCTGCCTCTCCGTCTCCCTTGCAGAGGAAGCGGACTACGCCAACTTCGGCACCAACACACTAACTCGCAAGAAGAAGGCGGTGGTGGCGCTGCGCAACAACGACGTCAACCGCAAGCGGCCGCACATCCGCATCGGCATGCCCCAAGACTTCCGGCCCGTCTCCTCCATCATCGACGTGGACATCCTGCCCGAGTCCCACCGCCGGGTCCGCCTGTACCGCCACGGCTCCGACAAGCCCCTGGGCTTCTACATCCGCGACGGCACCAGCGTGCGGGTGACGCCCCACGGCCTGGAGAAGGTGCCGGGCATCTTCATCTCCCGCCTGGTGCCCGGCGGGCTGGCGGAGAGCACGGGGCTGCTGGCCGTCAACGACGAGGTGCTGGAGGTGAACGGCATCGAGGTGACCGGGAAGTCCCTGGACCAGGTGACGGACATGATGATCGCCAACAGCCACAACCTGATCGTGACGGTCAAGCCGGTGAACCAGCGCAACAACGTGGTGCGCAGCAGCCGCATCTCCGGCAGCTCGGGCCAGTCGTCCGACAGCAGCGGCTCCACCGGCTACCCCAGCCTGTCCGTGGCCTCGGCGGGCGCCATGTCGCCCGGGGCCGGCCACGGCTACCAGGACGAGCTGGACAGCGACGAGGAGACGGACATCGTCATCGAGAGCAGCATCAAGCGGCCGTCCCAGCGCTCCAACGCCTCGCTGGCGTCCAGCGCGTCCCGGGCGCACCAGCAGACGTCGGGCCCGGCGCCGCCCCCCAGCCCGCCCACGCGGCCCCCCTCCGTGGTCTCCACCGCCTCCTTCCACTCCCAGCCCAGCCTCAACGGAGGCTCCCATCACCACCCCCACGCCCACCACCACCAGCACCAGCACCACCACCACCCCCCCCAGCAGCAGCAGCAGCAGCACAGCAGCCTCAGCTACCAGCTCCACAGAGACCTGAACCTGCAGCACAACCCGCAGGCGCCGCAGCGCCACCACCACGCGCAGCCGCCGCACCACAGCAGCAACCCGGCGCTGCGCCACAGCAACGGCAGCCTGCACAAAATCCTCAGCTCCATGAAAACGGACCCACGGCACAGCCTCGCACTGCCCAGGGGAGGGGTGGAGGAGGACGGCACCGTCATCACCCTATAATACCCCCACACACACACACACACACACACACACACACACACACGCACGCATACACACACACACACGCACGCATCTCAGAGACTAGAACTGGAACACCAGGCTGGATAAATATGAGCGCGGGTGTGTTTTGCCAGATACTAATTTTGAAACAAGATCGTGGATATTAGGAAATGACACGTCAGGAAATGAGGAAAATGCATTGTATATATTCCTGTATTTTTTAAATTGTCTTCGTCTTTGTCTCACATCAAAAGATTTGTATGTATGTACGTAATAAGCATCAGAACAAACTGTTTTTAGGCGAGTCCACTGTATCCTAGAGTTCTGAATGTGCCTACAGCCTAATATCTTTTTTTAGTGACCACTTCTATTAAGATCCTTCTCATTCTTATAACTGGGACCAACTTGGGGTTGCTTATGGATGTTTTTAAAGAGTAAATCTATATTTCTTATATTCTGATAAATGCTGTGTAGAGTATGATTTTTTTTTTTAATAGGTCTTTTATGCATTGATGATTGTGATCAAATCCTTGTATCTGTTCCAATAAATTATTCTGTCTCACAATTTTACAAACTAGAAACATAATGTTTGGTTCAGCACTTGCACTGATTTAATACTTTGAAAGAATCACTTTTATCATTTGAGTTAGTCTTGTGTTTGACCTGCTACTAATGCACTTGTGAGGTTGTTGACTAGACTTAAATGTTGGAGATGCAACACGATCATAACTTCTTTTTTACCACAAACGCTCCATTGTCAAAGGAGCAGATGTATAATGACTGGCAAAGACAGAAAAGCCAAAAACTCCCGAGTCGATAGGTTAAAAATGAATAGAAATATTTTTCTGCCAATTGAACATTTGTATGATTCAATTTTGCAGATTAACCTCATGTTAAATCCTCAATTCCACCACTTAAGTCACTCAGTTGTGGGCGCTTTAACGGGCTGTAATTTAATTTGTTCCACCCAACTTTCTGAGCAAAGAAAAGCTCTGCCCTCTAAACACACATGCAGCTTCGGTAGAAAAACACTGGCCTGGACCAAGATAACGTGATATCCCGAGATAGTTCCCAGTCAGCTTGACTGGGATTTAAAGGGGGAAAACTGAACCAAATGACACAAAACATCAGGCCTTGGTTCCAGGCCCTTGGAGTTGGAATCTTTTCCCTAGAGTCACTGCTCACAACAACAAAACAGCTCATCATGGGATAAGTTAATTAGTTAATCACTTCACCAACAGCAGCATCTAGAGGAGGAATGCAACCACAAAATGTGCCATAAAGGGGCTTAAATTACCGGTGGCATTATTGCCAATCTGCCGCTAAACTGAAACCGATGTTTTCGACCTCTGAACCAAGAGCCAGCGAGGTGACAGCGCTTTAAAGCCCTTTTCATTCTCCATGTTAATCTGTTTCCTAATGCAACGTGTCCATGCCTGTGAGAGGCAGGTTGAAGGGAAGTAGGTCAAGTTTCATCTCAAAATAATTGGGCGTAGGCGCGTCGTGAAGATGACCATCTGAAGGTGGGATTCCTCTGCTTCCAGACACAACCAGTCTTTATCAGCTGGTGCTGTAGGCCAGAGCCAGCCAGCAGGGACAAGTGGCAGGAATGCTGCTATGTGTGGACACCCCTTAGCAGCAGCTTTCACCTCCCTGCTAATGAACGTTTGTGTGCTGTGTTTACTCAAGATGCCACACAGATTTAGCAGCTAATCGATCATTTCGCTTCCTACACTGGCTTCGGTCTGCATTCGGCAGACTTGAGTGTTGGCAGATGCCATGATCCTAGATGTCACACAATCTGTCTTTTTTGTCACAGATAATGAGCCATGGCCATCTTGTACATAGAGTTAAAGTTAAATACCAGCAGAACACAAGTGCATGCCTCAAGTCAGTGTGTTTAGCACCAGTGTGTGTGGTGAGTGTGCGCTACACATGTGACACAGATGCTCATGAGATTCACGCTTGGACCGATTTCAACTGTGTAAGTCTTATTTGGTTAAGCTTAAATGTAAAAATGCACATGGTGGTTAGCACTGTCGCTTCACAACAAGAAGGTTTGAGGTTCAAAACACAGATCGATCGTCTCTCCATATGTAGTTTCTTCTTTTGAAGCATGGTCTCCCCATATGTTTGTGGGTTTTCTCCAGGTGCTCTGGTTTCCTCCCACTGCCCCAAAACATTCATGCTTAGGTTAAATGGAGACTCTAAATTGCCCCTAGGTGTGAGAGTTAACCGTGTGTCTGCCCAGCAATGGACTGTTGACCTGTGACCTGGCCTGTTCCCTATGTGCACCAGAGATGCACCAGAAGACCCCTGCAATACCACTCAGCATGTAGTGGGTAAGATTATGGATGGAAATGATCATTTTTATGGCCATTAACCAATTCCCACCTATGTGATAATGATATTGTAGGAAATGAAAATTAGATTATCTTTTTTTTTGTCCCAACAACACAACAGAAAAGCATTGTGAAAAGATGTAGTCTGTACATGCACCAAGAATTGCTGGAAATATGAAAGCAGAAGGCAAGACATACTGTGCATGTGTATTTAGACATATTTTATCTTCTGTTGCACAGAAACTGGCCTGCATGTGCTTCCTATATGTGCTGTAGATAGAAACTAGTAACATCATTAAGTAAGCAAGCAAGCAAACAGGTGAATGTTTGTCCCCAGTCACATGTATTTCGCTTCATCTTCACAACACATTCATTTACCTGATTGCAAATATGTCGTATTAGACACTTCAAATATTCAAAAGCGTGATTAACATAACCACAGCCAGCACACAGCTCCTGCCTCTGCAGCAGTCAAGAAGGAAACCTGTCTGCCATCTGCTGGCCTGAACGGTAACTACACCGTCTCCTAAAATGAAGAATCAAGACGATGCGCATTCGAATGACAAAATAAGAACAGGTTCACACCTTAAATAAAGTGTAAATCTGTAAGAGTAAACCAACGGTTATCATTTGTAAGCAGTCAATATAATTCCTGCGCGCCGCATGTCCCATAAATCCCACAGTTCTCCATGTGGACTGTCCGCGTGCGAACGTTTCTGACCCTCACGGGCCACCACCGGCTGCTCGCCCCCACGTGACCCAGTCAGTTGACAAGGCAAAACACGGCAGTGGGATTGAAGAGCAGAAAGACAGGGCGAAATGGACCATCACCGAGCTGGGGTGGGCGTGCTGTCTCCCCTGGAGGAGTCGAGCAGGGAGATCAGCCGGGACAGCGGCATCGTGTCGCAGAGTGCCAGCAGCCTGTCCATGGTCAGCGAGATCCTGAGCAGCGGCTCCGTGTCGCAGAGCCCCAGCTTCGGTGCTGCGGCCAACGTCGTCTCCCACAGTCCCAGTCTGGACCAGGCAGCGGCCGAGCGCCACTATCCAGACGAGGGGGAGGAGGAGGAGGACGACGACGACGAGGTCCTGAGACACACCGCCCTCAGCTACTCCTCCTACATCAGGGCGACGGCCGGAGAGGAGGTCTGTGCCGCTGAGATTTGTGCTAACCAGCTAGCAGGCTAGCTCACACCTGTATTGTGACAGGAATGTATAGCTGCAGTCAAGGTAAAGTGGTTGCTAAGCGACGCCGAGGGAGCCATATGATTGACAGCACCCAAGCCAAGACTGGCTGTAGCAGGTACATAGGAGATGAAACGTTCTAGCCACATCATGACAAAGATCCTAAGTGTAATAATAAGTATGTACTGTCTCATTCTTCAGAATAACAAGGGGTGAGACTACTGCAGTCGCGTAAGCACTAGTACAAGTACAGAATTTAAGAGCTAACCAGGCGAAAGAAGAAGGGCAGATTGAGGTAGATGATAGTTGGAAGAGATGATGCTCACTTCAGAGTTGTTGAATAGACAGATAGATAGGCAGATCACAATCAGAAAATATGCAGTTATTCAACTATGAAAATTGTGGCTTGGAGATTGTTGCAAGAGAGGCAAGGAAGGCAAATACATAGTAGGCCCAAAGTATGTAAGAGCAGGACAAAGAATGGCTTCAATGGAAAATATGGGCACAATGCATATACAATATAGATGCTATGTATATGCCAAACTATTGACATATGTGTGTAAAGAACTATGCAGCGTTTTTCACTGTAATCCCACGCAGTGTGTCAAGGCTTCTCAGAAGTACAGGCCCACCTGAACTACCTGCTTTACCCCTGGATTTCCCCCCAGAGGGACTGAGTAAATTGCATCCTATTCTCTCCTGACTGTAAATTAAAAGTGTATTTTATTGTACGTAAGAGGTACCTCTCAGGAGCTTCCTGACATTTAAAAAAAGATAATCCTGATGCTATGGTCGGGTTATTTTCCATCAAATGTCCCGTGGGCCTTGCCATGTTGCTATCTGCACACACATCTGTCCGACAGTGATGCGTGCTTCCTTCCATTTTTTTAGCCCATTACACAAAGGCTCATTTTTTTGCGCTTTATGCTATTTAAATTTTAATGCTTTGTAGTACATGTGTACAATGAAAGAATAATAAGATTGTAATTTTATAATAAAGAAATATATGAATAAATTATATGCACATACTGTATTGCATGACCCCAGTTTACTGAATTGTTTAAATCATTTATTAGGAACATTTTGTCGTTTCTTTCAGATGTTTCAGAACTTTTGATGATTCTTGAAGTGTGGGCCTGAATTGACCTGTTGTTTTTGGTATTTTTAAAGTACACATATAATTTATAGATCATGTGATCTCTACCAGGAGTTAGATTTTTTTCTCTTTTTTTTCTCCATTTTGTCAGGTCTGAGGTCATCTGATTCATGGCTCCAGATCCTTAAATCCAAGTCATGTGATGAGTCTGCACCTTTCATTTTCTGCTCATAAAATAAAAAATAGTGCAGACATGCTGAACTGGCAGAGTCTGCAGGTCCTCAGTGTCAGGGACACACTTGTCTATATTTGGAGGAGCTGACTGTATTTTCAGTGTTTCGCTTGCAATGGCTGACTGACCAGACTGACGTTGCTCCTGGCTGGCTCTGCAGCAAGACAAAGGCCCTTGTGTTATGGCCCCCGTGGAACTTGCTGACTTCATTTAAAAACGATTTAATTGAATTCCAGTCGTAACTAGTGTCTGGGATGTGAGTTGAGGAAAAAAAAAACATAAGTCCTCTCCAGGCTCTGAGCATTTAATGCAGCCGATATAGTAGTTTTGTCCAGTTTGTGTGTCTATAAGAATCTGACATTTTTCAATAATTTGTCTTTCTAGATCCTGTGTTTGGAGAAAAGCTTGGAAGAAATGCTGACGAGAGTAGATGAGTTTGTTGGAATGCTGGATATGGTAAAGGAAGTTCCATGTCTTTATGTCCGTTCACTATTTGTACTGAATTACATGCTCATTCTCCTCTGTAATCCTTTTGTGCTTTTGTTCCAGATCCGCAATGATACCTCCCAGATCGTGAATGAAAACCTACCTCAAATCCAGCAAAAGGCTGATGAAATGAGACAAATATACAGAAGAATTGACAAGTTAGAGGTATGAAGTCATTTTAACCTTGCAAGGTTGCAGCCATTATGTCATTACATCTCAGAAAATCATATTATTTAGCCAGGCAGAATGCAAAGCACAAAAGCAGGGTTTTCTAAAATAATGTAATTTGAAACCCATGATGTTATTTTAACAGGACCGTTGTGTTTTTCTCTATGAATAGCTTGTGTGAAATGTCCTGTTACAACAAGGTCATAGTTAATAGATGCACACTTCCACCTCTAATAATGAAAGGGAACACTGGTTGAGGAATGCATTATGTTCCTGTTTTCACATCCTAATAACAAGCCACATGCACAGAATAGATTTCCTCTTATTTTAGCTTTCGTTGATACAGGACACAACTTTTAAACCTTAGGCATATTAAACACATTTATGTGTTTCATATCAAATCAATTATTTTTTTGGAATTGTAATGACTGGCTTATCTCATTTGTGGGATAAAGAAATACTGTAACATTGTTCCAGACTAAGGATAGACTCAATGGCTGCTCTGAGCTCAACAAGGTACACAGATCTGTTAGGATGAATGGCCACTGAGCCATTTCAGATTTCCAACACATTATATGTTTTAAGGGTGTTTCCTTTGCTAACATCAAAATTACCTATTGATTAAAGATCAAATGGGGTAATGGGTGTCAGTGATTAAGACATTAAGTATCTAACAGTTTCCAGTTTTGGGCTTCTTTTCTTTAACTTATGTACACAAGAGGGCATACTTCACCTTGTGTAGTGCAGGAAAACCACTGACTCAACACAGGGGGAAGTGGTCACTGTGTGATGTTGCTATATGGGATTTTTTTTTTTTAAAGGACAATTCTCCTTGTAAATATTATACAACAGTCTTAAAAGGTTGCTGCAGTTCATTGTCAGTGTTGCAACACCCAGAGAGTTGTTGTAAATTCTGTGGCTAACTGACAACAGAAACTACAAATTATTCCATTTCCAATGTCCTAAATGTCCTTTGTCTGAAGTAATGTCAGAGAAAATCGCAGATCCACCATCTTTATGGCAGTGATACTTTGTTGTGCCCTGCAGGCCTTTGTCAAGATGGTGGGAGCCAACGTCACGGCGATGGAGGAACAAGTCACCCAGGCAGAGGGAGAGATAGGAACACTACCCGGGGCTTTGAAGAAAATCTTCCGCACAATGAGCGTCCCTGGCTTCTTAAACGTAAGAGCTTCTTGATTGCAGCGCCTCATCTTTTTCTGACCTTGTTTTGGTCTTCCACAACTATGTGTCATTTGCTCGCTCATGTCTGTGCTTTGACAGAAACCGGCCAGTCCAAAACGACCAGCACCGCCTCAGCGCCAGGAGATCCCCAGCGTGTTCCGGACAGACGACTACTTCACATCACAGCCCGAGCAGTGACACGCTGGAACATTTAACATATACCCGTGTTCTAACCTCAGAGGCCTGTTGGGTGAAACTATAAAGAAACTCTTACTGCCATCAATTGCAGGAGGATCTATTGGTGCAGTGGCCTCAACAAAGCAATAGTAGCCTTTCCGATCAAGTCACTGGAAGTGAAGTGCGCGACGACATTCAGCGTTTTTGAGTGTCATTTTCTTGGCAGCAACGAGCACTGAACTGTAGCAAAATGATTATAAAAGTGCCTAAATGGGTGTTATTTCTGTCACTGGTTTTCACCGTTTGTGAATAAAACTATGTCAGATGTTGGATCAATGACCGGTCCGGAGGACAAAGTCATCTCAGTTGCCATTAGGACACTGCAAAGAAGGTACAATAGAAGGACCTGCAAAGACTTAAAAATGTATTACATAAAAAAATTAACCCAGCTTTTTTATAAATAACATTCCTGTAACTGGTGTTTGTAATGACCTGCACGCTGTTATGAATTAATCTGTATTTCTAATGTCCAAACACTTTCCCCTGAGCAATATTGGTATGATCCAATAAGCATTTAATGTCTTCCATTTCAAAATATTCACTGGCATATTTATGGACAAGCAATGAATGACAGTTCCTGAGTTACCCGAGTGACATAGGACTGCATCTCTGATGGCACTTTTACCATAAAAAGCACACTAAAGATGAGTTGTGTAAGTATCCCTCGTCAAAGTATCTGATGCATCAAATTTCAGGCCAATTATGATTGATTTTTGTAACTTTAACAGGAGGAATTTGGCGGTAGAAATGTGATGTGACCCTTACCCTTCTGACAAGGAGTAATCTACAGAGGCTATGATTCATTATTTGCCAAATTTGCTAGAAAAATGTTGTTTTCACATGTTGATATCAGTTTACGTTTTTAAAACAATTAAAGGTTTATTTGAGACAAAGTCTTTGTAGTGTGTCACATTATTACTGTTGCTTGCCAGTCTTTAATTCCCCTACTTATGTGATAAGGCATACATTATTGTTCGGTCTGCCCCTCTCTCACAAGGATTGGGTGACCATCTTTTCTGTTTATCGTATAGTGTTACTTTATTTTTATTCTTATAATGCATTTGCAAGTACTATGTACATATGTACAAAATAGTACTACAGTAAAGACAGACTAAACCGACTACAGACTAAAATCATTTTAGTTTTATATCTATCTATCCATTTATCTATCCTCTTTTTCTTTCCAGCCAAATCAGAGTAGTAAGTCACCGAACCAGATAAAATCAATTTTCAAAACATATATGTGGATATTTATGTATTAGTTCATGTCATCCTAATCTAAGGAGTAACAAGAGTCCAGAGCAACTGGGCTCTTGAAGAATCTAAGTCCAGTTACCACATGAAACTTCTTGGACGGTCTCAAACCAGTTTTCAAATAAAGATTTGTGTTTCTCTCGATGTCTCTGTTTCACTGTTACGATGGCAGACTACCATGAATTGGATAACTGAGGACCTACATTGACATATTCCAGATGTAGTCTTTGAAGGGGGAATTTGTGCTTGTGTTTTCAACTGCCTTTTTTCGTACTGGTATTGCAAAGTATGATCATTCGAGCCAAAACGTGTAGTTTGGAATACATTTCAAAATTGAAAATGAACTGTTGACCTTAACGAGGGTGGTGGCACCTATTTAAGCGTATGAGTTTCACCGGAGGCACAGAGGTGCCCGAGCAAATATTTTCTGTCCGGCATCTTGCCCTTACAAGACATCCATGATAGCTCTTGGGCACACACTAGGGGCGGAAGTTCCCCGAGCAGGCTTCAGTTGGTCTTTAATCCCTATTCCAAGAGCCCTCATTGGTCAGTTTGCAAATTACGTCAAGAGATTTCCGGACGCGGGAACCCCTTCATCCTCGGGTTGCCACCACGCTGGCTCTGCTTGCACGCTGATTGAACAAAAAAAGTTGCGGACACGGTAAAGTATTCGCCTTGAGCTCCGTGTGTGTTAGTAACAAGTCGCCCCGGCTACGTAAACCCGCTTTAGTCGAGACGATTGCAGCGAATGTTGTGTAGAGTCAACGTATAAAGAAGCTTCCGGGGAGAAGCCAGTTGGTGGGCTAGGGAAACCGTTATCCTTCCCCGACAGCGGTGTTTCCAGACGTTAAAACGACATAAATAGACTGCCAAAATGCTGCTAGACAGTCACTATTCGTGACTTGACCAGTCATTTGTAGCAGATGATGCTAAAGTGTGGCTTTTTTAAGTGAGACACCGGGGTTTCATTTTGTCCTGGTCTGCCTCAGGGACTACACATCCTATGATGCATTGCGTGCCGTAACCTCCGACCTACCTACGTAATTCAGAGCATGGCAACAAGGAAAGACGAACGATTATCACGTTTCCGCCGTTAATATTATCGTTATTGTCAATTAAAAAGCTTCGTGTGGGTGAAACTGTGCCAGTAATCCACCCACACCTTTGTAAGACGTATAATTTACCACCATAATTAGCATCAAGTCATTTTGCAGACGACTGTGGAGACTCCCATTCATCTAGGTCGTCGTAACCCAAGGAGATGTGGGTGCCACATCTTTCAACTCCTTGGATCGTTTAACAAATGCTTTTAGAAAAAGATAAAGAAATGCCCAGGCTTCAACGCAGTGTGACGAATAAATACTGAACTACATCCTCGAAACAGTCTAGCTGAACCTACTGAAGTGTTGGCACTCACTGCACAGCTGGCTGGGTTTGGTTGTTGAGATTCTACTTTTGTTTGACATTCTCATCCGAGGAGTTGTGGCAGCTAGACTTGTCGATTATAGACACATCTATAACGGGTCTTGTTACCAATGTTCGACATCTCCTACAACTCCTTGGATAACGGTGACTTGGAAGTGAGAATTGAGAATCTCCATGGACATATTGTCCTCAGTTTGTGGACGAGTGTGCCGACCCTGAGCCACAGTCACCCACTCACATTTGCTGTGTTTGAATTACTGCAGACTGTTGGCATATGTCAGTATTTTTATTATAGTGTGCACTTATTATTCCTTGTCCTGTCACTCACTGCTATCCTCTCTTTAACTAGTGCTTGAATTCTCCATTATGCTACTGCACTCTCATCCCTTGATAGTTTGGAGAATGTGTGAAAATTATATTTACAGTATAGCTTGAATGTATTTTTCCTCTGAAAACAATTGTGATAATGACAAATCCTGTCTCTCTTACAAATCAGGGAAGCATCAAATATGGAGGAGAAGAAAGAAATTTGGCAGAAAATCGGGGAGGGCTTTGTCCAAGAATATTACAACCAGTTTGATAACACCAACAGGATGGGATTGCGTAACATATATGTAAGTTTCTTCACTATCCTTTTGATCACAGATTATTGTAAAATGTTAGTGTGTGCATACATTTGATGTAAAGTCTGGTCTGTTCCAAGTCTGCTGATGCCTGTTTGACGTGGGAAGGAGAACCATATCAAGGACAAGACGCTATCGCTACGAAACTGGCAGTAAGCACTTAATCATTAATCTCATTCTGCAATAAGTACGTAGAAAATGTGTTGGGAAATAGCTTTAAAGCAAATAGTGATTCGGGGAGCCATAAGGATTGTGAAACAATTGTACCAGGAATGTGAAAATGTGTACATTGTACATCAAATTCAAACAAATTTACAAAATAAATATAAAAATAAATAAAAATAAGGCATATAATGTAAAACAGGTGCTGGTTCTCATACCAATCCAGCTCAAATAAATCTATAAAAAAGACCTCCTTTTTTTCCCCTTTTGAGACACAAACTGCATCTTTGTTCCAGAAATGTTTTCAGGCTCGCAGGAACAAACAGGCAGAGCTGTTCTCTTATAGCCTACAGCCCAAATGTCTTTTTGTGTATAAGTTCATATGCATTCTATTAAATCCACTGTTTCCCCCCACAGAGCTTGCCTTTCAAACGTATTCAGCACATTATCACAAAACAAGACTTCCAGCCAACAGTAGATAGCTGCATCCTCATCATGGTTTTTGGACAACTGCAGGTAAGCTGGAAGACTAGTTGATCAAGTTGAACATATGTCTTAGGCCACTGTTACAATAAAGTGAGTTCAACTGAGGGCACTTTGAGATGATAACATCTGCTGCCAACACACACACACACACACACACACACACACACACACACACGTACCTGCTGCCAGTTTTTCACAGCTTGACAGAGCCTGCCTGCTTTTTGCTAGATGGAAAACGTCAAAAAAAACACAACATAAAAATGCCTGAGAACCAAGTCATCAAATTGCGGCAATCTGTTGCAATCCATTTTTTTTGTCAATGTCAACATACCGGTTTGTTTTGCCATCACTGAGCTAAACAGTCCTTCTCAAACTGTCTTTTCTGCAGGTAGATGAAGACCTTCCAATGGGTTTTCACCAGGTGTTTATGCTGAAGTGCCAAAACGGTGCATGGGCTTGCACAAATGACGTGTTCCGATTGGGTCTACACAACATTGCAGTGTAGCGAACCTGGATTAGTTTGGCTTTCTCACACACATGCACACTGACATCCAGGCGATCAAAAACAGGGATTTACATGCAATGTTTCTACGTTTACACGATGTCATACTACATTCCAATATCTCATTCAATAAACTGTCACTCGTAATTGTTGTACTGTGATTCGACTGGCTATAATTTTCGTGTTTAGTTCTTTGTTTTCCTTCATCATGACTCGCAGGGCGTGAATAGGTTTCTTGGTGACCTGTTATGCAGATGAGGTTTGGTTGTGTAAGACACATGTGACCACTAGGGGCGCTACAGCGCCTGCAACTCTATTTAAATGGCTGTAACCCACTGAACTGCAGCCGCAGCTTCACAAGGTTATGATAGAGAAGTAGCTAGTAGCAACTAAGCTCGATGACACCGACAGTGAAGAAGATGTCGACACAGGACACGGATTTGAGGAGCTTGGACCGACCATCGGAACACCAGAAAGACTCGGTGAGATGTGTGTTTAAAGAGGAGCAGAAGAATCAATACATGGATATAACGGCATCTTAATGTCAGCCTTCCCAAGTCAGACTTAAGGGGAAAATTAGGCACTTTAGCCCAGCAAGGTGGGTGTTTAGGTGTATGAATGTAGGTGGTTTGTTTAAAATGTATGACTTTTTATATAAACCTGCCTTATAACTAGCTAAGCTAAATGCTAATAATGGTGTATCTGGTGATCAGACACGACACAACGGTCGAGGAAATGCTATGAAAAAGTCGACATAATGAAGCCAAAGGATGAGCCATCGACGAAACTAGCATATACGTAATAATAAACAGATATTTGGGTACTTTATTACATGGTATGTCTTTGTTATGATCGTTATGACACACGCGCAAGCGCAGTAGCGATGTATGTGTTTAAAGAGACAATCACCAACCATAGAAGAAAATTAAAATAAGTGAAAGTATAAAATATTTTCTTAAATATGCATTGGCTGTTTGTAGAATGGCTTTAAAGATAAAGACCCAGACGGTCGACATGGTTCAGAGACGGAGGACGAACCTTTGCTACGGGAAAACCCCAGACGGTTCGTCATCTTCCCCATCCAGTACAACGACATGTGGAAGATGTACAAGCAGGCGCAGGCCTCTATCTGGACGGTGGAGGAGGTGGGTTTGATGTCTTACCGTCAGTGTTTCAAGGGGGAAACCCACTGTCAAAGTTAACTTGTCTTAGTCGGAGCTCAGAGTCCTGTCTATATAAGGTGAAATGATACAATACATAAATCGAAATAAACACACAATAATAAATAGTGTTTTAATGTCACATCACGCAGGTTGATCTCTCCAAGGACTTGGTACACTGGGATCGTCTCAAGCCCGAGGAGAAGCACTTCATCTCACACGTTCTCGCCTTCTTCGCTGCAAGTGACGGAATCGTCAACGAGAACTTGGTAAGAAGATCCAGACGAATGTCCCTCAGATGTCTCAGAGAGATATATAACATTGTTATTAAGGAGTAATTGAGATCAGACTGGCCTTTCATTTTGACAGTGTGATATGTGTTTTAATATTGTATTGTCAAATAAAATGTGGCATGATATTTGTTTTTGTTTTCATGACTGTTACTCAACAGGTTCAGAGGTTCTCCCAGGAGGTGCAAATCCCTGAGGCACGCTCTTTCTACAGCTTCCAGATCCTCATAGAGACAGTGCATTCAGAGATGTACAGCCTGCTCATCAACACCTACATCCGGGATCTGAAGGAGAGGTTCGCTTTTTAGGGATTTATTTGTTGGTCAAGCACAATATTCTGACGCTCCGTGTCTCTTCCAGTGCAGAGTGTGAGCCCAAAACTTATGTTAATTCAAATTCATTCATTCTAACTAAAATTAAGTCTTTTACACCAACAGTGTTGTATCCAAGTATTTGATACAGGGTGTAATACTTTATTTTGATGGATGGCTTTATGCCACAGCTTCAGACCTTCTGTGGCTGATCTATCACCCCCCAAAAAAGATAAATTCGCATCAAACAAATGTTAGACTTGCACCTGCTCATCTGTGGCAAAGTCTGCCCCACGTTGTGGTAATTTCTGTTGCTTTTCCATCTTTGATGAAGCTGCAGATGTAGAAGACGGTAGTTCTGTGTTGCCAGCACCAACAAGAACACAAACCACAAAGAAGTGCACGTCTCTCTGTAATCTATACCCTGAAGGATATATGTTTAGAACCAGTAATGTCATTCATTTTTTACCAACTGTGTGCCCAGGGATTACTTGTTTAATGCCATTCAGACGATGCCTTGTGTGAAGCGGAAAGCAGACTGGGCCCTCGAGTGGATAAATGACAGAAAATCCACATTTGGTAAGAAAGTTTGAGCCAGCACACCTTTCAAAACATCATTATATAAATCACATAATTATGAGAGTATCCCCAGGAGGGTTCTTAATCTGCCTGTGGTTAATAGTTCAGGAGTAATTAAGTAGTGCTGATTCTTTTGCCCTCAGGGGAGCGGATTGTGGCCTTTGCAGCAGTCGAGGGCATTTTCTTCTCCGGCTCATTCGCCTCCATCTACTGGCTCAAGAAGAGAGGGCTGATGCCGGGCCTCACCTACTCCAACGAGCTGATCAGCAGGGATGAGGTGAGCAGAAGTCACCAACGGCAGTGCAGTGTGTCAAGTAGACCTCAAAGTGTGTCACTGTTGCAGCATACCATGCATGATTTAGCTTGATGCACCTGCACGTGGGGGTTCATTTCAGTCCATTCAACCAAGTCACTTCCCAGATGACACTGCTGACATACACTCGATGTGTTCCTCAGGGCCTGCACTGTAACTTTGCCTGCCTGCTGTACAGCTACTTGCAGAAGAAGCCATCAGAGGACCGCGTGAAGGACATCATCACCAAAGCTGTTAGCATTGAGCAGGTCAGCAGATGTTTGAGGCATATGTATTTAACCTGTGAATTTCTTTTGAGAACTTTGGATAACACCCGCCGTGAACATCAGACCAAGAGCTGTCCTGTGTGGAGTTTGCATCTCCCCCCCTGTGTCTGTGTGGCTCTCCCCACATGTTTGTTTCCCTGCTGCCGATCTGACAGGAGATCGCTGCAGCTGCTTAGAGTTCCTGCGAGTTTCGGTGTCTGCTCTGCCTTCAGCAACTGTAATATACGCTCTGTTGGACCCAGGTCACGTGACCAGCTTAGTCATTCAAGAACGTTCCACTTTTTAGTCTTTAGGAAGTCTTCATTTGCTTCTTTAGAAACAAGGCAGTGCACAGACCTGGGCAAATAGGATTGCTCCGTTCACCGTTCATCCTGCTGCTTGTGTCAGCAGTCATGTCATACAAGCTACTCCTCCATGTTTTACTGTTGAGCTGAATTGCACACTGTGCGGTTTATGCTTTGTTCCCGCTCCAGACGCTCATGTATTCGTGACACAGATCTGCCTCAAGCTCACAGTTTTCTTATTGTGGCTGACAGTTGGAAAGAGGTCTTTCTTCTCCTTCACCTGTGAAGAGAATCATTTGTAATCTACAGCAGTTGTCTTTCGGGATGTAACAAAAATGTTTTATATTGTCAGCTTTTATTAGCCCTCTCTACTGAAATGTCAATTTTTTCAAAACTTGAAATGTTAAGTTATTGTGGATTATCCCAAATGTAGTTCTTAAATCATTCATTTAATTTAGATGTAAATACACTCACATTTAAGCAAACACCTTTCCTACTTATTATTGACTTGATTCTTTGTCTAATTCTCTTTCATTGTTTGCTTGCTCAGTATTTGCATGACATCCTATCATTGGATTTCCTGTTTTTGCCGGTACAGTACTGCTCATACATGAACACATCTCCTTTCCTGTTGCAGGAGTTTTTGACAGAGGCCTTGCCGGTCAATCTCATCGGCATGAACTGTGGTCTGATGAAGCAGTACATCGAGTTTGTGGCAGACCGGCTTCTTGCTGACCTCGGACTGTCCAAGGTAAGAACATCAAAATGATGAGATCATTGATATAATGGATGGAAACATTGGATAATTAAGGTTTATGTTGTCACATTTCTATCCTTCAAGGTGTACTGTGCGGAAAATCCTTTTGACTTCATGGAGTCCATTTCTCTAGAGGGCAAGACAAACTTCTTTGAAAAGCGTGTAGCAGAGTATCAGAAATTTGGAGTTATGTCAAACATGACGGACTGTGAATTCACTCTGGATGCAGACTTCTGATGACACTATGAAGCATTACACTTCTCTCATGTATTTATTTTGTTCAAAGGGTTACTGAAAAAGCTAGTCTTAAGTCTTGTTCCTACACTATCACATGGATTCAGGGTTGCAGTCTTAGTGCAACCATACATAGCCTTTGGCAATAAGAACTGATAAATATGTGCCTCCATCCATCATCTTAACCTGCTGTGTTCATTAACGGTGTCACGCTGGTGCCAATTTCCAGCACAAACAGGATGAAGACAGGGCAAAGAATACACCCTGGACACACAGTCCATCACAGTACACATACAGTGTATTCTGACACTTAACCCCAGAGACAATTTTGAGTCTCGAATCAGCCTGAACACACAAAAACTCAACATTGAAAGGCCCTCGATCCAACCCAGGAGTTAAACCCAGGTCCATGCTCAGAGGTGACGCTGTTAGATTCTTTTATGTTATCATTATAAGTTTTGCTTGTTACTATTTTTGCGATCCAACAAGGCGCAAGATGGGCACACCAAAAGGGGATTTCAAGAATGTAAAGATGTATTTTATGCAATCAACAGTTCTTTCCGTTGATTTTTATGGTGAATTGTTTGAAGAGTTTGGCATTTTTCTTGTACAATAAAAATGTTTTGTCAAATGACTTTTATTGTTGTTTTTCAGTGGGACACTCTTTGTTATGCGTCACCTTAGCAACTCTTTTCATCAGTCTACATTTCAAATACGAGAACTCAATCATCTCGTCGTAGATGGAGAGCTCATACATGTTTGGTGGTGCGAATAGTAGGTTTGACAGAAATCTTCAGGCACTGGGTCACATCATAATTACACTGTGTTTAAGCCACTCCTCCATTAGGTTAGCACACACGGATGTTGCTACTGAGAGCTAGCCGCTAGCTGGCCTGTCTGGACAACCATGGCTGGCGACCTGCACGGTTTTGCGCTGGAGAAAGCCGAGCTCCTCTCCAGCCGCCTGAAGGAGGTCTTATCCTCGGGACAGGGCTACCTCCGAGCCCAGTTCGGCTTGGATCTGGGCCTCAAGCCCGAGCTGTACCCGACCTGGGTGATCCTGTCCTCGGCCGCGGCCGGGCTGCTGCTGCTGCTGCTCGGGCTGTCCTGGGGGCTGCTGCCCGGGAAGAGGCGACGGTCTCCGGACACGGCGAGCAGCGCCGAGCCGGAGCCCGAGCCGGAGCCGGCTCCGGCGGCCAGACCCGCCAGACCAGCAGAGGAGCAGAAGAAAAGGAACAAGAAGAAAACAGCCGAGAAGGTAGTGTTGATACCCGCCAGGAAAAGCAGTGCAAAATCAGGTGTCAAGCTAACGCTGAGCTAATTTATCAACCGGGCTAATATATATATTTACATTTAAAAAAGATATATCTATATAACCCACTCTTATATTGGTCCACCTGCTTTGTTCACACAGCACAGATTAAGCACTCTGAAGAATGTGTGCTCTTGAGCGACAATATTAATGACACTCGTAATAACTAATAAATAAATGCTGACGTTTCCTGCCACGGTTAGAGGAGCATGCTAACTAGCTGCTAATGATGGAGGAGCTAAGTCTGTGCTAACCTGCTCAAATCTTTGTCTTTACGAGACGAAATCCTTTTCTAATCGCAATGTGGTGGAACAAGTAGCATCATTTGCAAAGAGGGCTACATAGCAATACAAATTAATATATATTATCGGCAAGGATACGCTGACGTAAAAAGAATAGATGAAATAACGTGGTTAATTTTGCTACATGTCTGAGATGTGTTTTTCAACTTTTCTAACCGGAACCTGAATTTCTTATAGATACGTCACTCATCAGTTAACATCTGTCTACTGTTGGCTGTAGACCATGCTATAAGGGTTACTTTTCTAACTCATTTCATTGCTGTTACTAAATAAACTTTCTGGAGTGTTATTTTATTAAATATTTTGTCAGAATGATTGGTGTAAGTATCAGTTTTAATACTTTGAATGACTCTGAATACGCCGTGCAATTGAAAAGAAATGGAAATGGAACGGAGTATGAGTTGTCTCAGTGTTTCTCCTCACTGTCATGGCTACCGCGGCAAACTTTTCCTGGAAGCCGTCCATTGCGCCAGACATTGTCCCTGTCCCGTGTGTTGCTCCATTTTCGAAGGCATTGTAAAAGTCAGGCGGGAGCGGCGCGGTCGGTTCAACTTCATTGAACAGGAAATTGCAGTCCGTGGTTCCACGAACGTAAGCGGTGGTGTGACGGACGGGTTCGTTGTCGTTCTGCCCCTGGATCGTCATGCACGTTGCTCGTCTGATGTCTCCCCGCAGAAGCCTCAGTCCAATGGCCAGCCAGCCGTCGTAGCTCAGGAGGAAGTTAAAGTGATTGAGTCAGCTCCCAAGACAGCCCCGCCGATCAAACCAGAGAAGGTATTTCCGAGCACCTGCTGTCACATTGAAGACATTTAAATGGGTGAAACGTGCCTGAATTTCTTTTGCTGGCAGCTACGTTATTGCACTGTGTTCACTCTCTCAACGCAGGTGCCTGAAGTACAGGCTCCGGTGCAAGCGAAGAAGAACAAGAAGAAAGCCAAGCCCGACGTGAAACCAGCTCAACTTTTGGTTACCCACGATGGGAAAGAACCCGATGAGGGTAGGATCCGGCCCTGCGCTTTCATTCTGACTTCTCCCTTTCTAGATGACTGTCAAGTTTCGAACCCCCTGAACGCACCGGTCGCTCGCTGCACCTCGTCAGTTCGGACCACAGGTCAAGTCGACTAACGCCTGTCTTTCGGGGGGGGGGTGGTGTGGTGTGGATGTGTCCTGCAGGTGCATGGGAGACTAAAGTCAGTAACCGTGAGAAGAAGCAGCAGCGCAGGAAGGACAAGGGCCCTGAGGACTCAGGCAGCCCGGGGGGGCTGATGACCCTGAAGACCAATGTGGAGGCAACTGTAGCCAAGACAGCCACCAATAACAAGAAGGGCAGAGGAAATCACGGTAATCCTCCGAGCAGATCCTACACTTAGAGTAGTCGCTGTCGGACAGCCTGAGACACGTCTGTCGCTGAAAAGTGTCAGACCAAAATTTGCAGTAAAGGAAGCATCTTGAGCTGAATGATTCACTCCTCCCCGATATTATTTCAGAGTCACTGCATGCAAGAGCCACTGGACACGGGGATGCAGCCAGTGGATCTGGTAAAGATGCGGCCAATTATTTCATATGAGAATAGCTATCGGCTGGAACTGGGAAAACAATTTGAGGTGTTTCGTAAAGTGGCGATCTGTAAAGATGATTTGGGTGTTCAGAAGTACTACCCGGCTGACCCCCACCCCCCTCCGATCTCCCCAGTGTCTTCCAACTGGAGAGAGGACCCGTCTGTCAACGGAGGCGGCGGAGCCGATGTCTCCATGAAGATACCGCCCCAGATGGCTGCAGGGGAGGGAAACAAGTGGAGTAACATCCACTCGGCTTCACATTACAGAGCCCCGCCCAAGCGGCAGTCCTGGGCACAGGACGCACAAGGTACAGCTGTCCAACCACAACTGTTGCCATTAGGAGCAGGGCAGAGTCTCTGGCTCAGTCGGTAAACAGCAAAGTCTTAGCAGTCAGAGCCTTGGCTTTAATTCCTGAATACATATGTTTGTCCTGCCACCAGCAGCGTGGAGCGGCATGGATGGCCTCAGCTCAGTGCCCTTCTCCATGCTGGGCCGAAACACCACAGGTAGGTCCTCCTCCCAGTTACAAACTGGGCTGTCTCGATTGTGTGTAGTGCACAGAATCTCAGGTTGGCAGGTTCTTTTTTTTTTAATGTATCTCTGTTGAATAAGCACCTTCTGTCTCTCTCAGATCCAATGGCAAATTCCATGGACATGCAGTGGGGAGGCCATCAGGAGGTTGACGATGAGTGGTCTGGATTCAGTGAGTATCTCGGCTCAGCTGGTTTCACATAGCAAAGCCTGTTCAGTAACTCAGGGATAAAGTTAAAGCCTAAAAAGCATGGGGAAAAAAACTTAAATCAGTCCATTTTGAATCAGAGAGAAAAGAGCTAAATATGAGCGTGTGATTAGCTGTCCAGCGGTCATCGTGTCGATTGTTTCAGATGGGATGGCGGCGGTGGACCCCAGCTCAGACTGGAACGCTCCGGTAGAGCACTGGGGAAACTACGAAGAGCCTCCGGTCCTGGCAACAGCCGCCCCTCCGCCCAAGGAGCAGCCCGTCCCCAGCAAGGTTTACCTCCAGCACTGCTGGTTCACCCACACGGCTAATTACATCCGTTAGACGTTTCTGATAGATCTTAATGCAAGGCCTACACATCAACAGATGCTTAGGTTCCGCCAAACAGCCTGAATGTCCTTCCTCGTTATCTCAGGTCTCAGATGACGAGAAGGACGCAGAGGATCCGTCCGGGGGAGCAGGCAAATCCAAGAAGAAGAGGAAAAAGAAGAAGAAAACGGAGGAAGAGGCTCAGGTAGCAGCAGCACCCCAAGAGCTTCCAGTGCAGGCTTCCAAAAAGCAGAATCCCAGCATATCATCTGCTCAGAGTAGGTTCAACGCCTCCTTGTGTCAGTGAATAGTCGCCCGCTATTCAGATAAGACATGTTCTCAACATATGAGTCCCGTTCCTTCTCCGTCCTCTCGCAGAGAAGCCCGAGCAGACTGCGGAGCCGCCGAAGCCCTCCCAGAAGAAGAAGGTCCGAAGGGAAACATGAAGTCACAGCGCAGGTTCACATAAAGCATATGCAAATGATTGTTTAATGTGTCACATGCAATAATTACCAGGTACAGGATTTGCTTTCTGAGATACATCAAACCTTTTATCAGTTACCGAAACGAAGATAGAGAGAGAGAGAGAGAGAGAGGAAAAAAAAAACGAAATAACCCAGGCAGTGGACACCGCCTGCTTGGCCAAACACGGTTGTGAAATGTGGTCCTATGGACCCAAACCTTAAAACTAATTTGCACTATTTGCTACACTGCAGCCAGAGTGGAGTTTCAGGGGAGAAGCGCTTGCAGTGGAGGTACATGTTCATGTAATTATTTGTCATGGCATCAAAGGTGTTTTTTTGTTTTGTTCCCCCCCCCCCTCTGCAAGAGTGTATATTTATAATTGTCAACCCGAAAACACAAAATTTTGTATTTGTTAAAATCTAAGTAACATTTTTTTTCCCGCTCTTTGGAATATTACACTGTGTTTGGTTTTCCAAGCTTCAGCCCCCCCCCCCCCACTACTTTAGATTATTTGCTGGAGCGTGTATGAGCGGACTGCGTGTCGGGCCCGGGTTTCATTCAGTCTTCCGTCTCAGTACGACACTCGCATACATGCTCATTCAGCATGCACGTGGAAAGCGTTGACTTGTTTTGTTTTGGTTTAGTTTGTCTTTTTTTCTTTGAGCGACGCCCTCGTCGAGCTGCGACGGTGTGAGAGGTGAACAGTCTGCGCTCTTTTGTCGTTTTGCAGCTGTAGCAGTTTACCGCCAGCCAGGGCCCACGATCTTCCTCCGCCTCTTGCATATCGCCGTGGTCCGCTGAGCGTCTCTCATGCGTTTTCTGCCTCCATCAGCGAGTGTTGAAAACGCCATGTGCGCATTTAAAAAATGAATAAATAAATAAGATCATATCACGTCACCATCAGACGAGGCCTCGCCCCCCGCAAATCTCGTACGGGCTTCCAGCCTAACGGAGATACTCGATGTCTTCCTGGAGGAACCCGTCCCATTTGGACCTTCTCAGGCCACGGGAGCCACACGTTCATCTCGGCTCGCTGTACGCATGCACGTGTGCTATTCTTTGCAGTGTGGCCAGTAGGAGCAGCGCTGATGTGCACACACACCCCCCCCCCCCCCCGACCCTTTGACCTCTCCAATCTGCACGCGCGCTCGTATTCGCCCCTTTTTCTTCTCGACTGAAGGAGTCCTGCTCCACGTCCAAGTGTTTTTCCACAGCGGGACAAAAAAATACAAACGGATAGAAATAAGACGTCCTCCTCTGTGCGTGCGTGTAGACAACGCGAAATGCCTCTTCCTCCGTCCGTCCCTGTGATGGTTCGTCCCAGACACTCGCAGTTTGGCAGAAACGTGCGCGGATCCATCCCTGCAAGAGCTTCCGACCCGGCACTGCAGCACATTCAGTACAAACCATGTGTTCACTCAAAATCAGTAATCCGTCGATTATGGAATTATTTTGTTTGCTTTTTGTCGTGGTTGTCGTCGCAGTCCGACATTTACACAGAGGACAGTTGGTGGCTGTGAGGCAGAGGGGGTGCAGTGGCTGGGGTGAGCCAGCAGGAGGCGCTGACAGCTGGAGCTGGAGGAGAGGTGGGCTCAGCCCCGAGAGCGGCCGCTCCATTCACTGTCGTCCCCCTGCTTTTTATCATTCGCAGCATGTCTGTTTTTACGCGACTCGACCGTGCGATGCTTTTCCAGAGACTCGATTGTCCTCGCTGCACTCTGTGTGATTTTTTTTCCCTTTTTTTTTAAAGGACATTTCTCTTCCAGTTGTTGTGCTAGAAAAAGCCATGCCATATGTACAGACTGTAAGGGCTTTTTCCAGTTCTGTGATTGCACTGTGCGGAAAGGCTGTATTGAGTTCCTGTTGATGTCGATGTTTTGTTTCGTTTTGGGTTATTTTTAACTATCTTTTTTGCAGAATGTGAAATATGTTCTTTTTTTTTGCTTTGTAACCTGACTTCCAGGATGTATGACGGGGGAGGGGAGTGGGTATGAGAATGAAGACATACAGTACATAGACATATGACATGGAGCAGCTTTAATTCTACAGCAGAGTTGTTTTTTCTAAGAGACGCGTGCGTACACACAAACACACAGACACAGTGACACACACATAAAAGGAATTTAATTCCATTGCCTTAACCTGTAGTTGTACAGAAAGTCCATTGGCATCTTTTTTTATAGTCTTCATCCAGTTGCAAGTTTTGACGTCTGGCGATTTCCTTCATCTTGCATGACTTTGATAATAGTACTTGTGTACATTAAATGAGAAGAATGATTTATTGCTTTAACCGTTAGTACTTGGTCCCGGAGTACCACTCAGTGTAAATACTGTAATAGCTTTTTTAAAATGAGACAAATTGCAGCTTTTGTGGGCATCCAGTATAGCAAAACGTTGCCAGGAGTCTGTGGTTGGTAGGCAAAGTGCCGTAGTGGTAGGCTTCAAGGTGTTGATCAGCTGGTGTTGTTTAGACCTGATAGAACAAACTGATACGTCGCTGTGGCTTCCGGTGCCCCGATATTTTTTTCTTTTTTGGTTTGTTTGAATTTTTACTAATGATTAAGATGGATTCAATCAATGTATTTATATACCTGTCTCTAGCGCTACGGTTTGTGATTAAACGAAATGTGAATGGTTTTTGTTTAATGAGAAACAAATGATATTTCTATGTTCGTTTGGTAAAAATGTCAGAAATAAATAAGACTTGCTTGATATCACTGTGTCGCTGAGCCACGTTTATTTCTTTGTCTCCAAAGAGGATTTGACTCAGAAGTTATTCTCCTTTTGCTTTGAAGCTTCAACACAAAGAATCAATGAAGTGAATGATGTCAAACTTAGGTTAAACCGCTTTCCCTATCCAAAAAGACAAGCATTTCTTATACATCAGCTTTTTTAGGACAAACTCGATCATCTGGACCCAGCTAATTAAACCGCTGAAAATAAACAGGAAGATACAATAATATCTATTCATCCATCCATCCATCCATCCATCTTCTTCCGCTTATCCGGGGCCGGGTCGCGGGGGGAGCAGTCTAAGCAGGGACGCCCAGACCTCCCTCTCCCTGGACACTTCCTCCAGCTCTTCCGGGAGGATCCCGAGGCGTTCCCAGGCCAGCCGGGTGACATAGTCACTCCAGCGTGCCCTGGGTCTTCCCCTGGGTCTCCTCCCGGATGGACATGCCCGGAACACCTCCCTAGGGAGGCGTCCAGGAGGCATCCGATTCAGATGCCCGAGCCACCTCAGCTGGCTCCTCTCGATGTGGAGGAGCAGCGGCTCTACTCCGAGCTCCTCCCGGGTGACAGAGCTCCTCACCCTATCTCTAAGGGAGCGCCCCGCCACTCTGCGGAGGAAACCCATTTCAGCCGCTTCTATCCGGGATCTCATTCTTTCGGTCATGACCCAGAGTTCATGACCATAGGTGAGGGTAGGAACGTAGATCGACCGGTAAATCGAGAGCTTCGCCTTTTGGCTCAGCTCCTTCTTCACCACGACGGACCGATACAGTGACCGCATTACTGCAGCCGCTGCACCGATCCGCCTGTCGACCTCTCGCTCCATCCTTCCCTCACTCGTGAACAAGACCCCAAGATACTTGAACTCCTCCACCTGAGGCAGGGGCTCTCCACCGACCTGAAGAGGGCATTCCACCTTTCTCCGGTCGAGAACCATGGCCTCGGACTTGGAGGTGCTGATTCTCATCCCAGCTGCTTCACACTCGGCTGCAAACCGCCCCAGTGCATGCTGGAGGTCCTGGCTCGAGGGAGCCAATAAGACAACATCATCTGCAAAGAGCAGAGATGAGATCCCATGACTCCCGAACCGGACCATCTCTGGCCCCCTGCTGCGCCTAGAAATTCTGTCCATAAAGGTGATGAACAGAACCGGTGACAAAGGGCAGCCCTGTCGGAGGCCTACATGCACCGGGAACAGGCCTGACTTACTGCCGGCCATGCGAACCGAGCTACTGCACCGGTCATACAGTGACCGCACGGCCCTCAGTAGAGAGCCCTGGACCCCGTACTCCCGGAGTACCCCCCACAGGACACCACGAGGGACACGGTCGAAAGCCTTCTCCAAGTCCACAAAACACATGTGGACTGGATGGGCAAACTCCCATGAACCCTCGAGCACCCTGTGGAGAGTATAGAGCTGGTCCAGTGTTCCACGGCCGGGACGAAAACCGCATTGTTCCTCCTGGATCCGAGGTTCGACTATTGGCTATTGACTTCCAGGATGTATGACGGGGGAGGGGAGTGGGTATGAGAATGAAGACATACAGTACATAGACATATGACATGGAGCAGCTTTAATTCTACAGCAGAGTTGTTTTTTCTAAGAGACGCGTGCGTACACACAAACACACAGACACAGTGACACACACATAAAAGGAATTTAATTCCATTGCCTTAACCTGTAGTTGTACAGAAAGTCCATTGGCATCTTTTTTTATAGTCTTCATCCAGTTGCAAGTTTTGACGTCTGGCGATTTCCTTCATCTTGCATGACTTTGATAATAGTACTTGTGTACATTAAATGAGAAGAATGATTTATTGCTTTAACCGTTAGTACTTGGTCCCGGAGTACCACTCAGTGTAAATACTGTAATAGCTTTTTTAAAATGAGACAAATTGCAGCTTTTGTGGGCATCCAGTATAGCAAAACGTTGCCAGGAGTCTGTGGTTGGTAGGCAAAGTGCCGTAGTGGTAGGCTTCAAGGTGTTGATCAGCTGGTGTTGTTTAGACCTGATAGAACAAACTGATACGTCGCTGTGGCTTCCGGTGCCCCGATATTTTTTTCTTTTTTGGTTTGTTTGAATTTTTACTAATGATTAAGATGGATTCAATCAATGTATTTATATACCTGTCTCTAGCGCTACGGTTTGTGATTAAACGAAATGTGAATGGTTTTTGTTTAATGAGAAACAAATGATATTTCTATGTTCGTTTGGTAAAAATGTCAGAAATAAATAAGACTTGCTTGATATCACTGTGTCGCTGAGCCACGTTTATTTCTTTGTCTCCAAAGAGGATTTGACTCAGAAGTTATTCTCCTTTTGCTTTGAAGCTTCAACACAAAGAATCAATGAAGTGAATGATGTCAAACTTAGGTTAAACCGCTTTCCCTATCCAAAAAGACAAGCATTTCTTATACATCAGCTTTTTTAGGACAAACTCGATCATCTGGACCCAGCTAATTAAACCGCTGAAAATAAACAGGAAGATACAATAATATCTATTCATTTTTGTGAAATTCAGGGGTTGATTTGACACAATTTAAATCTAAATGTACATCCTACAATGGGCTGGCGACCAGTCCAAACTGTATTCCCTGCTTCCATTATATAATTCAGGTAAAATGAAGAGATGTCAAGTTAGGATGATGACACCTCAAGAAGCAACCTCTGTTTAATCATACAGTTGAATTTCTTCTCTAAATGACCTGAAGGGACCGACGTAGGAATTCATCATAGATGGTGCTCTCGCTCCCCCCCCTTGTCTCCTGACATCTTGTTTTCATGTTTTCCATCAAACTAATCCCAAAATCTGTGATTAATACAGCGAGGATTCGGCACACGCTATGGAACAAATGTGTGTCAGCAGCCAGGCCGATGTTAGGCCCCGGGTGCAGCGACCCTCCCGGGGCCGAACGCTGGCCCAGTCAGTGCAGCGAGCCAGCCGCGTGGCACGCTTTACAGAGGCTGACCTCCTTCATCTCATCCCTCCCTCCATCCCTTATCTCTCAGTTCATTTAGGATTTACCAGCTTTTAATCTCCCGCAATCTCTGGCTCTGTGTCCATTCACCTTCCCTTCAGAGGGAAATCACGTTTGTTTCATTTTTTTCCCCCTCTCATTCTTCACAGCCGCAGATTATGTTCCGACTTATTTCTCTTGTTTGTGTGCGTACGAGAGGCAGATTTATTAATAGTGAAGGGCACTCTCTTAATGGATGGGCCGGCAGTTGCTCAAAGCCCTGCTATGAAAGAGGAAAATCACTGGCTAATGCAGTTTTTAAAAAAAAGATCCGTCCAAAGTCCCCGTGTCTGAACCCGCACCGGCTTCAGCTCCGTCCTCCAACAGTGTGGCAACATTAAACGACCAAACCAACAAACAAATTTAGCCAAGCACCAGCTGTGGGATTGTGTTGCTCCCCAGCAGGCCGGAGAAAACCGGATTATAAAGCTTTGTATTTCCGGTCATTATGTCAAATCCCTCTCCGAATCTGTGTGCAACTCTCACGCTCAACATTTTCTCTGTGCCTGTTCAATGGAAAGCCTTCAAGGCTGGAGGAGCCACACCATCGGGCTGAGATTTCCCCCTCTGAACTGCTCCAGCCTTTAAAGAGGTGGCAGGCTGTGCAGCACTAAGTCATGGTAGGGGAGGAAAATCCCCTAATGTGACAATGATGCAGTCCACCCACCAGGGCTTAGAAGTGTAGTCACCGGCCCATCTGTCGGGCGGGTCCATGATCTTCACACCGATAGGAAGACAACTGGACACGTGTCTTGTCCTGTCAATCACTGTTTCATTTAGTTTCACAGAGAGACACTGATCGGTGTGTAGTTCTCCCCTGATGGCTTTGACTTCAAATGTTTTTTTTCATTATCGATGCAAGATTATTTGAAATATGATGACAATATCAGCTCCAATAAAGATCTTAAAACTAGGGTAACTGCTATGTTTGGGACCATTTGTAACCACTGTATTTTAATACAGTGAAACAAATGCCATTGAGAAAATTCTGAAAAACTACATTTCCACAATTTGACACTAGAATAAATTTAAAAACATATATAAGTCTGCTCTTGACAGCCACAAAAACTCATCACTACATATTAAAATCTAATATTTGAGTTCATATATGCATGTGAGAGAGCTGTGTGTTAAGGGGGACTGGGAGTAAAAATCCCTTTTACCTTGGCTATGGTGAATACTGCAACAACACTGTTTCCAGGCAGTGATTTGCATGGTGAATGGCAGCTAAAAACTGAGACAAGATATGGTTATGTAAAATACAGATGTGATGCAAATTATACTGCTCCTGTTTCCAAAACAGTTTGCATGTACTTTGCATTTCTACTATGTTTCAGGTATGCAGTCCAATGAAAGGATGTGACTGCAAGGCAGCAGTTTGTTCCATCTGATTCCTTCTCTGTTCCTGGCTCAAAGATGTAAAGCTGGATGTGCTCAGTTTAGGAATAAGTTGCTAAACTAGTTGTTTATGATCATTCATGTGAGTGGCATGCAAAACAGCCAATCGCTGTAAAGCCAACAGTTGCCAGATAAACATGAATCAAGCGTGTGCAGAAACGGACCACACCACAAAAAGGATTTGAAAAGAGCTTGTAGAATAGCAAGATATATTTAACACCACCAATACTCCATAGCTTCTAAATTAGTAAATCTTGTGGGATTTGATGGTACAATCCCTTCAAGCTTCCTGAGTGGGAGAGGGGTAAAAACCTAATCGAGGTCATCAGGTGGGCACCATCCATCCTCAGTGTTACTTATTTAGGCCCACAACACCTCCAGAGGGCTCAGCGTTAACACCAGAGAACGAGGATGAATACGCCATTCAAGCATTCTAGATCCTCTGTGGATCAGCACTCCGGCTAATCAGTGGATTCAATTCACCTTGAAAGCACATTAAGCACTTGTTTACTACACACCAGGTGTAGTGAACAGCTGCTGTGGCAGCCATTTGTCAGGAACAACAAATTTAAACTTGTCAGTACTGGTACGTTTTGCCAGTCAGGCAAAGAGAAGTTTAGTGTCCATTACAAAGTACGTGGTATTGTAGTTTATACAGATAAGAGTACACAGCAACATAGGCCCACCATGGTGCAATCACCGAATCACCAATGGAAACAAAATGTGACCAACAGCAAATAATATTAGCAAAAACTGTATCTGCCCCATCAGTGAATTGGATTAAAACCAAAAACTTAATCTTACAACACTAACAAATAGTCGCTACGAGATAGGAATCGAAACTGGAAAAACTGGACTAAAACTAAGATGCTTTTTTTTTGCATCCAGTGTTGCAGATATTGGTCAGGAGGAGCCAGATCTGGTCACGTGACTCCGGGATGAGCCGGATTAACTCTCTCTCTCTCTCTCTCCCTCCCTCTCTCTCCCCCTCTCTCTCTCTCTCTCTCTCCCCCTCCCTCCCTCTCCCTCCCTCCCTCCCTCAGACACACTGTGGACTTTACTGGATGTGGACGTAGGGGTGATAGCAGCAGGCACACATCGCATCCCAGCTGGTTCTGCTCATTTTTTATTTTTCATTTTTATTTTTTCGCCTGCCCCCCTTCCACCCCCCCGCCCCTCCTCAATCTTTCGGTCCCGAATAACTCGTGATTTTGGGCAGCCTTCATGAAATAGCCTTGACCCCGGCCAACAGAAGAATGATTTCGCCGTGGGACCGGTGGTACTCGACGAGCTGCTGCCTCTGCTGCCATGTACGGACGGGCACCATCATCCTGGGAATATGGTACATGGTAAGAAATCGCATCTTTCTTCCTTTCATCATCCCTGTTTTCCCCCTCTATGCCAGTGACACAAACGCGTCGAAATGCGATACCGATCACAGTTGAGGTCTCTCTGCGCGGAGCTAATGAATGAGCTCCACTCGGCTGCTTTCTCCTCGCCGATGCTTGTTGTTTATTTGGCTTTTTTTTTGCTCGGTGCCAGACCATGTTTCTAAAACCACAGGGTCGCCCTGAATGTGGCTGTGAAAACGCAGAGACGGACTGGGAAACGCTGAATTACCAGCATCGCACGGTGCGGTGACTTTGTGGCGGGGCTCCGGTGAAACCCTCCAGCAGCTCGCTCGCCGTGTCCTACATTCATCCCTCTTCACTATTCCTGTGGACTTTGCTGCTGTTTTTACCTCCTCGAGCTTTAAACATAGTCCCGTAAACCCGGTAAATCCCTGGCCCCTGAGTCCCCATCTATGTTTAACCGCTCTACTACTACTAGCAACAGTACCACTGCTGTTAAAGTAGACGAAAGGTGACCAGAGGGGCCAGAAAATGCTTCCAGATCTGTTTCCCCACACGAGATAAAGGGTATTTATTTATATAAAATGTTTTAGATATGAGCAGAACATGGCGATAAATAGGATGTATGAGGACAGGTGCTGTCCGGAACCAGTCGGTTTATTAACTTCCAGCATCTCAAATGTGACGCTCATTTTACATCATTGTGTAAGTGTTGGTCGAACAAAAACTATCTATTTGGCTCTTTAGAGCCCAAAACGACCAATTGAATCGTTTTATTTCATTATTTAAGCCTCTATGCAAACCGTTCTGCAAACAGTTCTGTGTATTAAAAAAACTAGACATACCAACCGAATAGTTGAGCATATGTTTTGATATGTCCCACTGAAATACGGCAGTGCAGATTCAACATAGCTGAAACCAGTTTTTCCACATTGAACGTGAGGATGAAATATCCTGTGATGGAGTGACAGTTTCGTCACAGTTTTGTTCTTCTCCTTCTGTTTCCCATCTCACTACATCCTACTTTTGAAAAATGTTTTTGTGTATCATACATTTAGCGATGTGGTATTTTGATAAGCGCCTCCTCCACCTCTCCCTGTTTGAACTACTCTCATCACCCTCTGTGTGGAAACATTAATCTCTCTGTGGAGTTGATCCAGTATAACATGGGTATTGATCTTCTACCCCCCCTCCTTCTCCCCCCAGCTCATCAATGCCGTGGTCCTACTCATCCTGCTGTCGGCTCTCAACGACCCAGTTCAGTACCGCTACCACCTTACCAGCTCGGAGCTGGGGACCGACATCGATGTCATGGACGATGCAAGTGAGTGCTGCGGGACTCTGTACGTGCCGGGTCACATGGAGTCAACCAGGTGTCTCCAGCAGACATAGGACGAAGGCACACGTACCATCCACGCTCACACTCACGTCTAGAGGCAGTTTAGAGTCTCCACTTGACCCTTAGCGTGCATGTTTCTGAACTGTGGGAGGAAACTGGAGGACGCAGAGAAAACCCATGATGCTAACCGCACAATCCACCATGTGGGATCAATACTCCATCAATTAGAAGTCACCTTGACCTCCTGGCAGTGTTGTAAATAAAGCAATTATTGCTGTAAAGTGAATGAAATGTTAAATGTTTTCAACCCTTTGTAACCTCCATATATGTATGTCTGTATCTGCGTGGGTTTTGTTTTTCCAGGTACTCTGGTTTCCTTTCACAGTCCAAAAACATGCATATTTAGGTCTCTTAATGGCCTCTCGATATTCGTGTGAATGGTATGTGTGTGTGTGCCCTGTGAGGCCTGTCCAGGGTCTCTGCCTTCCCTCTATGTGTGCCAGTGGCTCCAACTAACTCTGTGACACTGCCGTGGTCACGTGGATGGACATACAAACCCGAGATGCCAGATTCACTATTTAAATGCCGTAGTGTTCAAGAACACACCCTCATGGTTCAGTAGCGTTATGGTCTAGTGTCTCAGTGCCAGCAGCATGTCCATATAGTGTCATGTATGTCTGCCAACCCCCCCCTCCTCCCTCCTCCTCTCCTCTCTGCCCACCACTTCTTTCCCCAGATTGCTGCTCTCAGCACAGCGCCGAGCTGAGTAGGCTCAGCTCCGTGAAGAACAAATCAGAACGCATGTGTATTTTTTTCACTGCCCCCTCCTCCTCCTCCTCCTCCTCCTCCTCATCCTCCTCCTCCTCCTCCTCCTCTCCCCTCCAGCAGCTATCACCATCATCATCACAGTCGCCTCCAGAGCCCCACGGACTCTGTCACTGGCCACTCTGATTAAAAACGACTGCTCTAATTCTCCCGTCGGATTATAACGGCCATCTTGACTGGCTGGGCGGTGTTTGCGTCGCTTGCGTAGCACCGGATTGCGAAAGGATGGAGACGAGCTGGTGCGGTGCGGCGACGTGACGTGCTGCGCGAGGCGCAGGGTCTCCCACGCGACCCGGGGGTCGCGTATGCAGTCACGCATAAAGCAGAGCAGTAAACGGGAACAAAAGCTGGGAAAATGCACTGAGCGCGAGGCCCAGCTGCAGAAAATGACTTCACAGCTATGGGAACGCTTGGAAGCATCGCCAGAGAAAATCACAACATTATCGTCTCGAACATGTGTATGTTGCAGATAAAGGCTGTTGTGCCAACACCGTTTACACACACGCATTGTTTATATATAAATATATATATATATATATAGTATGTGTGAACTGTGTGTGTGTGTCCCCAGTGTGTGTGGCAGGGGATTACGATGGAAAGGGCATGGTTATTTCCTGGGTCTTAACACGGTATCAGTGCCGCATTAATCACTGCCGCTGAGTGTAAGGACACACCAACAGCCATGATAATAAACCCGAGCTGCACTCGGGTTTTTCTTTCTTTCCTTTTTTCTTTTTAATATTATATAATGTCATTGATTCACCACCAGTCCCGGTACTGAAAACCCAGGTTTATCTGCTCATATTCTTCCACCCCCCCATATGAAAGCCTAATAAAACGGACCGGGGTCTCATCTGCCACAGCTGTGATGCGAGCGCTGGCGAGGAGAGGAGGGTGTTACGTTGAGTCAAATTTAGAACCTCTTGCATAACAATTATCCAGCTGCTGATCATGTTTTTTTTTTTTTGGTCCTGTATTTTTCCAGAGCGGATGCCACAAATAGTGGTCGGGTTACTTACGGTGCTTTTGCTTTGTCCTCGTAAAAAGCTTTTAGATTACGCGCCCGTCGAGGGGTTTCCAGGAAACCGGCGTGGCGCTCTTTACGGCTGATTAATCGAGATGATCTGTGCTCACCTCGCTGCCTTTGGTCTCCCTCCGCAGACATCTGCATCGCCACCGCCATCTCCCTGCTCATGATCCTTATATGTGGCATGGCGACGTACGGTGCTTACAAGGTAAGAGGGTTGGAGTCGAGGAGTGGGTCGAGGACCGGGTTTCTCAGTGTCTTCATCTGCGCTCTCTCTCTCTCTCTCTCTCCTTACAGCAACACGCAGCTTGGATCATTCCATTCTTCTGCTACCAAATCTTCGACTTTGCCCTTAACACGCTGGTAGCCATTAGTGTGGTGGTGTATCCCAACACGGTGCAGGACTACCTCCAGCAGCTGGTGAGAAGACCTCCAAACTCGAAACTCGCACGCGTCTGTTCTCGTTTTCTCGCCTACGATTTGGGTTTTTCACTCTCTCTCTCTGACTCTGTCTCTCTTCCAGCCAGGGACATTCCCTTACAAAGAGGACATCATGTCCACCAACAACATGTGCCTAGTTTTCGCAGTCCTCCTCTTCATCGGCTGCATCCTCTCCTTCAAGGTAACGGCTTCTGGATCTTCACACGTTTCTCCCGCCATTACGAAAGGGTTGGCCTCTCATTCTCGTGAATCACGGTCTCATTGAACAAGAGTCCCCCCCATAGAGCTGCCTCAATATGTGAATATAATGATGTGATTAAGGCTATTAAGAGGCACGCTGAGCATATCCAGCGCTGTACGAACCATATGGCATGTATAATGAACCCTCCACCGCCAGCATCATCAATGTTCCTCATGTGATTATCACACAGTCGGAGAGCAGCGGGTCAGGGACAACAGGAAACCGACTCCTGTCAGGCTAATTTCCTCTTAATGCATGGATGATTCTCCAGGCGCAGCTACGCTCTGGGGGCCGGGGGGACGAGATGGGACACGGGGCTGCAGTCATCTGTACAATCAAATCAACTTGTTTCTCCTCCCAAGCTCAGATCGGAAATGTTCTTGGCAGATCCGCGCAGCGTCAGAGCTGGAGCTTCATGATAGGAAGCAGCCACTGGAAGATCCACTGCTGGGCTCGCAGAGACGAGAGCTATAAATGTCACTCCTCAGACGGAGAGCACTGAATAGGCGGGCTACTTGGAACTGGTTATTATTGCCGTGAATTTCCGCATTCAAGGTCAACTGCAGTTAAATGGTCGCCTCTGAACAGGCTGCACTCAAGAGTATCTCCACGTAATTCAACATTACACATTAATGGTGAAGACATCACCAAACGGCAAGCTAGAAATGATAGAAAAGAAATAAGAAAAGTATGCTTTCCTTTCTTCTTTTCTTTGTGTCAAAAAAGACTTAACCATTTTCTTCGATAACAGCTGTTTGGTGATCTGTGTCCCAGTTCACTCACTATTACATAGTGATTACTCTTTGTTATACTGCTGTCCAAGTGTACAGTGAGAATTATTATACCCTAAATAGAAAAGTAAACATAGTAAAGTAGCTTGTCTCCTCACGGGTAAAGGACCGTATTGCAGTAGTAGCCACCAGTCTGCTTTAGGTTATGGCCAGGACAGTTGGGTCAGCCAACCAGCTACAGCTGGAGGTCCCTAAGACCAGAGGAGACCTGGAGACTTCTCAACTGTCTCCTTCCTCTCTGCTTTTAATCCAGGCTGAGCTGGTTTCCCGCACTGTGTACATATCGGGATGAGCTGCGTCCTATCAACAACAGCAGTATGCCATCTGGCCATTATGCTCCTTTATTGGTTTACTGGACTTTGGTCAACTTCTGTTGGTTTAGATGTGCTCTACAAATAAAGGTTGAGCGGTCAGCCGATGGTCCCCAACCAAGCAATATCCACCTTCATGCAATATAGATTTGTCACTAAAATGCAGGCATGCGACTTATTTATGCGGCTATGGTGACGTCAACAGTGACCTTTCAGTCCTCTATATAGGATTCGCTATATAAGTAAGTGGTGAGTAAGTCTGTGATTTTGGACACGGCCCATGATGTCGTCACCATCAGTGTCTCATCAGTAGAGTTTGCCCTCTTGATGCTTCAGGAGTTCAGATGCATCAGTTGAGTTGGTATGCATCCATGCATCCCTCTCTGACCCAATTCATGTAGCTTTTAGGGCACGGGTGCATCCAAACTGCACACTGGTAATGCACTTTGTCCGCTGTGGTGACGACAGCGGGAGTGAGCTCCCTGGAAACGGGCCACGACTAAAGCCTGGAGGATGCCATTCAGCTGTCAGCACAGAGGCAACACCTGCTAAAGTTCCTGCCCGAGCCAACATCTTCCACTCGACTGCACTCGGAGTAAATGACAGATACGGAGAGGCAGGAAGGAGGACAGGGAGAGGAGAGAGAGAGAGAGAGAGAGAGAGAGAGGGACGTGGCAGATAAGACAGATGCAGACAGACAGATGGTTGGATGAATTAAGTGCCGCAGACAGTGCGACACAGAGAGTATGTGGGCGAGATGATAAACTCTCGCTACGTGCCAGCGCTCACTGGGAGCATGGCACACGGCCTCTAATAACAACAGGCCGCCTCTTTCAAAGTGTGCGAAGACGCTTTGGAAAAGAAACCCGTTGGCCAGACCCAAGGACTGCGGATGACCAGCAGTAATGAAAGGGGAGCGTAACTTTCTAGATGCGACTTGCCCAAACAAAATGGCAAACTCTCCAGCAGGTGCGGTAATAGCACGTAAGATAAAAGACAGAAAATGTTGCTTCTTCATGATGGAATGATTGTAGCCGTGACGGTCCATCTGGACTGTGTGTCCCGGCTCTGTGGCGAGCCCAGCAGATGGTTAAGTGATTGGCTAGCGGGCAGCCTGGTTTCCTGGTTGGACAGTTTGGGCTTTTTCTGCTGGCAGGAGGACCAACTCAGCAGGCTCCTCACACACATGCACAATGAACCTGCTGTTCCTCTGCCAAGTCAGACGAACCTAAACCTCAGCGCCACCGCAGCCCCGGTGGGAGCTGGGGACGCCTCGTGAGTTCCCTTGGCGAGAACGTCGGCGGAAGACTAAGGAACGGAAAAACAGAGGAGGCCTCCATTTTCAGAGGATCGCCGCAGTGAAGTGAAAGCACTTTTACACGAGTGAATGGCGAGGCGGCGGTGTGGTGACGTTTCTGTGGAGATGGAGTGCGTTTGTGCTCCCGGTTCTTCCTCAGCCTCTGATTCCTCCTCCGATTGTGGCTCAAACATTAAAAGGATGAAAGGCCTGATGTGAATAGCGGCATCGCTCCAGTTACCACTTAGTTCTGGGGTGGGGGGGTGGGGGGGGGGGTAGTTCCAAAGCGCCATTGTTTGGGAAGTAGAGTCACGTGATCCAGGCAAGAAAGCCGACCGGCATTAAGCCTGTTAGCCACTGTGCGTTGCCAGGTATGGACCATGATATTTCCACCCCAAAAACATGATTTTAAAAGAGCCTAGCCAGCTCCATCAGCAGTCCGCCAGAAAAGAAAGAGGGATGAATCACCTTCTCGGCCCCCTTTAAACGTTCACACGTCCTGTAGAGGTCTCTCTGCGTGGAGCAGGGACATGGTGATGATGACAGTGGGATGAGCCCACAGTAATAACGTAGAGTGGAGTCAATGTTGCTAAAGGTCGCTGTCTTTCTTTTCTCTCCCTCTCTCTCCCTCTCTGTCTCTCTCTCCCTCTCTCTCCGTCTCTCTCTCTGTCTCTCTCTCCTTCCCAGGCCTACCTGATTGGCTGTGTGTGGAACTGCTACAGATACGTGAGCGGCAGGGGCACCACGGAGGTCCTGGTTTATGTCACCACCAACGACACCACGGTGAGTCCCTCCTCCACCCCAAGGTCGCGCCCCAAATCACGCCCCGCCTTCCCCAGCGAGGGCGCTGGCGGCCGCTACGTAGGCCTGCCCTGTTCACGTCTAGGCTCTCGGAGCGTCCATTATGTGAAGGTGAACGAAAGGCTTAGCCGAGCTGTTTGTCGTCACACTGTGAAGCTCGGCATCTGTCGGGATAAACGATAGATCACATTTATTCTCTATGTTATTGCAGTTCAGTGAGTTGATGCCTCTAAATGCACCAGGTAAGGACTGTGGGCGCGATGTGTGAGGTCACGTAGCTTCGGTTGTGCTTAGAGCAGCGATTTACAGCCTGGAAAGTGAACGGATGATTATAGAAAACTAGTAAAAACAAAACAAAAAACCTCATTAACCTCTGAAGTTAAATCAAGCTGGACAATGGAAATGAATAGTGAAAAGTTAGTAAATCTGGTCTGCTGAGAAGGAAAAAAGTTTTACGTTCAACTGAATTATTTTATCATAGGTTGCAAGTTAAGAGAATCTCTCAGCATGTTTGTGGTTCAACTCCATGTTCACAGCCAGCATCTTCTCCTTTTCCTCTCCATCTATTGTGGTCACCTCCATTTTTAAGAGTCTCAGGTTAATGAGGTCCTGCTTCTCGATGTATCTAGAATAGATAGTCACAGTCCCTGCGTCTGTGTGCAGTCGGCTGCTATGTGTAGTATTTTAACCCTTAAAATCCTGGGAACCAGCAAATGTGCGATTAAAATCCTACACATATCTCTTAGGAGCTGATGGTCCATAGTCGTGGATATTGTAGAGACACCAGTAGAATATCAACCAGAGTGCAGACTTGTGGTGTTGTCACCAGGCAGTTTTGTTTTTCATCTCTTTACTGTCAGGTCGAGGCATGATTGGCCGGCTCGACGGAGCCGAGTGTCGTCAATCCCGGTTGTCCTCCTCGGTTGTTGACTCATGGGGTTTCTGAGAGGCTTTAGCACAGTCACGGTTTCCATTTGTCCATCTGTCTGTAATCCAGCACCCCTGATACATAAGACAGTAATCCGCCTCACGCCCGCACCCGTCTCAGTGCTCTTCATCTGTCTATCACTCTGTCCTTGGCGGGGGCCGCCGTTCACGCCGCCCACACTGTTCACCTTATGAAACGGCTCCGCAGGCAGCACGAGCTAATCCAGTCTGGCCTCTGCCTGGAGTCTTAGATCGCTGCCCGGCAAACGTTGGACGGTCAAAATGGAGCCCGTTATCACTGTTGCCGACTTCATTCTGCACAAAAACATGTTTCCTGTTTGTTGATTTTGGAGCAAAGGCAACGTCAGAGCACTATTCCACTCTGAATAGAAATGTAATAGGAATAGGATAAAAAATAGAGATATTTAGTAGAAGATATACATACAAGGGGCATTTTGTGGTGTGATAAAAGGATGAAAATAAATAGGTGAAATAGACTAGAAAATCAACAAAAAATCTTGCTAAAAGGAAGGGAGATGTTTAATTTCCATTCCCTCCAAATGTCTTCTAGTTTGGGCTCTTTCCATTACAAATGCTTGATTAAATGATATTGTACCAATCATTTAAAGGCTTAAGCTCGTTTTGGTGCTATCCCCAGTGTTCATGACTTGACCCTCAGTCTAACAATTCAGCCGTTTTAACATTTCTACATGTTCAGTGCCTAAAAAAGGAGATCGCCCAGTTGAATGTTAATACCTGTCCTAAATATCAGCACAGAAAGTTCATTCCTCATGAAGATTTAATCTTTGCACAAACGTTTTGCATTTTTCTGAGACCGGTCCTCCGCTATTTTTATCCTCAACAAATGACACAGAGCGTGGACGCTACTGTACCAGCAAACACCAGGAAATCAGGTGTGCGCTGGACCCGGGGGGGCGAAAACACACTAAAAACAAAATGGGACAAGCAACTACGGCAACTAGGTCGGCGTGAAGGCCACGGCGCAGGCTCTTTGAATTTTAATTAGCAAAGTATCAGGGAACAAACTGTGTTTACACGCACCAAACATCTCCGCCCCGCGCAGGTTAAAAGCCCGGGGAGCCACGACGCGGCTTTATCTCCCCGCCTCACTGAGACGACTGAATGGACCGCTGCGTCTATTTTTACTAGCAGAAAGCCGGCAGTGTGTCTAAATGGCTTTTTACTGCCTCGAACATCAAGTACCCAGCTGCTTATCTGCTGTGCTTTTTATATAAATGCCATTAAAATGCACAAGGGTCGGCTTTCCCTCCCTCCCTCCCTCCCCTCCCCTCCCCTCTCCTCCCCCCCTCCTCCTCCTCCTCTTCTTTATAACCCTGTCCGTCCTCTCTTCTTCTGGACATGTTACATAATTGTCTGCGTGTCCGCTTCATTTCAAATCCTCCCCTGTGATGTGTTCGCCGGGCCTCCCCGACCGTTTCACAGTCCCATGGCCTCGGAGCATGTTCTCCCTCTCTGGCTCCGTCCCTGGCTGAATTAGCAGCTTGGTTTTATAACGCCATTTGCAGAGAGAGGGACCTTTGACAGAGAGCAGGCGATCTGCCCTCTGACGCACTGTCCACGCCGCTCTGAGGCGGACAGATCCTCCGCTTGTGTGACGCAACAAATGATGTGGCGCCCGCGTAATAACGCCCGACGTCTCGTGTTCTGTAATGTTTAGTCGCTTGCTTGTTTTCTTCACACTCGCGTCACATTACTTCACATTGTTTTCTAGTTTAAAGCTCAGTCTCAGGGTAATCGGACGGAAAATCATATATACTTCATATCATACCAAGACTTGGAAATGATCATGTTTAGAAAACAAAATGTCCGTAATGATAAATGGACTTTTCTAGCCCTCGAAAGACGTGGTGCCTCTCGGAGACGTAAGTCACATTCAGCCACTCACGCCCACGATGCCCACGATGCCCCCGAGCCACGGTCGCCCACACTGAAATAGCTCGCGAATGCGCCCGGATGTGACATTTAATAGCAAGGACTGTTGTTGCATTAACACGGAGGCTTCATCCTCTGAATGGAAGGAAACTGTTGATTGCCTCATAGGTTTCACAGGCCACACAGTCGACCTCTGCTAACACATCTGATCAATCACATATTGATTCAAAATAAAAGCCAAAACATCTGCCCCGTGGCGACTGGTGTCAGTGGTGCTGCTGGGATTGGCCAGTAGCATCCAAATCTGAAAGGTCTTGGGAAATGGTCAAATTATTGTTTATTATAATTGTTTATTGTTTATTATTATTATTATTGTTTTAAAAAGATGCTTATCAAACATTGGGCAACACTGCAAAGTCTCAGTAAAGAAATACAGTAAAATAAGGTATCAGGAAAGATGCATTTGACAACAGTCTGTGTATGTTGATAATCTGGACCCAGTCTTTATTTAATCAGGTGAGATTGAGGATCTCGTTCAGAAGGGAGACCCGGCCAAGACAGCAACACAAATACAGGAAAAGAATCAGAGGCACACATACGAAGTTGAAATTGCTAATGTGCTAGTTGAAGTTGAACCAAGCATTAAGAGGCAAAAAACAGCAAGTCAAAGCTTTTTCACACAGTTAAGTTCTTAGTCAGGGACCGATAAGAGGGGGACGTCGTCGTCTTCATCACATGTGATTGGGTCATTCTCAGAGAAGCAATGGCTGAAAGCTCCTGACTGTGATTTCCCTCCACTCTGCAGGTTCTGCTGCCCCCGTACGAGGAGGCCATTGCCATACCCCCGAAGGAGCCCCCCCCCCAGTATATGGAGGCATAAGACACGTCTTCTCTGCCGGGCCCTACGCCCCCATCCGCCCCCCCCAGCACCACCAGCTCCTCCTCCCTCCTGCCGCGGCGCCCCGATGCTGCCTGGGACTCCCTGAGAAACAAGACCAAACCGTGTCCTAGAGGCTGCGCTCAGCTCGGACCCCTGCCAACTCCACAGTAGACTAGGTCCGGCCCCGGCTCCCGTCGAGCTCCCCGGCCCCGCTGGTTGTCGTGACGTACTCCCCCCCCCCCCCCCCCGCTCCTCCTCGTCGCCTCCTCTGTCCTCCTCCAAGGACACCGCTGCCGCCACTTCCTCTGCTCCCCGACCTCCACCCTCGCTCTTGGCAGCTGCTGCCCCCCCCCCCTGGCAGCACCCGGAACTCTTGCACGCCCCCCTGAACACTCTGTCCCGACTTAATTTGCACTTTTCTTTGAGTGAAACGTGCACCCGTCTGGCCACCAACTGTTAACCCCCTCCCCCCTCCCCCTCCCTCCTCCCCCCTTATACTGTGATTTCTCCCTCCTGGTCTTTGTCTTAGGAACAAACTACCTGAAGAGAGAGAGAGAGCGAGCGAGCGAGAGAGAGAGAGAGAGAGTGAGAAGGAACGCGATCAGTTATGCAAGAGCACTTTTTTTCAGAAAATTGACAAATTCCTTCATTATTGAATGTAACGTCGAGGTATTTTTGTACGACTTTTTTTGTATAACGGAGAGGAAAAAACCAAGCGAGCGAAGTGAGGGGCCGCCCCGCCGCGACCGCCACCGCGAGCTCCTGGACCGACCACAGCGACCGCGTCTTCCTTTTGTAAACACGCCCGTCTGTACGCCCGAAAACCACCCGCCCAGAGCCCGGCCGTCTCCTCTCACCGTGTTCCGCTCTGCCTTCCTGCCCGCGCCCGCCTCTCCCTCACCAGCGTGAGGAGAAGGCCGCAAGCACTTACCACCCGCCCGCCTGCCCGCACACGTTCTCACAGCCGAGAGTCACACCCCAAAATGACATCCGCGTATGTCAAAAAACAAAAAAAACAGGAGAAGTCCAAACGCGAGTGTGTGAGGTACCACAGCGAAGGCGTCCGTCTCGTCTCCCGTCGAGCTGCAGCTGCGACTTGTCTTTTTGTCCGAGTGTGGATTTGTTTTTCTGTTACTTTGTTTGTTTGTTTTTTTGTTTTTTTTTTTTTACATGGATCAAGGTGTAAAATGTGATCTTTAGTTGAGCTAACTTAGCTGGACTGAGGGCATTTTCCTGTGAGGATGGTGTGAGAGACTGTGTGTGTGTGTGTGTGTGTGTGTGTGTGTGTGCGTGTGAGCTATGATGTAACTCCTAGGTCCTTTCTATGTAGTGATAATTTCTTTTGCACATGCAGTGATATCATAACAAGATATTTCCTGTGCCGGTGGAACTTTTTGAAGTTGACGATTGATGGGATTAAGATAAATAAAAAAAAATCGATAAAAATTAAAAAGCTGATTTAGCTTAGCATAGTAGCACAAAGTCAATATATTCAACTGGAGAGGCTAGTTGCTTTTCTTCTGCCTGGAGTCACTTCAGGCAAAGTTGATGAAGCAAACCCCTTTAGATGAACCTAATCCCGTCCCTTTTTGCCCCCCCCCCACCCTGCCCGAGTAGTATTTGCTATGAACGGAAAAAAAACAAAAACCTTCAATCAGAGTATTTGTCATCCAGACTATGCAACAGTGCATCCAACGACCCGGAGGTCCGCGTACCGTGTAGAGTCCCCCCCCCCATTTGATACTAATACTGTAGTCGATACTGTAGCCAGTTGGTCGCCCCCCTCCCCCCGTCATCATCCCCGTGTGAATTACGACCACCGCTTCTGCAAATCCAACAAAGCTGAAAACTGAACTTGCACTTTAAAGAGCAGCGACGTGTGCTTGTGTTGTGTTCGCGGGCACCGTGTAAACGCTGGAGTCGAGTGGTTCTAACACACACACACACACACACACACACACAGAGCGGCTTCACAAGCCCCCGGAACATGACAAATGTTGCCACCGCTGCTTGGGAGATGTCTGACCCGATCTCAGAAAGGAGAGGAGAGACGAGAAGTTTGTGCTGGTTTGTGGCTCGATTTGTTAGAATCACTTCAAGACTGTTCTCCAGCGCTTTCCACACATCCTCTTGTTGGATCTGCATGAGCTCATGTCTTCAATTCTGAATAATAAAAGTGAAATCAAACACTGGATGCCGCCGTCCTCAGCTGTGTTATTGACTCCGTGTCCATGCCATCCAGGACCATAGGACGATTACTCTTCCTCCTACTACTGTCTCCTCTACACTACTGCGCTCCCATCCCTCGGTAGTCGGAAGAATGTAGAGCAGTATGAATAATAAAGTATCAATTAATATTAATTATACTATGTACCCTTCTGATGTAGCCTTAGTGTTTTCCTCTAATCTCCTATGTGAGTCATTTTAGGTAACAGTGTCTGCTAAATGATTCAACGTTAAGTTGTTTTTCATGTTAGTAGGTGAAAGTGTTTCGAGGCCGAGCACAGAGGCTCAGGATTGACTCAGTGCTATAACATGTTTATGGTCAAAAATGACCAGAGTATTTTAGATTATTATACATCTTAAGTAATGCATGTATTATTACCTTAAATGTTGTATCTTTTCATCATCTCACATTCTTGCTAATATTTACTTTTTTTACTTGTGATAGGCCTCAATCACCGTAACTTAGCTGTTAGGTTAGGGTTACTATATGGTGAGTTTAAAATGAATTTTAAGATGAAACTATATTAACTGTTTACATCATTTCAATCAGTATTCTCACAATATGTTCTATACAACTATCTGTAAAAGTCAACGACATCTAAATAATGTATTTTTTGAAAGAACAACTGCTGCTGTATGATAAGGTAACTGGGGCCTACGAGTCATACAAACCAAATGGAAGTTAACAGCTTAACAACATTCAAAAGAAGAGTTGATATAACAATCTATAATCATCTGAAATGGTTTGACCATTTTTGATGAGGAGAAGACAAGTTGAATAAAGTGCAGAACTGACTGCAGGAAAACGCATAAGTCGGTCAGATTGGACTGGAACGTGATAAGGGGGCCCCACGACACCATGGTATACAAAGCGGGGCAAGAACAATAAAGAGGGTGGGGGGGGGTTAAAATCGCATCGGACCGTCTCACTCAACACAAATGACCACAGGACACATGTCACCGTCGGCTTTCCAGAACGTGACTTTCCAGAGGAAGCGGGTGGCCTGCTGCCCTCAGAGGATCCATGTCCCTCTGGAGGGGATGAACGAGCCTGGCAGATCAGCCAGGATTTAAGCTCCTGCATCAAAATGGAGGCTGGGCATTACCTTAGGTCTGACAGTAGGCTAGCAGACACGCTCACCTACTTTCTGCTACTGCGACGGGGGCAGAGGGGAGGAAAAACACACAAACACACAAACAAACAAGTGGGTCACATTCTGTCTCTTGTCCTGCTGGAATGCTTGTAGGGTTGTACAGTGACATCAGCATCCAAAAGGGAGGCCAAAAGCTCAGGGGAGGGGGGTTAGGTTTGTAAAATGTGTCACTTAATGTAAGATGTGCTGCATGGCCCCTTGACAAGCTCTCTTAGCCGTGGCGCTCCGCAACCTCTTTAGGTGTTGGCCTCGTTCGGGACGGGGCATCTGCTGCACGTGAAACAGATCATCTGGGATGATTTCATTCGATTTAATTGGGAATCGAGCAAAACGGCTTAGGGAGGCAGCGAGCGGAAAAACTGGGCCAAACTGCCCCACGGATGATGGATGGCTTTTATCTCCATCTCTGGCTGGGAGCGCCGGGCCGCCCGCGAGGCCGCACTTCCAAAACTTCCGACAAAAGAATGAAAAGAGATTTGATCTCGACTTCAGTGGGATTAAGTTTCGGTATGATTCCACATTTTTGCCGGCCCGTGCTTCTCTCTACCTCTCAGGGACTCCAGATGGAGTCCGCCTGCTGGCGGCGGTCACGTTTCCAGGCGGTCCTGTCCTAATCCTGGTTAATTTCAGTTACTGAGAAAAAAAAATCGGACCTTTTAGACATTTCATCAGTCACAATTAGACCGATGCCAACGGAAATGTCAGAATGAGCTATTTCTGGAGCCAAAATCCACAACTATACCCTTGAACAAAACGTAGACGCTTGGAAATTCTGCATCTGACCTGAGGCCGACTTACAATCCTCCATCCTCATCAGATGCAAAATATAATGTAACGTACAGCAGCTTAAAAAGGGGCTTTCGACTGGATCCTCTCTGCTGGCAATAAAAACACTGTTTAAACTTCTAAAATCCTCTGCACCACGGAGGGTTTGTGCCTGCATATCAAGTGGAGATAACCTGGATATCCTCCCTGGCCTTGTTTCCATGCTCTGCAAAGCCACTTAAGACTGAATGGCGCACATGTGGACGCAGTGTCGATCTGAGAGACGGTCTCTTTGACATTTTGTTTAGATCTGTAGATGTGCTTAAACCCACAGCCTCCGGCCATGAGTCGCGTTACCATCCCACACCGTGAAGTTTAGTCACGCCGTCGTCTTAATATGGTCAGATGTTCCAGGAGAGCTGCATCTCACCCGAGCTGGAGTTATTTCTGAAAAGCCGTTGACGGCTTGCGTCACGCGGTGTGATGTCCGTCGGCAGTCGCGGGTGAAAAACTTGGATTTCTATACACCTACGCCACCGCTCTGCCCTCCGGCAGGCCGCTGTTACACAATATGTCAGGGCCAGGCACTTAAGCTGGCAGGAGATTCCTCTCAGCCCACTGCCTCCCTCACTGCCAGCGGACGGCCAGCATACATCACGCTGATGCTCCCAAGTGCTGCAGTGACTGCAACATTTAGCTTGACGGATGGCTCGCAAAGCCCTCATCTCAATAGATAGTGAGGAGGCCTGACAAGAACTAGACGAGATCTATCGCAATCAAACGCAGTCCTGAGTGTGATCTATACCCCCGCCGACTCAAAATGGTTAATATTAAGGGGAAAAAAGCAGCTACATTCCTTCAATTAAGTTTTCAAATCAAGGGAAATCATCCAAATAACCCCTGGTATCTGGATACTCACGGGGGGCAAACTCCATACAAGGAACTGTGTCTGGTCAGGATTCAACCCAGGGGCTGTCTGAGTCTGAAGTTACCATTTGGCCCATACTGAGAACAGACTTTCCCCAATACTGCTAGAAATATCCCCACAAATTACACTATTTGTAGTGTGTACATACATATATTTATAGCGTAACTGCATATGAGCTTCTCTTGTGATTACCTCAATCACATCACACAAAACTATAAATGCTTCACTGCTCATATAATTGAGCATATAACATCTCTTACGGACTGAGATGGTGGTCGGGGGTGATTGTTGCCTCTCCCTGGAGGGACTGAAAACATCAACCAGTGAGCTGCTTAAGTGTTGTGCTGTACATTCTCACACGTCGTGATGACATCAACGGTGTGCCGCTAAAGCCTTTAATACCCCTGAAAGGATAGCGCCCGTACTCGATTACACTCCACGGGCCGCCGTTAATGCGGCCGACGCTCCTCGCCGAGGTTTATGTAAGTGAGGGAAAAAAAATTCTCAAAGATCAACGGTTGTGTAATTTTAATATCATTTCAAAGTGACAACAAGCTCTGGGTTGGGAGACTTCATTTGCGCTGAAGCAGATGTTATGCCGTGTTACACAACCCTGAAGGAAAGATCACCCCGTCTCCAACAGAACCACCTCCCTGTCCGGTGTCACATTAGAAACCACTCTACAGAGACACTGGGAAATCCTCCCGAGCAACTGCTGGCTATGTGTTAAGACGGGGGAAACCTCCACTGAAAACCAGAGCGGCTGCTGGTGCTCTCTGCTGGACACATGCGGGAAGAACACACTGTGCAGGCTGGTCAGAAAACAGGACAGTGGCAAGTACTGATGTGAACACCGACTTTATTTATAACAATGAGCTGGGAACACGGTTCTACTGGGGTGGCTGCTGCTGGTCTGGCATGCTCCTGATGATGTCAGAATCGCCTGGAGGAGAAACAGAGGAGCAAAGTCAGCCCTCAGTGCCTAAGATGCAGCACCACGACTACATTGCCATACCAGAAAAAGCATTCATCATCTTCAAACATACATCGGACATCCTATGCACAGCTCTTTGAAAGCTAATCGATCAGCATACTTTCAACTTTAGTACAATTTGAGGGGCTCATTTGTTGGCGTTACACCTCTGATGCCAACCAGGCTCAATGAGAACCTTGATAATATCACACACAGCATTGAGAGGGTAATTGTGAGAGGAGGCTGTATCAGACATTAGACGTGTCCAACATGAAGCTCGAGATACTCACCAGGGTCAATAATAGCCAGTGTGCACACCCTGTAGTATTTGCCGCAGGCTGTGCCGAGCTCGATGTTGTTTCCACTGTAGTGGTGGACACCAGTCTTGGCCAGCATAGCATAGTACTCAATCTCAGATTTCCTGGCAAGAGTAGAGAGAAAAGGACGCGAGTCAGTAATATTCATAATCTACAGCAGAGGATGCAATCCATAAACAAGGCAATTCTATGTCTTGATGTAACCCCAATGATATATTTACTGTAAACATCCATACAAAAGTTGCACATGATTTTCAGCAGCTACAATGCAAATGCAGAGATCGAGAGCCAATTCTAGTCAAATATCACTGGCACTGTACAATGAGATATGATTGCAACCATGGTACAAGGCCAGTAGATGATTGTACTTAACACATGTTAACATGAGGATGCATGTTATTGGTCAAGTACCAATGAGTAAATAAGATAACATTGACAGCTACAACCTACATACATTTAGCACTAAAAAGCAATCAGTCACGCACGCCAAAGTTTAAGTACTACTTTTGTGTTACTGCTGACAACCTCTCAGCCTGGCAAAAGTATTGAACATCTAACAAATTACTAGATTATACAAAATTTTTAACAGTTCCACTTAGTGTCTGAACTACAAAGTTGACACCATTTCTTACATTTTAAATCCTGACAACCCAGGTTACACAGACATTCAACATGTCATACCTGAGAGCAGGGCAGTTGTTAGCCAGGATAACCAGCTTGGCTTTTCCCTGACGGATCATCTTCTGGGACTGCTTGTAGCCCAGGACGTATTTTCCGCTCTTCATCACCAGCTGGAGCCTGGAGTTGATGGACTCCATCGACTTTTTCTGAAACCATCACACACACGTAATGTTAGCCAGGGCTATAAACATCGCTACGCTATTAATGATCACAATGCCATTTTTGGAATTGATCATCATTACATTACACATGGACACAAGGTGCTCAGCCCATTGGATGCCTTGCTGATGTGCACTGAAATGCATGTATGTGGATCTATTCACATCCTAATGTGAATAGTTTTAGCTAACTAGCATTAGCTTCACTGCCGGGTTTACTTTGCACTGATACTGTAAACCGACGTCTAACAACTGGATGTCGAAAAGTATTTCGAGACAACAGACTCAAAACCCGTTTAAACACAAAAGCCTCGACAATTCAACGCACTGCTGTGTACACATGCAGTTAGCATGCGATGCTACAGCGCTAGCAGGCCACGGGCCCACGTGAAGCTGCCCAGCAGCAGCGTGTCCGCCCCGGCCCGACACACAGACACTCACCGTCTTCTTTGCGGCCACCATTTTGGAGGTTTATTCCGGACCGGCCAACCTGAAAGCGACAGAGGGAGAGGACAAGGCTCCTGTTAGTGCTCCGGTGGAAGAGATAATTAGAATACAGCGATTTAAAGGGGTTATTTAATGTGAAAACTGGGAGCTCGTCTTACGGTGAGCTTGCTCCAAGATGGCCTCGGAGAGAAAGGAAGTGACATGGGCCGCTGCGCTGATGTGAGCTCGCGCAGCTGCGCAGACGCGCACTGCGCAGCTCTGATGCCTCGCAACTAAATGGCAACAGATAAATGACAAATAAGCAGAAGTTTGCAATGAGACAGAAATACAAATACATAAAATCAATAGAAAACAACACCAATAAATGAGTGAATTAATTCATCTATATCTCTATCTGAAATGAATTTTCAGAACTACTGTTTTTTGCACCCATACACTACTACTTTACACTCCTGCCATGATTATTTGTTTGATATATCTATCAATACTTTCATCTACCTTTTCTGTTTTACATGTCGGGCCACGTCCCATCACTTTTGCGACACTTCCACTGGTCATTACTTGACTCCAGTAACATTAACTCTCGGCTACACACCGCTGTGAGGGCACAGGAGAAGAGTAAGCCACCGTTTCACTTTCCCCGCCCAAAGAAGTGACAGCTGACTGAATAATGTATTTTGGTCCCTGCGCCAGCCTCCTGGAAACAGCCTAAGTTACAGCGCACAACACAACAGCCACATTTCGGCAGCCCTGCGGCCAGAGCGCAAACAAGAGAGCTGCGACTGCGTGTCAACGACCATGGTGCGTAATTACGCGCGGAACTGAAGGAATCCGACGCATTATATTCTTGCCTCTCCCGCAGCCTGTCCACAGCTTTGAGTCCTCTCCTCACTCAGTGACACATATTTATGCGCGACGTCATCAGTGCAGACACAGCCTCTCCTCACCTGCTGCCACTGAAGGTATCTGTCCAGTCCTCTATGTGCACAGGACAGGATGGGATGCTCCACCAGTTCCCAAACTTCAGCTGTGGATACCAATCGACCCAATAACAAACCCGAGGAGGTCAACGGAGCCAGCACAACAGGTGACGCCAAAACTTTATTCAACTTTACTCATATGCAGAAAATACAGGTAGCCAATGTTTTGTACATGCACTGTAGAATATAAGGATTATCCATGTTAGTTACTAAAAATAATGCAAAACAATGCTTTATGCATTATAAGCAAGTAAGCAGCCGTGAAACAATTTTACAGGCTTTGAGGTGTTTTCTCTACATTCTGAAGTAGGAAGACACAGACGAAGAGGCTGCGAAATATCAGAAAATATCAGTATTCTCCCATATCCCAAAGATTACATCATGTAAATCATCACTGAGTATCTAAAAGCACTCTATATGTTGTTATTATTTTACCCATCAATGATTCCAGGGAGCAAATTTAATCAAGAAAGTGTTATAAAAAATATGTTGTGCCTCCAGAAACTATAACACTAAAACTTGAAACACACTGGGTAAAAATGGTCTCACTTTCATCTTCACATAGACTTATATTATCCGTGGAATTATACTGCATTGAACAATGTTCCGATAAGGAGGACCGAGTCTACATGCAAATGATCATCACCGCATTTCTGATAGCTTCAGTATCAAGTGTCTTCAGACTCCACGGTGACAGGACGGGAAAGTTTATTGTGATTATTTAACAGCAGTTTCTGGCTCTGGCTCTGAGAGAGAGCCACAGAGAGACACTGGCATGAAAGCAGATTTGGTGACAGTCTACAGTTTCAGTAGGAAATGGAGAAGCCACCTTGGACACTCTTTTGTTGTAGTGGGTCAGAGACAGCCTGGCGGCTGTGTAAACTAGCACACATTTCAACGCCAACACAAGACCCTGTGTTTTGCATATAGCAGGATTAAGGAATAACAGGGAAGTGTGCCCACACAGTCAAGAGTGTTTGTCACCAGTCCTCAGTAGAAACTAGTAAAAGATTCACCACCTTTGACTACCTCTGAGCCAGTGCCCTGCTCCTCCACATTCCTGAAGGGGACGTGCACTGAAAAGATGGAGACACACATGCTCACATGTGCCGAAATGTTGAATGAGTGAACTGAGAAAATGCCTTGATGGCTGCTCAGGTGGATTTAAGCTTGCATCTTGCTCTATTCCAGTTCTCTTTTCCAAGAGGTCAGATGGAAATCTGTCAGGATACTTTGTTGGTTTTGCATGCGGTTCATTTCCTTGAGCTGTTTTACTTGTCACTCCCAAGAAGAGGGTGAAACAGTGACACAAGTGAAGCAGTGGAAAAATAGCCTGCAGATCTTTTATTTGTTAAAAAGCTTTGTGTCACTCTTATGTCAGCATCATTCATGTCACAAATTGGAAGAACTATTTCAAGATTGTTATGACACAAAAACTATCCAGTACAATACTGGGGATTGGGCATAACAATGCAAAACATTTTAAGAGCGTAGCCTTAGCAGGAAGGAAAATATTATAACACATATCATGCAAAGTGTCCCTCAAATATAGGGAAAGACATTTTATTCTTACAAACATAGAAGGTCAATGGTTTTCTCTCTGATTCATGCAAATGTGTGTGATGCAAATCCTTGTAAAAACAGTCCATAAGGAAGTGATGAATAATATCACTTAACAAATGGCAACTTGTTCACAGATCTGAGGAAAGGGCAGCGTTAAGCTGTTAATGTTTATTAACAGCATAGTGCATAATCACTAACCCTTTGTGCTTCCACTCATATTAGAAGGAGCCTCGGTAAAAGGTTAAAGTACAACACAGATTCCTAAAAAAGAGAAAATGATCGTCTGTCCAAAATAATTCAACAGGTGCCCTGTGATCGCAGGATATATTCCCTGTCTTTGTCATGTGTGCTGAAAGGTTCTAGCAGAGTCCTGTGACACTGGTTAAGAATATAAAGTGGGTTGAGAAAATGGATGGATGACACTTGATATATACATTGTTAAAAACAATGCCAATACAACATATATAATTAGTTATTTAATCAATATTTAAACAAGTCAGGGCACGAGCCACAACACTATTAAAATCGTGGGAAACTCCACAGCGGCCTGTCTTTATCATTTCAAAGGTAAATAGTCTGACTGCTATCATGTGATAGGATCAGGGTGGGAAGCAAAGGAGCATCCTGGAGAAGCTCCGTCAATCACTCAGCAGGTGAAGCACTTAATCAAACACGCAGTTACATTGCAAATATTGCATTTGCAAAACACCCTAGGTTAAATATAGCCAGTCGTCAAGTGATTTTATGCCATCTTTAAGTCCTCCACAATGCCACCTCTTTTTGACACGAGCTTCATTCTTTATCAGTCCCCATACACACTTATAGAACGCAACTGCATGTTTTGCATCAGCCGAGCGTCTGTCTCCTCCTGTGTGAGTCAACACATGAAGAACTTGTAGAGGCTCCGGATCAGTGTTTGACAAGTTGTTAACAGTGTTGCATGGCAGCCATTATGATACGTGTTAGTCGTTAACTCTCTGCTTGGGGTTGTGTCAACGATGTGACCATCACATAGGCAACATAGCCTCGCTCTCTCTCTCTCTCACACACACACACACACACGGAAAATGAATCACAATCAATAGAAACCCCTAATACTTACATTTCACGTTGTTTCTACAAGAGTAGAACTTAATTCTGATCTTATATGTATGCTTTTACATGGAAGTATTTTGCTTGTACTGTAATTACATGAGCGGTATCAACATGGCATGAGTCATCTATTGAAACAGATTCTAGTCCAAGAACTAACAAGATGTAAATTTGACACAGCATTCATGGACACTGTGTGAATTTTGTGTAGATAATTGTTATGTGAATGAATGCCAAAAGAAATCCCTTGTAGTCTATGTATCATTTTTATGTATCGCTTGTTTTAGATCTTGACATCTTATTTCTGGGCAGTGGAGTCACATGATGTGTCGTTGCTCACAGGCACAGCCAATGAGAATGGGACAGTAGCTGAGGATAGTGAAACCATCCCGGACCAGACCCCTGCTCAGGCTGGCAGCGATAAGCCAGCGGAGGAACCTGCTGTGGCAGCATCTTCTGGCGGGGAGGAGCTCCAGGCTGCTCCACCTGCTCAGGATGCGCCACCTGCAGATGCTCCAGCAGCAGCAGCAGCAGCAGAAGAAGGAGGCGCAGACGGCTCTGCCGAGCCTGCTCCTGCAGCCCCTGAGCAAGGTAGGCTGGAGTCAAACACAACATACTGTGCAACAGAGTGTTCAGTCTCCTCACGCGTTTCTGGGATAACCCAGTGACTCCCAGCTGACTGTGAGCTGCAGTTGGCGCCGGACTCCTTGCAAGACGTCCGTCTGAGCCTTATTTTCTATGCAAACGATCTCCTTCTCCTAATTTGCCAACATAATGACTGCGTGTTTAGAGCCTTGTGACATTCATCACACTGACAGATTTAAAGGTGACCGAGAGGAGCTGAAGGACAACGCATCCTTGTTCTGTGGTGTCAACACAGAAGCTATGGAACACTTGTTTATTCAGAAATGCCTCAGGTGCCATTGTACAAGCCCTTTCACAGTCATATTTGGTGTAACAATAGTCAGTTTCTGCACAGATCTGGCACCCTTTCTTGCTTATCTGGCATCCACACAGGCTTTGCACTGGCTTTTACATTATTTATGTGACTTTACATTTCTTGCTGAATAACAAAGCTCAGCAACTTTTTCATAAACTATGTGGTAACTGGAGTGATGCAGCTATGGCATGTTTACACATCCGCCCTTACCTGTTTGAGCCAGGAACCAGATAGTTAGGAAGAGCCAGGATGAGTGCACTGACACTTCAGAGAGGACTTCACCAAAGTGCTGCCTCGCCTTCATTTACTTGTGTACCTGAATGGAGGCAGATAGGAGTCAGTATCTTTGCATCACACTCATTCCGTGATAATAATTTTGGGCATGCAACCTTTGTACATTTCTGGCTCCCTGTTATTTACAGAGTGGAGAAGGATGGAGTTGCATACCTGTATCAGCCTGTATTTGTTTGCGTGTGTGTGTGTGTGTGTGTGTGTGTGAACCTCATTAACAGTAACCATCAGTGACACAATGGCACATTTCTAACGGCTACAGCACAACAGCACAGCATTAGTCATCATATTTAAAATCCTATCAGGGGAAGGAGGACTTCCTTGGGACAACCTGTACAGTTGCTCCCATTGACCAGCCGTAACCTGAGCTCCGCCACCGCCTCCTGCGTAGTGACCCAATAAACAGCAGCCACAACAGGTACATAACGTCCCTGCTGGCGTCCCCCAGACCCTCTGCAACAGAGGCAGCAGCAGCAGCACACAGACGTGGCCTCAGACCTTAATAGGGGGCCATGGGAATGAATTTATGAGTCACACATCTGATTAATCCAGTTTGTATTTAATAATCTGCCTCTGTGGCTGAATATAGTAACAGTTGAAGAATGGAGAGTCTTAAGTAAATGTCAGTGATGATCGTGTGTGTCAGATGTGGTGTTTGTTAATCTACAAACTTTACTTGTTGAGGACGAAGGTGTGGTTAAGAGCTGCAGACCAAATATTCAGCTTGGGGGTTGCATCACATTTTTTGAAGAAGTAAAGATCAAACTGGCCAGGTGAAACTGAAATTAAATATGAAATGAAATATTTAGGGTAACTGTGATGTTAACGTTTGGATAATCCTTGTAGGCACATGTCCCCCTATGCTGAGACGAATATGAGTAAGTGCAGTATAATGGTCTCAGCTCCAAATTCCAGCAGAACAACTGATCTTTGTCTCTGGAAGTGAACTTTCTATACATGGAAGTGCTGCATGGCACACTGCAGCTTACATCCACTGCTATCGCTTCACTTACTGCTCGGGGATGCAAATGACAAGCAGCCAGCAGGCCCGTGAGCTCAGCTCTTCATTTTCCTTTTAGTCGCATGCAAAGCGTCCTCCAATGAGATGTACACAGAGAAAGTGAAATAAATCCAAAGCCACATTATACTGCTGCTTATCACATGGACGCTGTTGGTTTTGATGGGAGGAAATTTGAGTGCCTCGGGCACAGAGCTGCTTTGCAACTGAGAAATGATCCAATAAATACAAGAGAAGGATCGCTGTGATGCACAGCAAGCTGTTGTAGAGCTTGATAGGTATGAAACGCATTGAATTTGTTCAGAATCTCCTTCTTTACACATTTATTCAATGACAGAGCTAGTTCTCCCCTTGACCTCCATCTTCACTCGATCTTGACCTGCTTCGGAGTTCACTCACTCCACTCAGCCACAGTTCAAGCTCAATCACACCTCTGTGCTGGACGCCCGGCATCAACACTCCCCCAACATGCACTTCTTGCTGTAGTATCGATGAGGACCACACTTTACTGAGCCCGAAGAGGGCAACAAGGAATAAAATGTATGTGTGTTTGTGCGTGTTGACAACACTTTGTTGTCAGCGTGGTCTCATTAAGGTGCAATCGGAGTCCGCAGAGAAACTAGAGCATGCCAACACAGATAGGGCTTCCACTGGCCACGAGCGGTGCCTCCGATTCACAGCCAATGGAGAGAGAGAGGATCGAGTGTCACGTTAGCAGGACGGACATGGCAGCGAGTCCACCTGGGGACCCGGCGGTGCTGCAAATCATCTGCCGACACAACTCCTTGATATGACTGCAAAAGTGCTCCTCCTCCTCCCCCTGGATGACCTGGATTCCTGTCCGCCCTCTAAAGCTCTACCGCTGCTTAAAAATTTAACCACTTAGCTTTAAATTCAGCTTTAACGTCAATAAAGGAGGTTTCACCTTTCGTTTCGGCCCCTATTTTTAGCATCCAGGTAGCCGCTGTGCTTTCCACTGTGGCGCAGGTTCAATTTCCTGTCTCCTTCAGTTCTCACTAGTCAGTACAAAGAAAACAAGCTCCCCGAAGCTCCATCTATCCATCCATTACCTTACCCACTTGTCTCATTAATCCTCATAAGCCAATTACCAAAGCAAGCCCCCTCAAAATGTCCCAGAGGTGTAAAACCCACCTACCACACAACTAGATAAATACCGCTCAGGCTCTGCAGTAACATGTACTTTTCCTTCCTGAACAGAAAATGCAGAGGCCACAGTGACTGACCCAGAGCCCAAGACAGAGGAGGCACCAGGTGAGAGACGCTGAGATATCCCTTCATGACGCACCTCCAAGAGTGTTTCACGCCGACCCAAACATGTTTCCCCCGCTTTCTCTTTCCAGCTCCCAGTGAGTGAAGTCCAGCGTGAGCAGCTGCACAGATGAGTGTGTTCAAGGTGTCTCACCTCATTAGTTTATGCATGAGTGAAAGTATGTGCAGGTGTGTGTGTGTGTGTGTGTGTGTGCGTGCGTGTGTGTGAGAGACATCGCCTCGTTGCCAAGATGCAGACCCTGCGACAACCACTTCCAGTCAGGGCTCCTCAGTCATCACTGTGCCTTCCTCCTCTCAGACTGAGAGTTCTGCTCACACACTGAACATAAACACACACACACACTCGGTGGCTGTGTTTATTCTCACAGGGTGTCAGAACAGCTTGAAGTTTCTATTTATTATCATAGCTTAGAAATATAAAGGTAGCGGATTATCCCACTCATCATCATCATATACGTCTAGCTTTGATCTAGGATTCCATGTTATACTTTTCTATATCCTCTGAAGAAGAAATCCAAAGCCAAAACACATTTGATTTATAAAATTTAATTATCTTGCGGGTGGCTGGCTTTGATTTTACAACCATGTTTGTAATGATGATACTGTAGGCTCTGTCCAACTGATTTTAAACATTGATAAGTGCATGAATGAGATGAGAGCACATGTAGGTCCTTTTTGTTGTTTCTCATGTGTCATGATTTCTCTCTGGAAAGACGACCTGAACTCTGTAATAAGCGAAGTGGAAAAAAAATTAAAAAGACCATCTTAAAGACGTCAGCAAGTGCATGAAATTTCTTTGATATTGCAACACGTGACATTTTCAGGTAAATATCAGAACAGAGGACACAAATACAGACGTGATACTTGGAGGGAGACAACCCTGAGCCTGGCCTCTGAGAATGGAGGGAATGTCAGACTGATACGATCCCCTTTAGTTTTCAAGTGCGTAAAGTGTGAAATTAGCTGGAGATAAATTAAATGTTACTCTGCCTTTACGGGTTTTAATCTAATGCTCTACTATACTGAAAACCTGTTGAGTTTCATGTGGAAATACAATTAGTCTTTGCAACCACTTTAAGGTCACTTGGTGTTGAGACTAGAGCTTGTTAGTGATGAGTCCGGCTAGTCAGGAGTCAGAGATGGGACCCAGAGCAGCAACCGCCTCGATTTCCACCAGTCCACCCTGAGGAGGAACACAGACAGGACTGAGGACACGGGGCGAGGGAAACGGCCTTGATTTGCTATCGGTTGCAAGGACAGGTAATACTAGCACAATGCGGCTGAGGTTTCTGGCAAAGCCGTAAGTTCCTGAAAACGATGCTGCATCAAAATGACTGATCAAACAGTGAATTCACCCTGAGGACACCTAGAACCTTCCTCTGCACTTACTCTGGGGAGGGCGGCGACCTGGTAGGCAGCTCTGGCAGGAAAGTTACTGGTGAAAACTGGAGGAAAAAGTGAGAACATGATATTACCAACAAAAGCATACTGGGAGCAATCATTTTCTACCAGAAGGGAATGATGCTGAAGATGGAACGTCACCAGGAAAGTGCCGCGACACTTAACTTGAACCCACCCACACTGTTGTTGAAGCTATATACAGACATGAGGATTATTAATGTATAATGACCTGCTGACAACATTACTTAACACTTTAATCTGCTTAAAACTACATCATAGTATGTTATAAATCATTTGCTGAATGTTCATGTCACTATGAAATCCTAAATGGGGGATTAAAGCGAAGCATTACTGTAAAGTTAAGCCAGGTTGTGACAGGGTTCACTTTTAAGGTTCGGACTGTTCTTTGTGGAAAGATGTGGAATCGGAGGCGCAGTCTTTAATCACATAGGTGAGATCTGCTCAGAATCTCACTTTTAGGTCTGAGCATCCAGGTGAGGACTGATTCTGGAGCCCCAGGTCAGGGAGAGGTCTCCGCCTGTGCTGCGGGTTAGAGCGGAGTCAGGAGGGAGGCCGGCCTGCACTCGACACGCGCACAGGCCAGGCCTGCCGGGGGGGCTCCAGTTACACCGGCGGTGTCGGCTTACCGCCGGCTGGGCGCCGCGGCTACCGTTACACCTGCGTGTTGTGATCCAGGAGGAAATGCCTGGAGCGGGCGGCCCGAGACGGGAGGCTGCATTCACGCACACCCGGGACGGGCTGAGTGAGCCTGTCCGTCAGCATCACTGTCTCTGAGGGCTGTCAGTGAAACACGAGGCGCCGCGTCACGCACGGGTCCTGGAGAGCAGCACCGGAACAAACACACACCAGCACCGACTCGCCCATTCATCAGCTGCTGATGATCAATCTCTCTTTAGATCTCATTCACCTTCAGCTGGAGAGCTATTTGCTTCGGTACTATGCCTGATATGATAAGTGTACGCACACAAAATTTCACTATAAGATCTCTGTAGTGGGACGTACTACATTTTAGTTTTATTAATGTGTACTTGCAAAACCAGAAAGTTACCATATCCAGTATATTTTAACTATTTGCAAATTCCATAATTCCTGTGCAATGCTGGCCATCTGAGAATACTTCATTTAGAAACTTTGTCTTTTTACTTTATTTTCCTACATTTTTTTCTTCCAATGTCTTTCACTAATGTTTCTTTGTCTTTGCTACAATACTGCAATGTTCCCCACTGTGGGCCTAATGAAAACATATCGTATCTGATAACTGATCAATGTGTCCTTTCATTCTTGAACCCAGTGATGTTGATGTCATGATCTGGCTCGTTACATTCTCACTGAGTCCTGTCACGTGAGCATGTTTGTGCAGTCTTCCGGGACAACAACAAACAGCAAATCGAGTGACGTTTGTGTGATTGTGGAGTAATGGCTCCCCCGTGTGGCAGCTTTTAGAACAGTCAAGGGACACAGCGTGAAAGCAAGGCGGTTTTATCTTTAGAAACAAAGAAGGCAGCCTCACATGTTTTGTACACCTCGTTGACGCTGTTGAAGTCGTTGATGTCGGCCAGCAGCACGGTGGTCTTCACCACTGCCATCGGAGAGGAGAAACTATCAGGGAGCTTGTCTCAAACCGAGCAAAGTGCAGAGTGTGACCGCATCGATAGCTCACCGTTGGTGTAGTCGCAGCCGGCGGCTTTCAGGATCTCCCCCATGTTGACCAGAGCCTGAGGGACCAGATCAATAGTCAATTCAGCCTTTTTACATTTAGATAGCCCTCACCGCATCGTCCCATTTCTAGATGGATTAGCCTCTCAGAAACGCTTTGATGTGAGTTTATCAATGTCAGCATATTGATTTTTTATTTGTCATTTGGTCTTATTCATTTATTTTAGATGTTTTAGCCTGAAGGTTGCATGAAATCTGACACTAAACAACTGAATACATTTTTCCAACACATTTTCATTCTTCACCTTATTTTCTAACTTCCGAAGGTCTTGCACTGATCTTACAGATGCATTTGCACCTTGTGTGTACATAGTGGCATACCCGAGCCTATGGTGAGGCTCACCTGTTTGGCCTGGGCCTGCACTCCTCCATCCACCAGCTGCCCGGAGGCCACGTCCATCCCCAGCTGACCTGAGATGTACATGGTCCTGTCCACCACCACCGCCTGGCTGCCAGGACACACACACACACACACACACAGTAATACCTTCACTTGAGCACCAAGCAGGTAGAGGTTATTGTGAGAAAGTTGCGAAATGATTTCGCTCTTGAAGACAATGAACCTCACTCAAATGTGATCTTCAATGGTTGGATGGAGTGTTTAGTCTTGTTGTCTGGCGTTAACAAAGGCGCTCCCGAACACTGGTTTCATTTGAAAAGCCTCAGGTGCTCAACTTTATTTTTAGTTCTCCTCCACTTGATTTAACATCTCATTCTGTCACTGTTTGGATTTGCAGTTTTCAGCTGCCATTTCAGCATCCAACGTTTATTCATGAGTGAGGACATGACCATGTTTTTGACCTTGTCACACATTCCTGGCCGGGTGCAGACTGTCATTGCCCAACAAAGCCGAAATAAAAGCAGTTTTGTTGTTTGTTTTTGTATATGTCTGTGAGCAGTCTGTCCTTGACAGCCTGGAGCCGATGATCCCACGATGCCTCAGTGTCTGTCCCTCAGCTTAATTACTAACCTTCAAGCATGCACTCCCTGGAACCCAAATAAAGGAGCTACAGGACATAAATCAGTGGCCAAGTTGGTGTGACGTCACCCCACCCCCTGACAGCCCATTGGCCAGAGCAGGAACGCCCCTTAGCACGTGAGACGGCACAAGAGGATGTGTTAAATCACCAGAAAACACACTTGGTGAGAGCATACTAGTGCCCATTTCATTGCAACCCAAATGTCATCTTTATACCACATATATATACAATAATTAAAGTGAGTTTTTAGGCATGTCTTTAAATTTAGTTCCACTGTAGCTGGACTGACCCCCTTACTTAGACCTTTCAATCCTACCTGTAGATGCCCTGCCTGATGGGGGCTTTGGGGGTGTAGACGATCTGTCGACGTGTGGTTGCCATTTCCAGTCTGTCACAGATATCCACTCTGCTGCAACCCTCTCTTCTCTGCCTAAAACTAAACTTTGTCCCCTTTTTTTAAGCGAGTTCATAGGGAGCAGGTGCAACAATAAGCCCCGCCCCCTCCGCTCTCTCCCTCTGCACCCACGTGTCGCTACGACCAGAAAACACCATATTTCTCTGTCTATTAGACTCCATTTACCTGTATGGGCCGATGGCAGCCGGAGCTGAGGTGGTGTTGATGATCTTCCTGCTCACCGCAGACATGGTTTCCCTGATTATTGTTGTGTTTTGAGTCCCTGTGAAGGTCCTTCCTTTTCCCCTGAGCAGCTGAAGATAATGGGCGTTATCCTGCGACCGCCCAGGGAGCAGCAGACTTTCCCCGGCCGAGGTTTACCGTAATGGCAGCGAGGGAGCGCACACAGTTTCATTTTAAAGGGGGAACTAGAGTGAAACTTCCTTGTTGAATAACGACAGACTCGACATACAGCATTTGAGGCTTTGTCTGCAGAAACCACCTTCAATGTTTGCCCCAGAGAATCCATTCAACCACTCTACGTCACCTTTCAAGAAACAACAAATCAATAAAATCAGTTAAACATGTCAGAATCTTCTCATTTTTTTGTTTACACTTATTCCGTTTTACATTGTTAAAGTCAGAGAGAGGGGCTAATCCCCGGATTCAATCACTTCATGTCATTTTTAAACACGGGGAAAAAAACTAGTGGTTCCTATAGTAGGAGAATTACGGTACGACAGGTGTTCCGTACAAGGCGACCACTCATGCCAAAAGGTTCAAGTCTCCTTTTATGAAGCCTCAGATAAGATGAAAGCATCACATTGTGGTTAAGAAACTTTTATTATCTTTGCACCATTTTCAGATCGTTATAAAGTATTACAAAGAAAACATAATAAATTATGTGGGTCAAACGTAATAAGTCACATTCCACTCTACACCCTCGAGTCCTTACGTAGCGGACGTGATAGTGAAACAGACAAAGAATCATGTCGCTATATGTCCAAAGATGATTTCAGATAACTATACACGTTATGGCAGATTCTCTGCAACTTTCTGTGCCATAGGGGGCTTTTTTTATTGTACAGAGCAAAGTCTTTGTTAAAGCTGAAACTCCAACGTCCACATTTTATCAGCGCCCCCCCCCGCCCGTGTGGTTTATTAACAATAGCATTCCACTAAATAGCAAACATAATTTATTAACATGCATAGACTAAAACACGCAGAAACAAAAATAATAATAATCAAGCCACACATGTTTTGACAGGGGGGGCAAAAATATTAACAGCCCGATCAGCTACAATATTTAAAACCAAAGAGACCGCTTTAAAAACATTTAATAAATAAAGTGTAATTGCTTGCTTGTACGTTGCCAATACATAGACGTAACACAGGAGCATAACGTGTGGCACGAATCATCGTGATTTTTATGGAATAGTAGAAGACGGACAGACAAACGAAATAACAAAACGTGATTTTTCATTCAGAGACTGAGACAGCTAGACAGCGCGAGACAGCGCAACAGGCTCGCTCTCAGGTCACGGTCTCGTTAGGACGACATTCATGTGTAACAGCAGGCTACGGCCGTGTGCCCAGACACGGCCGTAGTCATTCAGAGGGTCTCTGTCGACACCACGGAGAGACTTCAGTGAGACCCCGTCGGGTTGATTGTGAGTTTGTGTCTCGGAGCGGTCCGGTCTTTACACTTCCTTCATTCATTCACACAACGCGTACGCGCACACCTGGAAGAGAACACCCACCACACGCTCGCACACATAGTTGCCGCGACACAGATACAGACTTATGGAAAGATCTCAATGCGATTCTCGCAGGAAGGTCAGGTATCAGAGGTGTGCCTGGGCCTGTCTTTGTTTCACTCAAGTACAGAGTCAGTTCTTATAGCACAATGGACGTCATCGTCGTCTTCACTCGCACGGCTATGCATCTTGTTGTGGAGCAAATGCAGAACACAACCACCCTGAAGTGAATCTACAGCATCTTTAAGGTAAAAGTTGGACAGTATTTAGGAATGCTTCTTCTTCTTCTTTTCTTTTAAACGTAGGAATGAACTTGGGTGCTTTTATTTTGAGGCTCCCACTCGTTATTCCACGAGGAGCGCTGGATAAGGTGGTGCACAACTGGTACAGATGTGTTATGAGGCACTGGGATGCTTGGGACAGACAAGAGCGCAACGAGTCCGAAGAAGACCAGAGGGTCGGACTTGGAAACGACAAAATAAAGTTAATGGGTAAAGACTTTAAGACTACATTTCTCCAACCCACTGAAAACATGTACAATCTGATCACCCACGCCCACACCATCCCTGTCATTCTCTGTCCATACTTACTGCTTGCCGCAGTCCGACGCATCCCTCATCACGTGATCAAACGAATTTAACCACCCGACTCATCTTGAAAACAAGGTTTGTTTTAAGATGTTTTAAGGCATTCTCAACTTAATCAACACCATCCTGATTGTCTTTGGTCATGGAAAAGCCTTTGCGGCTTTTTTTTTGTTGCAGGTTTTGCTTTCCTACTAGACTCTACTGTATATTATATTTACACTGGATGCGATAAGTCTGAGGGAGAGGAGGCCGGACCGCTGCTGCCGAGCACCGTCTACATGGGGGGGGGGGACGATGATTTTTGTGGATTTCGGATGTCGCCGAGCCTTGGTTCTTTCTCTCTCTTTGGCCGGGGTCCTGAGCGCTGCGCCCAGGGGAGCAACGTTGCAGAAACAACTCTAACATAGTGGAACAGCATCTGGACATAGTGTGGGGGGTTGGGGAAGGACAACGAGAGTGGATTCCTGGAGCAGACATGGATGTCACTTGGTAGAATTAGCATCTTACTTTCCTTATGAAGCCAGACAGCAGTCGGTCGGTCCGGAGGACAAAAGGCCTAAAAGTCCCTTAGTTCCTCCTAGTCAGTGGGACGAAAGGGGTACGGTGACAGTGGCTTTGGAGACCGGAGCGAGAAGGCCACGCGTGGAGACGCTCAGAAGTTCTGCTGCCGCCTCTTCTTGGCGTCCATGGCGTCCAGGATGGGCTGCCTCTTGGCGGTGTAGCGCTGCCTGAGCTCCTCGATCTCGCGCTCCATCATGGGATCCAAGGCGCTCAGGCGCATCTGCAGCTCCTCAAAGTCCAGGTTCTTCAGCTGCACGACAGACACAAGTCACATTTACTGCCATATATGACGGCATGAAATCGTCTGAACTGAAATCGGGCGTCACTCACAAAGTCGAAGTCTCCGTCCTGAGGCACCTTCCAGTTGTCGGGGAAGACGTTTTTGGACTGGATGTGATAGCCGGGCTGCTCCTGCGGCTGGTTGTGGTTGTAGTTCTCCTGCTGCTGCGCCGCCTTGTTGGAGTCCTGCTTGTCAAAGTAGTCCATGAAGGAGGGACGGATGGGCTGCTGGGGGGTGGCGTGTCCTGGGGCAGAGGGCAGAGGGTCGAGTTTCAGCTCTGGAAGGAAACACGACCTAAACCTCTGGAGACCCGTATGGAAAGCTTACTTCTCATGGACCTCTGGTCCTCCTCCTCCTCTTCGTCGTCGTCGCTGTTGATGACCATGGTGCCCAGGTCTGACTCCAGCATGGTGCTGCCGTGTTCGATCATGGTCTGCGCCCCGTCGCTCATGGTGCTGGTGGCCCGCATGGTTCCCGCTCCCTCTGAGCCAGACTTCACCATCGTGTGGGAGTCCACCTCGGTCTCCTCCTCCTGGCCGGCACCACACAGTTCATCACTGAGACGAGTCCAGTCAGATGCAGTGCAAAATGTATCACAGTGGGACACGTACCGAGTTGTCGTCCTCCTCCTCCAGCTCGCGCTGCTGCTCCTGCTGCCTCTTGGCCTTCATCTCCATGGCCTCAGTGATCAGGTCTCTCAGGATTGTGACCGGCTTGGCCTGGCTGATGAATGGGTGCTGGAGGATTCATGAGAACCAGCCACGTTAGTTTGCTATGTGATATACAGATCATTACGAGTGATTCAGGTACTCGCTCTAACCTGTAGGAGCTGCGTGGCTGTGGCTCTCTGCTCCGGGTTCTTCACCAGACACTTCTTGACAAAGTCTGTGAACTCATCGGACCAGAGCTCCGGCTTCCTGAACGTTGGAGGGGGGTTGGTGGGGATCATGAAGATAGCCTGGAGGAGCACAAAGCCACAGTTAATATAAAGAATAACAAGATACCATGCAGATCAGCATCAGCTCCCACTGCCTGTTTACACTCACTCTCATGGGGTGTATGTCAGCGTAGGGGGGTTTGCCCTCTGCCATCTCTATGGATGTGATGCCCAGGGACCAGATGTCGGCCACACAGTTGTAGCCAATCTCCTGGATCACCTCGGGGGCCATCCAGAACGGAGTACCGATCACCGTGTTCCTCTTTGCCATGGTGTCCTGCACAGGCAGAACCAGAGCATTGGTTTACAGGCTTCAAGTGAATATTTAATGACAAAATTCACTTCGCCTTCTTCACATGACTTACCGTTAGCTGTCCAGCGACTCCAAAGTCGGCCAGTTTGGCGTGTCCCTCGGTGTTGAGGAGGATGTTGCCTGCCTTGATGTCCCGATGGATCTTCCTCATGAAGTGAAGGTATTCCAGACCTTTCAGTGTCGACTTCAGGATGGTGGCAATCTCATCTTCTGTCAACTGATGTGAGGGTGAAAAGGAAGAGAAGAGGATAAACTGCATTGCTTCCTAAATCAAATCACCTACTCTATTCAGCGCCTCAGCACTCCATATGTCCTGGTGCTATTCTGTGTGAGTACCCACCGTCTTGTTGCGCAGCCTGATGATATCAGAGACGGAGCCGGCTCCGCAGTACTCCATGACAATCCACAGGTCTGTGTTCTTGAAGTAGCTTCCATAGTACTTCACTACGTACGGGCTGGGAGGAGATCACAGACACAGAGTTATGAAAGGAGGAGGCGAATCTGAGAGAGAAAACTCATAGCGTTCAGCACCATCTAGTTGTCGCGCCTTGAGAACCAAAGCAATATGTTAACCTAACATATGACAAGATTTTTGAGATATGAGGAAAGCTGTGTTGTTTGGGTTTCCTCTGTGTGCTCAGGTTTCCTCCCACAGTCCAAAAACGTGCATTCAGGTTGATTGGAGAGTGTAAATTGGCTCAAGTTGTTTATCTGTGTGTGATGGGCGGGTGACCAATGCAGGTTGTGTACTCTGCCTTGCCACACCCCATGTGCAGTGGAGATAGGCAGCAGACCATGCATCAATACTAGGTACAAAGTATAAAAGACAATGAATGGCTGAATGAACAAAACATGTGTTTTAATCCAACCTGTCACACTGTTGCATGATGGAGATTTCCTTGATGATCTCCTGCAGATCAGACTCTACAGGAACCTGCTTGATGGCCACCACCTGGCCTGACTCCTTGTGTATGGCTTTGAACACACTGCCATAAGACCTAGAAACACAGCAACACCCAGAGGTTGAGTCACAATGCATCCGGTCAGAATTTCATAATGTGAAATGAAGGCGTTACCAAATCAAAGACATATCCCACATAGCCGAGATTTTGACCGAGTCACAATTTCTTCCATCAAAAGTGGAAATGGAGGTTAGAGATGACGAAGGCGTCTTACCCCTCGCCGAGTTTCTCAAGGACGTCAAACACTTCCTCTGGCTGCTTGGTCAGACTGTCTTCGCTCAGCTTTTTCAGCTTACTGTAGTAAGGAAACAAACAAACCAGTCGCAACTTTGATATAACAGGTAGTGAAACCACAAGAGAATGCACTGCAGCAAAGACAGGAACCCAGAAACAAGCAGTTTCCTACACCTTAGCATGAATTTATATATATGAATGTTATATATGAAAAGTTGTTTCAAAATTGGTAATAACAATTACAAATTTTAGCACTATTTTGTGAGTGTATTCTCTACAAACAAAGTGAAACAAAAAGTGATATTAAGCTAGATAAGGCTAAGGCTATTCCTAAATGCAAGTGTCTTCGTCATCTTTTTTAAGGGTGGTTTATGGAAAAAAAAAAAAAAACTAAACCTAAGCCTAAACGCAAAACCTGAACATGTTTCAAGGGAAGATATGGGATTATTCAATTTAAAATACAAATAGTATTTTGGTGTACAGATGTAGCCAAATCGATAAAAGGCACAAGCGGACAACCATCTTGCAATTAATCCGACAACAAAACCATAAGGCGTTATACTTCTAAAGGCGTAAACGTCTCTTTATTGGGCGAAAAAGTTTGACAGAAAACTGGTGAAGCTAGCAGAGTTAGCGTCGGCGGCTATCATCAACGTTAGCCTCTCAGCTAACAGTAGCACGTTCTAAGACAAGCGGACGTCAACTAACCTTTTGGGCGCAGTCGGCTCCATGATGTGAGACCTAAGAGAGTATCAAAAAGGCGACGGTCGAGTTGTGGGTTACAGTTGTGTGAGGGGTCGGTGGTCAAGATGTGAACATTGTCGACAGAGTCGTTGTTGTCAAAAACTAATGTTAGTGCTGGGCCAGCTGAGTGTTTGTCAGATGATGGACACTTCAGGGAGTCGTCTGCTCCACAGCGCCGCCCAGCGGACTGGAGTTGTTGCTACGTTGACGTCGTCGCCATAATTATAGTGGCAAGCTGCAACATTTTCCAAGCATTGTCTATGGGACTTTCTTTCTATGTATAAGACAGTTGTTGTTTTTTTGTGTATTATTAGTTCTAATTGAGATCTGAATACGCTATTGTTGTGGGCGAAGCTTCATGTATCTTTGATTGACGTTAAACATATTTTGTTTACATTAAAAATGGACACAAAGAACGTCATTGGCTTAATAAAACTTGCGTCAATATCATTTACATATAGATATTAGGGCTGTTTTTTCAGTAAATAAATCCAGTTTCCGCATGTACTTGTACTGTTTTACAGAGCTAGCATGCCACCATAAATATGGCGTACGCGATGCCGTGTTAGGTTAATGTGGCCAATGCGTCTGTATGAGAAAACCAGACAACCACTTATAACTGTTCTATGTCTATGTTGGTAATCATAAACAATATTATATCCTGGTAAATGAAAAGATACCACGTCTTTGTGTTACTTTATTTCATATTTGTTTTCCGTTGTCTAGTGACCGATGTTTCCTATGACCAATCACAAGCCAGGATGATTTGAGGTGGATGACAGCAGTGCGCATGCGCGAGGCGACAGTGTGCGGAATGAGAAAAGGAGGTAAACAGCTAGCTGTTAGCATCTTTAAACGGTGAGATTTGCTGTTTTTCTCTGTTCTCTGTTAAAATACTGTGTTTGAACTTTATTCACAATAAATTCCGAGATACCCAGGGGACGTATTGTTCACTTCGTCTCCCGGCTAGGATAGCGCAGGCTGTTCGTTTCGCTACCATGCTGTCTGTTAGCATACTGCACTATACTCATGCTTTTGAGGGATCATTGCTTTTTCACAGGAACAAACATGGATGCACAGAAGGACCTGCAACCTCCCAAACAGCAGCCTATGATCTACATATGTGGAGGTAATTTTATATTGTAACCAGTATCTTTGATAACAGCGGCACCACTTCTGTCCATTAGCTCATGACACATTAAGATACTGTAATCATCTAAAGAGATCACTCCGTTTTCCCCTTCAGTTTATGAATCTGTCATTGATTCATAAGTCTTATTTTTGCCAGGTAGTTATATAATAATTACAGTGGTATATATTTTACAACTTAGTTATAGAGGTACAAGGGATGAGCTTTAGTATTGAAAATATGCAAGGTGGATTGGGCAAGTTAGCAGAACAGGCGGCAGTACACATGAGGGTTAGTCCATTAAATATACAGAATATAAAAAAATGAAGACTTTATGAGCTAGAGGAACAGCAAATATTTTTCCAAACAAGTACCCATTGTGTTTTAATTTACATCTGTTGATGTCTCTAGTTTATATCCTCCTACTTAATGCCTGGGTTTTTCTCTTTGCTTGCAGAGTGTCACACGGAAAATGAAATCAAGGCTCGTGATCCCATCCGATGCAGAGAGTGCGGCTACAGGATCATGTACAAGAAGAGAACAAAGAGATGTATCCTTTCATATGTGTGTGCCATTCATGTGATTTAAAATCATGCTTATATAATACATAATTAACTTCACTTTGACATTTCCTTGACTCTTTGATTACAGTGGTTGTTTTTGATGCCAGGTGAAGCAGAGGAAAGCAGCAGCTTTGATTATTATTTCTTTGGACTATTTTTGTAACGTGTGACCATGTAAATAAACCTGTAGACCTCCAGTATTGGCTCTAGATTTTTGGATTTACACTTAAAACTAAATGACTGTCATATTGTTTTTTTTTTTTTTTCACCAAAAAGTAATGGCTTATTAAAAACATAACATACAGAACTGTCTGACTGTATTTGTTGTTTTTTCTTATCCTTTATCATCTCTTATAGTAATAGTAGCAGTAACAAATGAGTTCTAGAAAATTAACCACTCTTCATCTTTTAGTTGTCCTAAGATATTAATTATGAATTTCAGTGATGCCTAATGGGTTTTGAGCCTGTCCATGGAGGTCAGTGTCTCTACATGAAGGTGAGAGGGAAGTGATGTAATGAATGTATTTGTTTCATTTATTTGTATTTTGCGAAATTCGTCCCTCAGATTGACAATGCAAGCACTTTTAGGTATATCAACCAGGAAGGGAACAACTGTTAATTAATGCCAGGAATGTTTCAAGGTGCAGTGTAACCTTAATACATCATGAAAAAGAGAGAGTGTGGAAAATCAGGCCATCGTGCCAAGAGTCTGACAAGAAGATTGATATATTCATAATTAATGTCCATCCATCCCTTATCTTTCCCATTTCTTACTTATGATAGCGTCCCAAAGGGTCAGCTGAGGCCTAACTTCAGTACATACAGGGTGAAGGCAGGGAATAAATTGGCCTAAATCAACTTACTTTAAAACATTTTTGACTGTGGGAGGAAAGCCAGACAAACAAAGGGAAGCACATGCAAACAGCTAAGATGCAGAGATGAGGTCGTTAAGACTTGAGAGAAAGAAGCAAACCCAAGCCAATCCAAAGTAACCAAACCCCGCCTGTCTTTGTTTAGTTTGTAGAAAAGCAGCAACACATTATACAGACCTCTCTACTGTGTTAATAGACCAGTTGCCAGGCAACTAGTGAAGACTCCTACTCGGGCTCCATGAAGATCACATAACGGAGAAAAAACATGTTAATAAAGTTTAAGCATGTCATAGAAGGGACATCACAGCTTAATACAGTATAATGTGCACAGCTGCATTTTATGATTATCTTACACTGTGTGATCATTGTTTTGTTTCTAAAACCTCTCTTCAGTGAAGCCTTCCAATCAAAGTGGACTAACAAAATCATCTTGAATCTGTCTAGAAGCAGACAAGCTTTTTTTCTCTTTATATATAACACAACATTAACAACTGATCTGAAACTGGCTTTATGAAGGTCAACTGATTCAGTTTATACTGAAATAAGAAAAAAATAGTGTTAAGTTTCTAGAGATGTAGAGAACAAATATTTGTTCATTTCACCTCCAATATAAAAATGAAAGAAGATAATACCATATCATCAAAACTGACATGGTGATATCATGATATTTTAAATATTTGACTTTCTCATAGTCTGCATTAAAGAGCATCATATCTGCTATTTCTGCGATTGCCGCCTCAGGCCAGCCACCAGGGCCCTTTGCTCTGAGGCTCTAATGAGGCTGAGGCTTTTCCATCAGAGCTGTCTTACTGCAGCACTGCATCTCTGTGGCACTTCCCCCCATCTTTTACGTCACGCAGGACATCCCATCCGGGAGGCGTGTCCTCCAGAAATCCCCCAGCCAGGCACAGATGTAGTTGCTGCAGCTCTGCTAGAGGGAGAGGCAGGGAGTTTGAACACACTGCAGAGGGAGAGCAGCGATGGGGAACGCACAGGACAAGCCCCCGGGCTCTGGAGGCGGGGGAGGGAGACAGGAGCAGGCCACAGCAGGGAGTGGGACGAGAAGCCGGGGTGGAGGCGGCGTGGAGAAGAACCAGAACCACAGAGCTCCAGAGAAGGGGGTGGCCAACGGCAGGGAGAACAGCCCTGTGGGAGGACAGCAGGAGCAGGGCAGCCCAGCACAGGACACAAGTTACCTGGACGCCCCCGCCGGGGCCCTTCCTCCTCACCTGGGCCGGCTCAAGAATGAGGGGAACCACCTCTTCAAACATGGACAGTTTGGGGCCGCCCTGGAGAAGTACACTCAGGCCATTGAAGGATGTGCTGAAGCAGGTGGGGAGGCGATGAGCAGTGTGTGTATTTCTGTAGTGAGTTCACCTCAGGATGACTGTTTTCATCCTGTGTCGATTCATCACATCCATGTATATGAAAAACCTCTTTTGCGATGTCGTGTGGTAGAAGTCCATAGATCTGACCGACAATATGGACATGGACAGTAAGAGTTGCATGTCACACTACAACCTAATTATTGTCCCAGGTGATGACGGTGCAGAGTAGAGCTACAAACAGCTACTTGCTGGTAAATCAATTAAAATATCAGCCCATTAAATCACAGAAACCGGTTTAAAAATGGTTAGATTTCCTTTAAATGTAGGTTGAGTATTCAAAATTCCTGGTTTTGTTTACAACTGGCAGCCCACATCCTAACATTATGCATCATCAGCTACCAGAAGATGAGGCAGTGTAGCAAAACACACAATTTGGCTGAGTGATTTCCCCTCAATTGACTAAATAATTGGCTAATTGTCTCAGTATTACAATGATAGAGCTTAGAATGCTTCACTCTGTTGTGCTTTTTACTGAAGACAGACAGTGTCTTATCGGCGCCTGGGATGAGGTATCAGATACAAGTCGGCTCCGAGAGTCACTTGGTTCCACATGGCATCCGCGGTGTCCCGTGTCCGTTGTGAATGCGAGCCTCATCATCCTCTGTGATGAGCGTGGGCCGGTCACCCATGTGGATCCGCACACGAGCATCCATCCACACCGACAGCATCCAACAACACTGCTAGGTGCTGCTGCTGCTGCTGCTGCAGGTGCTGCTGAGACATGAGTCACTGATGATTTGTGAATGCAGCGCAGAGTTGGCACCACACAACAGCTCTGACCGTGGGTAGGAGTCATGTGCTGCTGTACGGGCCTTTCAGACAAGATTGAATGTCACGCCGCACCTTTAAGGGTAAAGCGCTTGGCCAACTTTTACTCTTGATGCTGGCAAGAGGGGAAGCTTTTCCTGCGCAGCCAGGAACAGGCTAAAGAAGACAGAACGGAGGGGAAAGCAGTGACAACAAAGGGTGTTTTCATAAAGGTGACCTAGGACGGCTAAATGGACTATTTACCCTTGTTCTCTTGTGTTTTTATAGAAGCTATAAACATTTGTTTCAACATTAATGCCTTGGGATGCTATCTTACAAACGTTTTTACAGTCCAGTTTTGAGTTTTGGGAATTGTACTGAACATTTCTGCACAGATCTGGCACCATTTCAAGCTTATTTGGCAACCACACTAAGGCTTCATGCAGACTGGCTGTCTTGCCTGCCACTCACATGAACGATAAGTGACTACGTGCGCACTCCAAAACAACACGATTTAGCAACTTTTTCCCAAATTAAGTGGTAGCTGGAGTGATACAGTAATAGTGTGTACACATCCGGACTCATATGTTTGAACTAGAATCAGAGGAGAAATCAAAAATTTATTTTTAGTGGCATTTCAATATCCAAAGTCTACCCATGGATGAGGACATGATGAGTTTTAGGACCCGTTGTCTCTCGTAGACCGCAAATAGACTAGTCAACAAACAAAACCAAGAATTGTTTGTTTTTTTTTAATTCCTTTAATATGGAGTCGCATAGAGGACTCCCAGCGGTGTTGACATCAGTTTTCAGGCACTGGAGCAGTTTATGGTGATTGAAACAGTCTGCTGGAGGGTTTTGTGAGTTTGCAGTGGAGGCTTATGATGGAGGAGAGAGGACAGAGTAGCAAATGACTCTAGCACAGGAGCTGATAACGCATCCATTTATCTGTCTAGCAGGCACCCTCTCAGCATCTCTGGCCAGCCTACACTTTAAATGGAGCTGTCTCTGTCCTCCCCTTTTCTCCTTGGTCTGGATCTCTTGAGGCTCTTAAGGCCACAAACTGCAGCAAAAGTTAAATGGAGCTTTACCTTATTTGAAGGTCCTTGCGCTTGTGTGCTATACAGAGACATAAGACAACATTTGTGGTTTATTTCCTGCAGGAATCGATAGTCCAGAGGACCTGGGCATCCTCTACTCCAACAGAGCCGCATGTTACCTGAAGGATGGGAACAGCTCAGACTGCATACAGGACTGCACCAAGTACGTACAAAGTGTTACACGCTCTTGTGTTTAGCCTTATTTTATGTGACTGTTTTGAAAGAGCATTTTACAAATGTAGCTTTGTAATCTTACAATAACATCAAGTTCAACGTGATCATTTTTAAGAAGATGAAGAAGATTTCTACCTGTAATACCTCAGGTTTATTATGCCAGTCATGCTGATTTTTGAGCCGCTCACACTGGGAATTACAAAGGTTTTCATATGCAGCAGCACGTCTGGGCACTTATAGTAACAGTCAAAATGGTGGAATTCCCCCTCGGAGTGAGATTTGCATGTGATGCTCTTTCATTTGTTGCTGCAGCTGAGCAGTATGAGGTGACAGATGTTTTACTTTTGCGTCAGCTCCTCCATAAAACCTGTAGCTGACGCTGTGCCACCGCGGCGTCAGGAGGTTGCTGGGATCTCTCTCTCGATTATGAATGGAGAGCCACCAATCAGCCTAGTTAAAACCGGTGACACAATGTGCAGGTGCAGACGCTCTGATCCCCTGTCTGTGCCTCTCCCTGATCCTCTTAGGGCTTTGGAGCTGCAGCCCTACTCCCTGAAGCCCCTGCTGCGCAGAGCCATGGCCTATGAGTCACTGGAGCGCTACAGGAAGGCCTACGTGGATTATAAGACCGTCCTCCAGATTGACACCGGCGTGCAGGCCGCTCACGACAGCGTCCACAGGTCAGCGTGCAGAGAGGGTTTCACACTCGCATTGATGGATGCAAGAGATGCAAGAGAGAGGGAGAGAAGACTCCAGGAGTGAACAAATCAGTCTGAAGACAACGGCACGCTCAGTATTGAGTCAAAACAAAGATTAAGTCTGCGGTCAACACTGCCATCTTAAGTAACTGGATACGGAGTGAAATCTATATATTGACTCACTATGAGTGGGATCAGTGGGTTTGAGATTCCCAAACATCAGATTTGATTTCAAATTCCATTATGAATGCTGGGAACCAATCAGTTTGCATCCAAACAGTATCATCGATTCATTTTTTAATTTAGGTTTCAGGCTCACCAAGCCCTGCTGTCATTATCGTTAAGATACAAGACACAGACGCACTGACACTAAAGACGTTCCACCCCTGATCTACAATTAGACTGAATCGATCCCTTATTCCAGTACGAACGCACAACACACTCAGACAGTTTATTTGAGCTAGCGTGGAGTACGGATTTGAAACGCAGCAACGGTATGTTAATATTTAATGGACCCACTCACCCAGGGTCCGCCCACCCACCCACCCACACACACACACACTCGGCTGTTTTCTCGTACTCTGGCTGCTACTCTCATCGACTCTGATCTCAGTGGATGCTGAGATAAAGGAGGAGCACGGGTGTAAATAACACGACAAACAATGGTTGGGTTCCATTTGGCTGCCTCAACCTCCGGGTCCTCGCCTCAGAGGTGAGGAGAAATCCAGCGAGAGCATCCAAAAACGCAGAGGAAGAGCTAAAGTGGGTCGAACACGCTGAAGGCGCAGTGGGGGAAAAAAACCTGCTGGAATCCTTCCTGAATCAGATAAGATGAACTGACTAAAAACTGCAAAGAGCACACACAGACTCAAGAAACCGGGGCAAGACAGGAAATACACATGGGGAGAGAGGAAGTACAGTACTGATAAAGTGGAAATCATTTAGAATACACACATAAACACACCATACCAGAAAGTAACGAAACTTAGAGACTAAGACGTCACACGTCTAAGTGAATCAGGCTGATTAGTTGTGCTGATGTTTGTGTCTGAGCAGGATCACCCGGCTGCTCATAGAGCAGGACGGACCCGGCTGGAGGGACAAACTCCCAGAGATCCCCTCGGTGCCTCTGTCAGTCCAGCAGCAGCACAGAGACAAACCGGTCAGCGCCGAGGAGATCCAGGCCCGGGCCGCCAGGGCCGCCCAGGAGGAAGGTCAGTCGCGTCACTTCCCCTCTGCTCCGATGCTTAACAGCGGGTCCAACCGTGACGTCTTCCTCCCCGCATGGAGAAGACAAATTTCAGTTTTACAACGTGGCCTGATGAACTGTGGGGAGCGGGCTGAGCACAGCGGCAGAGCCTCACCAGTCGATTAAAGTCAGCGTGTAAATGCTGAGCAGTGACGAAGGCAGCCCTGCTGAGAGTGTGTGTGTGTGTGTGTGTGTGTGTCTGGGCGGATCATCAATAATGCAGATGAGAAGGCGATCTACGCAGAGTCTAGTGCTGCTGTAATGGAACAATCCAGGTCAGGTTTCCTGGAGGCTGCTCTCGCCCTCACAAACCAGAGAGCGTGTCACACATCAGTCCATATATATTGAAATATAGGCGCTGAAAATAAACCAGTCTCTCTTTGACACAACATGTGATCCACACACACATACACACGTGCAGATAAATGAACTGTCGAGCACAGAGAGCTGATCTCAGAATAGATCGCCGCTGTTGCTGGGGAAACAGATGGGGAGTGGTTCAACTTCCCAGTTAACACCTCGGATTAGTGGTAAAATCCTGTTTGACGCTTGTTGCAAAGAACAAACAGCCACAAGAAACCGACCTCTGACCAAAACACTTTAAAAGAAAATAGTTGGATCATTTAATTCCCATGAGTGAATTCAGCCTGGAAGCAACAAACCAAACCAAAACGGTCTTATGCTCCCGACATTACTACAGTCATTGTACATCACATAGAGAAATGCATCCATTGCTAAATGAGTCACAGAGTGTGACTCCTTCTTTCTGCTCCTCCTGTGAAATTTTAACAGATTTTTTTGACTGATTTTGAACAAATTTTAAAACACAGAAATGACAATTTGATATAACCGAGCGATGCCTAGTTTGGCCCTTGCATTCAGTGCATTATAAGGGAGGCACGTTTTCTCAGTGCAGTTTACTGGAGACTGGAGTTTGCCTGCTGGCTGCGTGTACGGTCGCAACACAACATCACAGACCTGAGCGTGTGTGCTGCGCCTCGCTCCCCAGTGTGAACCCGCTGTGAGCGCGCCCCGCGCTTTAAATAGCCTGGGATCATTTAGCGGCGCGCTGTGATTGAGCTGCTGCTGATGATGTTGATATTGAAAATCTCCTTAGCTCTCCAGATGCCTTCCAGCACTGCCCGTGCTGATTCCTACTGTCTTATTGCCTCATAGATTATAATGAAAGGGACCGTCTCCGTGGTACAACCCCGGGATTCATCGCTGCAGCTGATTTAATCAGAGCTTTTTATCTCTGCCACGCAGTCCCCTCCCCGGTATTAACGCGTTCTTATTACTGCTTTGGATGAGTACGTTGGTACTCTGCTGCAAAGGTGGTGATTCATCGATTCAGTTTCTCAGCTTCAAGGCAGAGTTTCATGGAACAAGAAGTCTGACTGAGGACCAGCAGAGCCCGTATTGACTTCCCTTTTGTGTGCCTCTAAGTCGTGAGACACCGTGGTTTTCAATGTGTAGCATTAAAAACAAAAAGCTCAGTGTCTGGCCCATTCATTCTGCTGCCTCTGGACAGGACGGATGGATCTATTGATCTGTCCAAAAGTTTGTTGTGATGAGATGAGCTGCTGCAGAGGGCTTCTTGAAAGACAAACAAATCAATAGTGGCCCTGACATGTGGAGCACATCTATAATTCACTCAGACACCGTAAAGGGGAAAAAAATCAGGGAGTCAGGAAGTCTAAACAGCTATTTACTTTATGGGTTTATTTTGTGTGTGTGTGTGTGTGTTTCTTCACCACAGCTAGGAGGAAAGAGGCCCGCTGCACTGTGCTGAAACGGGAGGGCAACGACCTAGTCAAGAAAGGAAACTTCGAGGAGGCTCTGCAGAAGTACAGCGAATGTATAACCCTGAAACCTGATGAATGTGCTCTCTTCACTAACAGGTACGCTGGGCTGGTTTGCCAGACTGAGGCAGGAAAAACACCCCTCCCACATAATCCAAAATGTGTTAAATAAAATATAGTGTGCAAAAGTAAATGTAAACATAAACTGAACATAAACTTGCATGTAGTACCTGTACCTTTGTAGTACCTTTGTACTGTACTTTTCCAGTAGTGAAAACAATGTCAATATATTATGGCATTGTTTCAAGGCTGGGAGAAGGGAGAAGTTGCTGTTTCCTGCATTAAACTAAGAGAAAGACACTGTGAGAATAACTATGTGGCCGTTTAGATCTTATTCATCTAGTCATACGACACTTACACTGGATGATACTGCAGACACGGGGACCCTCCCATAGCTTCTAGATGTGCCACACTGAATCTCTGTTTTTAGGACAAAATAGCAGAAGAAAACAGCAGAGGGCAGCACATGATCACCCTGGTGTCATCTGCTGTCATTAACGCGTGACGTCACTGTCAGTGACGGCTCGTATCACGTTGGGGAACATGAGACGAACCAGTTGGACAGCTCAGTGTGACTTTTAGTTTCATTTTGAGATCAGTCAGGTGTCAAACGGTGAAACTGAAAAATGTTACTGCTGCTTCTTCTCTCAGATTAGACTTCTCCCCAAGGTTTACCACCACCTGTAGCTCATGCCAGTTTCCTCTGACTCTCATCCTCTCTGCGCCTGTTCCTCAGAGCTATTTGCTACCTGAGACTGAAACGCTTTGAGGAGGCCAAACAGGACTGTGACTCTGCCCTGCAGCTGGAGCCGAGCAACAAGAAGGCTTTCTACAGGAGAGCCCTGGCTCACAAAGGCCTGGAGGTGCTCAGCAGCCACACACTCAGTCTTATGAAGCAGCTTCATGACAGGGACAGGTTTAACAAAGTTAAAAATACGTATATGTTTCTCTGTGTGTGTCAGGACTACCTGTCAGCCAGCAGTGACCTCCAGGAAGTCCTCCAGCTTGACCCCAATGTCCGGGAGGCCGAGCAGGAGCTGGAGGTGGTGACGGGCTTGCTGAGAGAGAGTCTGATGAACAGCACTGCACACACACCTAGGGTAAGACACACACACACCCACACACACACACACACACACTCTGGCACACAGTGACCATCTTCAGGAAGTGACTGATTTACAGAAAAACATAAACCAACTTCCTTGACAAAATCAAACAGGAAAGGTAGACAGAGATATTGTCAAAGGGGACTGTTTTCTAGGGTATTAAAGGGAACACTTTTCTCTTGGCTTTGTTGATTTTTGTTGCCAGATTTGTGCAATACGCAACATTCCCACACTTGAACACAGTATTGTGAAACTGTGTGTGAAATAGCATATGATGCATTTCAGAGAAGGACAAATTTTCCTCTTTATGAGAGGTATCTCATATATTTTAAGTCGCTATCTACACTAATAGTGACTTTGGCTGATGCCCTCCAGGTCTGATGGTCCAGTCTGTGTTCGGAGCATTACGGAGGCAGAGGGACATGGACACCGACGTGGACATGCTCTCTGCACGGGAGGACACAGACTTTTAAAGCCATCGACTGCAGCCAGTGGAGACGTGTCGACGTCCTGCACTGGGCCCGGGTGGGGTCCAGCATCCGGCTCCTGTGAAGCTCTGCACCATCTGTAGCGTGGGCTAGCCCCAGCGCTCCCCGGCTCCTGGAGGGCGCCACCTTCCATCACGGGCAGCTTAGTTTCCACAGGCTACGGTACCCATGACTCGGCTTGCACTATCAATCACTGACATTACAATGTACTGTGTGCTGTAGCTGCGACAAGGTGGGGGAGGGGGTGGGGGGGTGGAGCGTGTTATGTGTGCCTTATTGAGATTTCTACCCAGTCTGGATGACATAAGCCAAGATCGACAGTTTTACTTTGTCACAGAGGAAGTTCACACAGCTCGTGACAGACACATGAAGGGAAGTAGATGTAAAAAGGAAAAGATTTTGTACATACATGGAAATGAGGAGTTTTAAAAGGTTCAATCTTTGCGTCCCTCGGTTTCAGCTACTCGTCATTGTTTACATCTCGGCGTGTGTCATTACGGATGCTGCTTTTACACAGGAGCCAACGGCTGAGTTGAGTTTGACGATCAAACAATGAGCCACCGCGTCTTAAAATAGAAGCCCCGCGGCTCTATTTTAAGCCGTTATGAGTGAATTATTAATTGTCCCTCCCGGTGCAGCACACATGCAGCTCCTGAAGCTACGGCTGCTTTCTGACTGTAAGACTCTCTGCAGCTCTCAGGTTCAGTCTTGAATGTAAGATGACCAAGATGACTGTGTGTCTGCAGCTGTGCAACAGTGTTTCTGTGCGGAGGCTCTCTCACCAGAGCCCATCGTGTATTTAACGCCCGCAGCTGCAAACTTCTGGTCTGATATCACCGTTTACCGTAAGTGAACCCACTCCCCGGAAGCCTCCGAACCACTTTTTTTTTGTTAAACATTCAATCACAGTTGACGCGGCCTGTGTGGCGTGAGCACAGCTGCTGCAACCAGGGCAAGTCCATGAACCGTGAAACCTAAGAAAAAGAAAAAGAGATCTGACCACAACCTGACTTCATTCATGCACCTGCTGCAAAGGCAGAGGCCTTGGCTGAAAGTGAAAACACCTGTGTGCGCGTGTGTAGCATTGCAACATCCCTTTGCCCACGTTTACAAATTTACAGTGATCCCGTATCACCTTTTTGAACCCCCTGCGGGACCCAGGTGTGAAAAGCGGAAATCGACTCTAATCATCAAATCTGATGCTTCAGAACACTTCAGAAAAGTTCATCAGATAAAAGATCTGAATTTCTGAAGTGTGACAATGTGGCCTGGGTCGGAGTCTCGACACAGACATTTGACCCAATCAGGTATCAAGAGTTAACAAAAAGCTCCCATTGTCCCTCAGACACATTAATGTAGATCTCTGTACAGCATGATGTGCCACAGCATTCACTTCGTTCATAGTTTGAGGGTTTTACCATGTTAGTATTTTTCCCGTCTTCTTCAACACATTGTTTTTTTTCTCCACTCGTGTGGTCTTAACAAAAGCATAAAAACCTCACGTCGATGGAAACACTCGATATGACGCTTGAAGTGCTGCTTCTTGGAATGTAAAGTGCATGTACTGTATGTAAATAGTCTGAATGCGTATGTAAATAATAAAAGTGCTCTGTGGCCGCTTTCATGGGACTTTGTGCTGTTTTGTGGACCTGGATCGATGAGATGGACGCAGTGAGGAGAACGAGCCTGGATAAAGAGGCACTGACCAAAATAAACAGCCAACAAAACACAGACCAAAACATTTTCATGTCAAAATAGAGACAACAAGCTTTATTGATACTTTTAATGTTGAAGGATATGCATTTACATGCACATTATAAAGCAAATAATTAGGGGGGATATATATATATATATATATATATACCTTTTAAAACAGCATAAGCTTATTTAGACCAAGTTCAGAAAACAGACCTGGCACTCGTCTTCAAATCAGAGCAGAAAACTCAGAGGAATTTAAAAGGAGGAGGAACATGAACAAGGTGGAAGCATCCTCTGATTCAGTGGACTCATGACTCACAGGCCGGGAGTATTCACTTTGGCTAGGCTGAAGGGAAAGGGTTTTAAAATATTTCTCAAATCTCACACCTCTCAGATATGAGGGTAGACCCCTACAAGACCTTATCATGCAGGTAGTCGCTACCTCCATGGGCTGGCCTGAGATCAGTCTTTGGTTGGCTAAAAAAAAAAAGGAGAATAAAAAGAGGAAGAAGCCATGTGACAGCCAGCGTTGGTTCTCAGGGGACGGGTTTCAAGCGTTTCATGAGGCAAAATATCTCTGGCGACTTTCCTTCTCTATCATCAGAGGACATTAAAAAAAAAAATAGTGAAGACAATGGAAATTAAAAACACCTTGTTCTTCCTCTCCCCTCCGAGAAGGCACTGCGGGTCCAACGCATATAAAATCACTTGCATGGATCGTTTGCAAAGACCAGAGAGAGCCACACGCGGCCCTTGACATAAAGGTACAAAACAAGAATGAAATCGGAAATTAGATTCTCCACTCGTTACACAGAGAGAGAGAGAAGTACAGACGTGCACGCGTGCTCAAACACACAAGGGTTTCATCATTGCACCGTCACGTTCCCACCGTTTGGTTGACTTCTCAGGTTGCTTTTTCTTTCCTGCGATAGATGATTAAAAGGAGCCCCTTTATCCGGTAAGAAATGCTACATTTGCGTTTCATATCTGAAGAGACGCCGGCCTGGAATAAATTAGAACGTCCTCCCGGAAGCCTCAGAGCAGCGCTACGAGGCGGCGGCAGGTGAAGCTGCTAACGGAGCTAATCCCGGACGGCAACGGTGTCCAGGGGGGAAACGAAAGAAAGAAAAAGAGAATTCATACTAAAAGGTTTGGACCCGACACAGGGCTTCAACGTTAACACCGACTTTCCCAAAATGGAAAATAAAAGTAAGCAAAGCACGAAAAAAAAACGAGGAGTCACATTATGGACAAAAAGCAACAGTCATCTTTTGTTGTTGTTGTTGTTGTTATCATAGAGGATAATGGAAAAATAGATTCTGCTCTAGTGTGGACTGGTCCCTCTCAGGTTCAACAATACTTTAGCTGTGGTGTTTGTCATCACAGAGTGAACTGGTGGCACGGCGGTGGACCACAGTGATCGCGTATCCGTCCCTGATTGGTGCAAAGCCCCCCGACCGGAGCTGGGACGTCACGGGGAGGGAGGGAGGGAGGGAGGGGGGGGGGGGGGTTAGGCTTCCACAGAGCAGCGTCCCACGCAGCCCTGATCGGCTCCGCTCTGTGTAACGGGTTAAAAAAACAAACTAAACTAGAGGGATCCGGAGCTCCCATTCTGACCACTGCTCTCTGGCACCCTGCTCACATGCTTTACACCCGTCTGACACACGTTCACCTCCACCTGCTACCACCACCCCTCCCCTGAAGGAGAGCAGAGCCGGCTCATCCTGCTCTCGACTCCTCCAAACCTCCCTCTGACCCCCCCTCCCCCTCCCTCCCTCACACACCCTCTCTCTCTCTCTGTCTGTTCTGTGGACTGACATTCAGCTAGTCTCCCTGCCTCCACAGTGGAATCTGACGTAGATCTGCGGCCTTCGCCCTGTGCGCCGCCTCCCTCCCGGGATGCACTGAAGGGTGAAATCAGGTGATAAGGCGAACAGCGAGGCGGGGGCTAAGCTAGACGACCCCCCCTCCTCCCCCTCCCCCTCCTCCCGTCAGATATCTGTCTGTATGCAGCGCTTCCTGGCCGGGCTCACGGGCTGCTGCACGGCAGTGGTTCTGCTGGCCTCGCTCTCCTCCCCGTCCAGCTCGTCCCCTCCTCCTCCTCCTCCTCCCCCTCCCTCGCTGATGTACAGGAACGTCCCGCTGGTCCCCTCCTTGGGCGAGGCGGGCGGCGAGGGCCCGGGCAGCAGCTGGCGGGCGTACTGCTCCGGCCGGTCGTGCTCCACCTCGGGCAGCGGCGCCACGGCCGGCCCCTGCAGAGGCCGGGGCGGCGCGGCCGTCTCGGGCTCGGAGCAGCTCAGCTCCGAGGAGAGGTGGGAGCAGTGGGAGTCGGCCACGGAGGGCAGGCTGCCGCTCAGCGAGGGCGAGTCGAACTCGGAGGAGTTGGTGCTGCGCTGCTCGGGCAGCTGGCCGTCCGCCTCGCGGCCCTGCCCGCGGCTCCGCCACAGCCGGCCCTTGCCCTTCCTGGAGCCGCAGGAGGCGTCGCCCTTGGCCCAGGGCGAGGCGGGGCAGCAGTGGTGCTCGTGCTGGGGGCAGCAGCAGCAGGCGCCCCCGCCCCCCCCCGGCCCCCCCGGCCGCTCCTTTGCTGCTGCTGCTGCAGCTGGCTTCATCCAGGCTGCTGCTGGCGCTGCCGTGACGCACCTTCTCCTGCTTGGACTCCACGTCGGCCTGCACCTCCAGACTGTTGTCCCTGCCGGGGGAGCCACACACACACTAGTCATATACATATAGAGATATATAGATATCTCACATATTCACTGGCATGTTTACGTTACATGACACAGAAGCTATGGAAGCACGGGCTTCTGGTGCTAGCTTACACAACCCTATTCAAGGTGCACCACCTGAAGTTGACATAAGATAAGTACCTTGTTTATCAGCAGATACATGGGACTAATAAGAGTAAACCTTATCTTATATCTTATATGCTACATTGCCACACTGAACTATGGCGCACGCTCACACCCAGTCTAACATGTCTGAGTCAGAATCAGAGGATCAGATACTGAGGAAGAGCACAGCCGTTTCAGTGGAAACCTGAACAGGGGTAGGTGTCTTCCGTCTCATTTTATCTCGGGCTCAGACTCTTTGTTTTTTCATTCCAGATCGACTGCCCCCACCTCTCGGCGACAGAACAAGCGAGTAATTCATGAAGTTAATAACCCAAGTGGGACCATAACAATGGCATAACCTGTAATCACGACCCAAAATAGAAATTATCCGTGAAGAAACAAACACACAGTGACCTTCCTCCAAGCAACCCGGGCACAGGGCCTCTGGCAACAGGTAGAAGGAACAAACTGGGGCAGTTTCTTTTTCCTGATTCTCTAAACGGGTCGGGACTGCGCGGGTGGGACGAGGGAGCCGCGCCTTGCTGACCTTTCCAGAGGCATGTAGGCGTTGAGGATGGAGCCCGCCATGGCTTTGGTGCTGGCGTTGTCGCTGATGGTCCCCAGGCTGACGGTGGCCGACTCCCCGCTCAGGCTGCAGCGCTCCTTCTGCACGTCGGCCTGCACCTCCATCCTGGGAACGACAGCCCGGGAGTCACTGCCAACCCCACGACCTGCTGGCCGCTTCCAAACGCTGCAGCCTTGCAGCCAGAAACAGGCTCGATCGCTTTTTTCCCCTTGACCATCCCCCCCAAACCGCATCTGATCTCCAAATAATCGAATTAGGACCAAAATCACTCCGATCTGCATGCTTCGTTTGGAAATGTTCCGAGGATAAAACATTACCGAGACCCTGGAAAGAGCACTGAATTCTCAGCTCGACGGCGGATTAGGTGGAGACCGTCAGTCATGAGACAAAAATTCTGCTAAAGGTCGACCTCACTCCGGGCTGTTTACACGGAGCAGAGAGCGGGGCCTTTGTTTGGAGGAGTTTCTCAGAACTCCCCATGTGGGAAACGGCACGCATGTCTACACAGGCCGGCCTCCCTCCAGCCAGACGGGCCCAGCAGCGGGGCCCGGGGGCCCGGGGGCCCGGGGGCCCGGGGGCCCGGGGCCCCTGCCTACCTGTTGTAGCAGCTGCCGGAGAGGCTGCCGGTGATGCTGGTGCCGGCCAGGGCGGTGGTGCTGGCGTTGTCGCTCATGTTGTCCCGGTGGGCGGAGCCGACGCCGCAGCGCTCCATGTGGCTGCCGCTCACGCTCAGGCTGAGGCCCGTCAGGCCGCCCACGCTCGCCCCGTCGCCCAGGCTGGCGTTGTTGAGCCGCGTCTCGGCCACCGACGTGGTGTCTGAGGAGGAGGAGGAGGAGGAGAGAGGGAGGGAGTGGTCTTCAGAAAGGAATCATCGGGGAGGGGATGAAGCGCACGTCCGACTGTCTGAGTGATTTCAAGGCCGGGGGGAAGCAGCTGAGGTCAGGGGGACTTCATTTTAATCTCAAGTTTTTAGTCAAGGACTTCCCGGGTGTTTGTGGGCTTTGAATCCACAGCGGTGCCACAGATTGATGACATCCTAGCTGTGAATGCGTGTCATCGAGTCTCACACCTTGTGTTCCCAGGAAAGGTCAACGCTCCACACCCCACCCCCACCACTGTCGTTCAGATTCATAATGGACAGAGGCAGCGCTGACAGAAGCTGTGAGACATACAACCGCTCCCTCTCCTCTCCACTCTCCTCATCTCCTCTGCTCTCCTCTCCACTCTCCTCATCTCCTCTCCACTCTCCTCATCTCCTCTCCCCTCCCCTCCCCTCCCCTCATCCCTCTCCACTCTCCTCATCTCCTCTCCCCTCCTCTCCACTCTCCTCATCTCATCTACTCTCCTCCTCTTCTCTCCCCCCCCCCTCCTCTCCTCTCCTCTCCACTCTCCTCATCTCCTCTCCCCTCCTCTCCTCTCCACCTTCACCTCCAATCCCTGCCTCCCAACCGACTGTTTCAGCACTTGACAGGCTTTAAGCAAAGACGAGCCGCTGAGAACGTTCTGGAACCATCGTGGGGGGGACTGCTTCACAGCTGACCTGTGGCCGCGGCCCCGCTGCCGATGTTGTCGTTCTCGTCGTCGAACTCGATCCGCACGCCTCTGCCGTTCCCGGCGGACACCCCGCAGCCGCCGCTCCGGCACAGCGAGATGGGGACCACGCCGTAGACGTACGCCAGCATGATGGGGACGCCGATGCCTGCCGGACACAAGGGGCCATTTCCAAACACTGTGTGGTGGGGACGGGAGGCCAGCGAGGAGAGGAGGAAAGAGGAAGAGGCGAGGCTCACCGACGGTGACGGCGGCCACCACAGGCGACACGATGACGGACAGAGTCACGCCGCCGGCTATGACCAGGTTCCTCTTGTGCTTGGAGATGTCTTTGCCCTCATAGCGATTGTGGATCTGAGAGGGGAGAGAGCTGTCACTGCACGCTCAGACTTGGACTCATCAATCATGATAAACAGTAAACTCTTGGCTATGTAAATAGAGAAGCTGTGGTTAAATGAAATTACATTATCATTGCACTGTGGTGGTGGTGGTGATGTTATTGCCCAGAGTGTTCTGGTCACTATGTAAACACATGAATTACAGTAGCTACCACTCCTTCCCCTCTGTCCTCCCTACTTCCTCCTCCCCCCACGTGAGGAGATGTAGAGCACGATGGCATGCCGGACATGGGAGTCCTCAAGTCCGCCCTCCTCACCTTTCTGCCCACGTAGACGGGGATGCCGATGATCATGGCGGGGATGGCGATGCCGGCGATGAGGGCGATGCCCACTGGCGCGCCCACCAGCGTGCCCAGCTGCCACAGGATCTTCTTCTTCCTGCTCCATGGCTTCTTCCCCCAGAAGGTGCAGCCCGACGGACTGGGAGGACGGAGGAGGAGACAAACCCGAGTCAGTCCATCTATCATATATCCATCTATCTATCTATCTATCCATCCATCCATCCATCCGTCTCACCTCAAGTAATGCAGGTCGGAGATCTCCTTCATGCAGAGCCAGCAGAACTCGCAGCCGCAGACGGCGCAGGTCATGTGGTTGCAGCTGCCGTCGTTCATCTTGATGATGTAGGCGGCGCAGCGGGGGCACGGCTTGATGTCGTCGCCTGGCCGAGAGAGGCAGAGACAGAGAGAGAGAGAGAGAGTGACTCGGGTGCCTTTTCACTTCCTGCCCACAGTCCCAGAGCCTGCAGGACGACAGGAGCCTCCAAACTGAGTCTTTGCCCCCCTCCCCGCCCCTCCCCGTACCTGCGGCTCCGCTCTCCTGGCTGTAGCTGAGCGAGGACGACCTGAAGCTCCGCAGCCTGAAGGTCTGGGCCCGCTGCTGGCGGGCCGTGTCGCACGTCTGGTTGGGGTGCCACAGCTGCTTGCAGTGGTAGCAGAACTCCGTGCCGCAGCCCTCGCGCCCGCACGTGATCTTGGGGCAGCTGGCGCAGCCGAACGCGATGACGGCGTACCTGGGGGAGAGGGAGGGCCAGACCGGGGAGGTTATACCACCATCCAGTAATACAGAGACATGGCGTTTCTATGAGCGACCACGCTCCGCTGCCATGAATGAGTGCCGCATGGCTGCATCCCCTGGTCAATCGTTACAGTGGTTGATTTGGGATGCCTCACTGGAAGGCACGCGGGATGACCGGGGCGGGGTCCAGCACCCGTTATGTCATGGCACGCACGCAAGCGGACAGAGGGCCCACTGCCTGCCTCTGCTGGTCATCTCAGCTGATCGTCTCAGCTGATCGTCTCAGACTCCGACAGCATGTCAGGCCTTTCATGGGCCGCCAAGACAGAGTGGCGGTCACAGTCCGGAAGAAATTCCCCGAAAGCAGCGCGAACCGTGCAAGATAGATGGTTATTTCAAAACGAGGGAGAGTGTACCATCTGTTTTTGCGGGGCAGCTTGGTCAGAAATGTAGCGTGTGCACCAGTAGCTGACTGTGCGTGTGTCATTTACCTCCGTTCTAGGTCTAGACAGTTTCCGCACGGTCACACCTCCGTGAGCAAACTGCTGGCAAACGTACACATCGTAAAAACAGAAAAGGACAGTCGGGAGGCTTTCCAAATGGGCCTTTCGTCGGGGCTCCCAACTCCATCCTCGAAATCATTTTCCAGGATGTTTCCAGCCCGTCATGTCCTACAGCTGTAGCTTTTTTTCCCCCTTCAGATAACATTTATTCCTCTCCTGGCCTCAGAAGTGCAGAACCCCGCATAACTTATCTATGAAACACTCACGCGCTAAGACGTGAGGACTAAATCACAGACTACGCGCGTGCAGAATGTCTAAGCCGTCTGTGTTAACTCTCAGGGTCGAGAGAGGAGAGCTCGATTTTCCAGGAAAGCTCAAGTTCCCCCCCCCCCCCTGAGAAATTGGACTTTTTCTCTCATTTTCCATGACTGGAAAGCTGGTCACGAGTCTTCCACATCTTCCAGTACGCGTGGGCACCCTGCCATTTATATACATTACACTATGTAACGACAAATAGGCGTACTTCAGGTTTGATTCACCTTTTTGGTACGTTTTTTTTAGAGCGAAGCCCAAACCGAACGACTGTTAACTTCGATAACCCCGGCGGCCACGTGACACGTGGAGCGTGGTCATGCGGCGACAAAGGACGAGAGCACCAAGCGGTGGGGAGCGTGTCAGCGGGATAGAGCTCAACTGATTAGATGATGTGAGCGAGAGGGGCCGAAGAGAGGCCCGTGAAAGAGCCATTATTCTAACGGACAGGCTCCGTACTGTTTATGTAACAAAGCCGAGAGAGAGACACACAGAGAGAGAGAGAGAGAGAGAGAGAGAGAGAGAGAGAGAGAGAGAGAGAGAGAGAGAGAGACACAGAGAGAGAGAGAGAGAGAGAGAGAGAGAGAGAGAGAGAGAGAAGGGTGAGTGAACTGGCTCCAAGCTGAGCTCTCCATGATGCAGAGGGCTGCGGGTCAGTAGCTGCTAGAGTGGCTCTGTGAGGGATCACAGGTTAAGATAAGGACTGCGTGCGTTTCCATGGTAACGGGCAAAGGAAGCAGTGCGACGCCTCGCCTTGCCTCCCTCCGGGCCCCTGTGAGCAAACCGTCCCAGGCAAAGCGGGCCCCGGACACACAGCGGACCCCGAGCTGACCCTCACCTACGCTGTCACCTCCTTGTGAGAGAGAGGGAGGGGGAGTGGGGGGGGGGTACAAACAAATAAAAAGTGTTTTCTGCCTCCAGGAGGTCTCGGCGACGTAGGGAAGGAGCTGACGGTTCACATTCGGGGTTCCCACACTCTCACTCGCTGCAATACCTCTCCCGGGTCATTTTGTGCTGTTTTGGGCATTAATCCAGATTGCTTCCTGTTTATTCCCCCCAGAACTCTCATTTACAAGCTATGCAGTCTACGTCTGTAACACAATGATGTAATAATCTCTTCAAAGCTCAGAAATGATGACAAATTCAGACATCTGCAGGCTTCTAAACCGTCTGCATTTACTCAGTGTCGAGAGAGGCAAGTTTTCAGTTTTCATGTCAGGATACTGACGTCTTCTCTAAATTTCCCATGGTTTTCCAGGTCAGAAGTGAACTGTGACAATACTAAAAGCTGATAGTCGATACCTGGTAGTTTCACTTTTATTCACTTCACTGATTTAGAGTTGATTAGAAGTGATAATTTTAATCCGGTAATTCCTGGATGTGTTTTATAACCATGTGTGACATAAATAAATTGTGAAATGTTTACACTGATTACACACGTCTTCTCTAAAGGCCATTACGTATGCATTCAGAAAAATGACTGTGTCTTTGTCTTCTCGGGCTTATTGGGCTGACAAAGCACATAGGCCTCTTACTTCAGGGGAGTTATTTATAAGTTAGGCATCAATGCAGCATGCCAGGTGGACTTCAGAGGGCCAGACAACGGCCTCGTAGCTCCCTTGATGGAGCTGCTCTACTCTTGTTATTTTGGGACCTGCGCATTGGTTGTGAGCATTTATTTAAAGACAACGAGCAAAAGTTGTGGATGAGGTAGAAATGACTGGAGCGGATGGGAACTCTATTTAACCCTATGACTGCCAGCTTCTCACCAATTAACCCCCTCCCCTCCTCCTCCTCCTCCTCCTCCTCCTCCTCCTCCTCCTCCTCCTCCTCCTCCTCCTCCTCCTCCTCCTTCTCCTCCTCCTCCTCCTCCTTACCCGCAGTCAGGGGCCGGGCACCAGCGGCAGTCCGGCTCGGCCACCAGCCAGCGCCTCAGCATGAACTCCTCGTACTTCTCCATCAGCGCCCGGTCCCCGAGGATCATGCGGATGTCGTGGGGGTTGAAGCGCTCCGAGCACTCGGGGCAGCAGATGTTGACCCGGGACTCGGAGATCTCGATGCGCAGGTACTGGCGCAGGCAGTCGGCGCACGAGCGGTGGTGGCAGGTCATGATGTCGGGGAAGCGCTCGCGCGCGTGGCGCAGCAGGCACAGCGGGCACTCCAGCAGCTCCGACGCCGAGCCCGACACGGACGAGGAGGAGGAGGCGGCGCCGGCCAGGGCCGAGGGCGGCGAGCTGGACTTGTCCTGGAGGCTCTCGGGCTGGACGCTGTCGGCGGCCAGCGCGGCCTCCGGGCCCCCGGCCGCCTGCAGCGCCCGGCTCTTGCGCTTGGCGTCGCGGTCGGGCCTCCGGCGGCGGCCGAACAGCGAGTGCAGGGACAGGCGGCGCTTCTTGGGGGTCTTCCTGACGGAGGGGAGGCTGACGGAGGAGGCGGCCGACTGGAGGTCTCGCTCTGAGCCGGCGCTGCCATGATGGTGCAGGCTGCTCATCCCGGCAGGCTGGGCCGCTCTCTCTGCTGCTGCTGCTAGGGCCGGGACAGAAGAGGGGACGGGGGACAGGGGGCGGAGGAGGAGGGGGGGGGGGCGGGGGTCCCAGGGACAGGAGGACGGTCGAGGGAAAGGGGGCCGGGCCGCGGTGTGCTAGGACATAGCGCTGGTAAGGTGGAGGGGTGGAAGGGCGAGGCGGTGGTTTATTCCTGGTCCCTGTCACAGTGAGGAGACGGAGAGGACGGGATTCTGGGCACCGACCTGAAACACAGAGGGAAGACAGGAGACAATCAGGAGGAGAACCAAAGCTGAGCACATTCAGGGAGCGCAAGGGTGGTTGAATGGAGCATCTATCTGTCCTCTCTAGTTCAATATAGAAGCTATGGGACATGGTTTCGGCAGAAATGAGGGAACGATACGGCCTAGTTCTGCACAGATCTGGCGCCTTTTTATGCCTGTCTGGCAACCACACAGAGGCTGTACTCAAGTGTCTCACCAAGTGTGAGCAGCTTTTGCCCAAACTAAGTGGTAACTGGAGGAAGCAGCTGTGAAGCATGTACAAGCTTGTACAAGTCCAGATTCACCTGTTTTTAGCATCGTTTCTAAAGCCAAGATTTCTTCAAACCCGGGTAGCTTTATTGTCAAGCGCTGTATATCCAGGACACACACTGGACTGAGGTCATGACTCTTACGGACGGACGGTGCAACATTTCACGAGATATGAAACACTGATATAACAAAACCACACAGTCGCAAATAAAATGCTGACATGTGAAACTTTTGCAGCTCGGCAGAGCCAAGTCAGATCTTTAACTCTCAGTGCTCCGCTTCAACTAGCTGAGGCACTACGTATGCGGTGATGAGTCTGGAACCTTTAACCGGAGATGAAACGTGTTGAAGGTTAAGACAAAATAGATCCTCACACTGAGTCTGAGGCCGAGCCTCCTCTCCGTGCGTTGGTGCATGTGAAACTGCTTCAATAAAAAAACGTCTGCGGGCTCCCTCCCCCCTCCCCTCCCCTCCCCTTCCCTCCCCCTGGAGGCCGTGCTCATCGTGTGCAGGCAAATCAAGACAAAACGCTGTTTTTCCCACGGCGGCGCTGGGATGCAGCCCCAGCTGTGTCAGCGCGTCTCCGCGGCAGCCACACCTCGGCCCGAGCGCTTCCACATGCTCGTGTTGTCACACGGCGCGCCCACGCAGCCCCTGTTGGCCTGTATGCAGACCGGGCCCGGTCCCACAGACCTTCTACATCAATTACCCGGAGCCGGCCAGCTGAGGGGACGCGCCTGTTGTCCTGTCGGGGGAAACAGCACGACGCGGCCCAACACATGACGTCAGCGGCGGCTCGGGGGTTACGCAATGTCATCACAGCGGCCCCTCGGCGTCACAGCACGCTGCCGATCCGAGTCGCGCTCGCTCGCTGATTTCGTATCGTTGCGGCTATCCCATCGCTGAGACCTTCAGGGCATCAGATGCAGAAACACGAGGAAGCGGCTCCGACTCTGGCCGACTTCCGCATACCCAGGCGCACGGTCGCTATTGTCTCGGTGTGCCTGTCGGGAGGCTCGTCTCCCGGCCCTGTCATCTGTTACACAACAAACATGCTGCAGAAATGCCGTCTGGCATGCGGACTCCAACTGCCCGTACTTGTCTGCATCTTGGAATCTCTTTGTGCGCCCATCTTCTCGGGGCGTCTCCTTCTTGGTAAATATCCATCTATTTCTGCTTTTCGTGCGGTGACGATACAGGCTTCCTATTGTGTCCTGCGCTCCTCTAGTCGGGCCACTTCCAGTCGAGTCAGAGCAGCCGCCAGACGCGGCCCGTGACACCGTGCCCCGTGCCGTCTGGCGCCTCCACTTGCGGTCGGGCCGCTTTTTTTTTCTTAGAGCAGAGCCGGTTTGTGAACTTCACAGCGCGTACCGCTCTGCCATTTGGCTTTCACGGGTTCAGGTTTCGCCGACTGGGTCCGTCTCGTCTGGCCCCGCTCTCGCCTCGCATCCCAGAGGATGAGTGAGTGGCGGCTGGCTGTTGTTGTGCTTGTGCGTGTGTGTGTTTGTCATTAGGGACTAATTTGAGGAAAATTCCAGCGGGAGCCAGGGGGTGACTAATTAACAAGCCCGCTGCGGAGCTCAGTTGGGACAGCAATCCTTGCAAAAGTGCAAACACTCACTCCCATAACCCAGAAACCCTGGTGGCTGAGCGGCTGTGGGTTTGCTCCCCTCATGATGACCTGCAGGCAGCACTTAAGTTTTACTGCGGCTACTTTGGCGTTCGAGGAGGGTTTTAAAATTCTGCCCTCCAGCTTTTAGCAGCCAGAGGACGGTTTCTGTCTGGGCTGCATGTGTTAGGTACAGAAAGACAAGAAACTGAAGAGGAAAACCTGAAAGTTTAAAGGCAACTTTTGGAGTTTGAAGACCAACTCAGAGTCTTTAGTTATCAAGCAAAAGTATATATTCCTATGTTTTATCCAGCAGGGTGTTTATATTTACTTTGAGAAAGCAGTAAACGACTATAAGTTCACTGTTAACCACATGATCAACAAAAGGATATAAGTAATGTCTTAAATAAAACTGCTAGCATTTACATGCTAGCATTCACAATAAACATACATCTGATCATCACAATCAGCTTTGGCTGACCAGTATGTAAGACGTTCAATGAATTCATTTCTAGCAGTTTTTGTCTACATTTCACATCTGAATGTTGACAAAAAAAAAAAAAACCTCACACCAGCATCACATTTTAGGTTGGTCTGGGATGTGTGCCCAACCTCCTACAGTATCTGAGCCACGCTCAGGTTTATATGCACAGCAGGTTTTTCTTTATTCATTCTCCCACTGGATATGCATAGGTGGAGGCGCAGGTGACTTCCCACCTGGCAGAGGGAACCTGCCGTCTGAATGGCTGGCGGGACATGTTGACGAGGGTTCGGAGATAAGCGGGAGATAAAAGTAGCTGCTACTAACAGATTAGAGCCTGTTGCCGTGTTTGAAGCGAATCAACTTGGTTCGGGGGTTGGACAAAGTCTTCAAAGTAAAAGGCTCGGTATGGGAAATAAATCAGTCGTCCAGCAGCCGGGAGCGTGCTGAGAAAAACAGCCAAGTTTAGCTGATTACAACCTACGAGGGGACTTAATGCTAACCTATATGCCCGACAGTGAGAGGAGGATAAATGAGACTTAGAAAAAAAGAAAAGTCTAACCCATAATTAGATCTCATCAAGCTATTAGCGCTGAAGCCAAGTTGTAAAGATTGATGCGTTGAAACTGGCGGTGCAGAAAGTTTCAAGAGCCGTAATTTCAACCCAAAGCCCTTTAATCCACCCATCCATCCATCATCCTGCCCACTCTGTACCCTAACAGTGCCGTGGGGCTCTGCGGGAGTCTATCTACAGCACAACACACACCGTTCACTCTCACACTCACGCCCAAGAGCGGCTCACGAGTCTCCAATCAGCCTGAGCTCCAGTGCTTTTACAACTAGAGGAAAACATGCAGACGCACAGAAGACATCATTCTGATCGGGAGTTGAACCAGTGACCTTTTCGCCATCTTCCTGCTTTGAAATGACAGCTAACATATAGCCACAACAAAAGGTAGCCATGACAGTCCGCCATCTTGAAACTCCACCATGAGATGGGGAAAGTCCCAACGCAGTGTCCCTTTAAATACTGCGTTCAATCAAACTACTGAAAGCTTACTAGCAGCGGATTTACAGGGACATCTGTGAATATCATACAACTATGTCATGGAGCAACAAAAGAAGATAACAGCCACTCTGAGGCACATCTGGCATGTGGTTGTGCTACAATTCCACGCCATAACAAACCCCGATGATGTATTGGGCCACGGAGCCAAGTCACGTGAGCCAGAGAGGAAACTTTAACAGGACGGAGGAAAAATCTCCAGCAACCCGCAGGCAGGTCAATGAGAAATTACACTCCTAAGGCATAATTAAACTGGAAAAGCCTGCCTCTGCACTATAGCCAGAGTGAGTGGGACTTTCCATGTGACTGCGGTCACCGCGTGTCTGTGTGTTTGTGTGTTTGTATTGCATCTACTCAAGTTTTGCGGCCCGGAGGCAACTGCATACAACCGCGGCTCACACACACACTGGGGTGGTGTCCCAGTTCCCGAGATAAAACCCCAGGGCAGGAAGCCTGCTGCGGCGGAGCAAAACGGTTTCATCCGTCCATCGCCTCTCCAAAAGAAACCCCTGAGTTTGCATCAGCTGATGCGACATCACAATAACCACTGCACAATGATTCGGATCTGTGGTTTCCAGATGGAAGGATGCCATTCGCTCCTCAGAGCTGACCGACTACGGCTGCTTGTGGCACTCTGTCGGTCGAGATGGCCGAGGACAGACCGTCTCTACGGCTTCTTTCACGCAGCATATTCACAAGGACTCAGGCAACCGAAACAATGTGTAAACAATAGCAGTACGGGGACCTTTGTTAGGACAACGTGACAGAGTTAATAGTTATGTGCGTGTTCAGAAAGAGGAACGGGAGGACATTAAAGCTAGGACGAACGGGGGCGTCGTCTAGCTCGAAGAGTGGGGGGGGGGGGGGGGGGGGGGGGGGGGGGGGGGGCGTGTACGGAGGCTGCTCTACCCCCTGAGCTAAGGTGGGTTGAAGTGGCTTGATAGTTGTGCTGCAGAAAGACTGTAGAAAGTCCGTGTCCATGCTAAAACACTTTACATGCATCGGCTGGGGCTGGAGTGGTAATGGTTTGAACAAGCATGACCCGACAGACCACAAAGAAATAACAAGCCTTCTCCTTCTCGGCCATTAGGTAAATAAATCCAGGTTTCCAGAGTCTGTAATTTTGAAGACTATCAGCAGTAGTATTTTATACTTGAAGCCTGTGCTTACACATAAGTGCCAGTGAAAGAGCTCCTAATTTCTTTATATCAACGGTTTGTTTGTCAGGCTGTGATTCATGCATTTCCAAAGCCCAGCAACCATAGGTCAACCGGGACAAAACTGTCGGTTACTTGCACAACCGGAGTCAGCTGTGAAATATGAAAAAAAAAAAAAAAGAGAAACAACTGGTTAAAATGGTAGACACTGTAACTGCTCGATGGGTTGGCCGGGGTCCATGAAATGTTCAAAAATTCATATTCAAGTCTGAGGAAAATAAGCAACTCTGAAATATGTGACTGCAACATGATCGGCATCCAAAACTGGAAACAAGCAGCCGAAATGTTCATCACGTACGCTAATTTCCGGAGACATTCCAGCTGGAGGACAGACTTCCTGATTATGACAATACATTCTGTTACGACAGCTCCTGACAGAGGAAGACTGGAAGACAAACTGTAGCTTAAGCCGCTTGTTTACAAACCACTCTCGGAGGACATATTTTGGCTTTCTTGGTAAATGTCACAGCACAAAAATCCCAGTGATCCCAATTCACACTGGGAAAAGAGGTTATTGTTAGGCCGTCCAGTACTCATCAGGTCGCGGCCAACTTCCTGTCACTGGACAGGCGACTGATCCAGCGGCTTAATGAATGTCCATGTCGACCTCTTATCAGCCAGCCAGGGTACAATAATAATGACAATAACAATAATAACAGTGTGTTATGTTGAGCTGAGAACGGGGACAGCATTCCTCTGAGGCCGCTTTCAGCACTATTTACCAAACAGTCTGACTGGGCCACGGTACTTTTCCACTGCGTCTGCTACAATGCAACGAGTTAAAGGCTTCGGTTGAATGAGAGCGCGATTAAAACTTAAAATGCAACAGAGGATGTCATGATTATGTGGTGAAATTCGCTAGGGCTTATCGTATCCCACAAGGCTGGACTATTTCTCTCGATTCAGCGTCCTGGAGACAATTAACGACGGCTTATTCAGCAGCTGAGGAAGAGAAACAACCGCTCAAACTTCTATAAAGAAGCACATGTACATCGCTCACTGCTCTGACAATTAGAGAAGACACATTGGGGATGTATTGTGTGTGTCTAAGCTCTACTGGCCGTCCATTTTGGCAGTTTCTTTACTTTTCTATTTTCTTGAACTGCGGCCCACACGTGATGATCGAGCACTACTTCTACACTGCAGGTAGATTGCTCAGTCCTCATATTTTTTACAGATTCAATTTTACACCATTTTTAAAGAGAGACCCGTGTCAAACTCCTTGGGTCCAACTGCATGGGTCCATGTCTAAACTGCATGGGTCCATGTCTAAAGTTTTCTCCAGTTTCTGCCTGCAGCAACACCGGAGCAATGATGAGCGAGGATGAAAAACAGAATAAGGGATTCCTGGAATAATGCCACCAAATGTGCCAAGCTAAAGAAATGTCTATTCTAAGAGGACCACACCAAGTAGCAACCGGTAGAGATGCCACCCAGTAATCAGTGCTCAGGTAACCACTGTAAATTTTTGTTATCTCAAAATGCGATTTTCTCAAAAAAACTACAAGATACTGAGAGCTGAGCCGCTTTATTAGGTGAATGGTCATTGTGTTGTGTCAAGCAGAAGCTGCTGTCTCCATAGTGAGGACTGCATGGACGCAGAGTCTGTGCAGTCCTCACACAGAGGGTAGTCCCATTTAGGTCACATTTGAAAACAATTCTGAGGTGTATCTGTCTTGGACCCACATATTAAAGTGGCCGTTGAGTTTCAATTGAGTTTCCACCAAAAAATAAAAATCATTTCTGGGCCACACTGGGGTTGCTGTACCCACGCAGACAAGGAAAGAACATGGCAACTAAAAAGACAGAGACGCCACTTGGAGCAGAAAAGGATGTTACGCACAACTTCTTCGTCTATCGCCTTGAGGTCGAACAAACTTGACCAACGTACGTCTTTCCTTCCTCAAAAAAGTTTGCAACTTCGATTTTCTTACAAGTTTGAAGGCTACACTGTTCCTCTTTGCTGGAAAATCCCTGCGTAACCTGAAACGCCTTTGCCACCTCTACGTCAGAGCAATAATTGCTACGCAAGTCGACTGGGATAAAGCGATCAAACCTAACGTAACTTAAACGCTCCTACCGTTTTATCTTCGTGCAGGTACGTCCTTGTGCACATCCTTGTGACAAAATGAATGGGAGCCAACTGGTAATGCTCAGGCCTGGAGATTTATCACACCCTCTAAATTCTTTTCAACCTCTCCCTTGCACTGCGTGACCCGACAAAAGGAGGAGAAGCTGTCCGGACGTGCTCCTGAGAAGGAGTTAGTCAATCTGAGCTCCTGCAGTGAGAAAGCAATACCTGAGGTGTGTGTGTGTGTGTGGTTGCCCTATTATGGTGAGGGGAATTGCCCAGAACGCAGATTGCTATGGTTGTGTTGTCACCATTTACCACCATCTGCGGCTAAAACCAGACACTGGAACACATTTCACACATGCATAGGTTGGTGGTATTGGGTAAATCAGACCGCTACGTTACATGACGGTCTACTAGACAACGGCCGGTTCTGCCTAAGGCTTTTAAACCCCACACAGCAGGGGGCGAGTGAGCAGATGGGCGGTGTGAAGGGGCAGACGGCTCGGTTCCAGTCTGTCCTACAATGACAGTGGAAAGACCTACTGAAAGTATCTCCCGTTACGCCACTGGTCGGGGCACCTTTAAAAGGTCCACAGACCGGAGGTGTTTGTCACACAAAGGTCGTGGTAGAAATGCAGCCGTCAATGAGAGGTCGGTTACATTCGTGGGTAAAATACGAGAACATCGGGTTTGTGACCCCTGACTCACTGAAGAAAACAGTAGAGCTCAGCTGTTCATGTTAGGTGTCACATTGATTACATGATTACACCTCTATAAGGCTACACACAAACTTACACCTACTGTTGGAGCATGTTTTAAGGCTTTAAGACATGCAAACATACATATACACACGCATTTCCGTCTTCTGTGAGAAATTCACCAATTAAATAAAAGCATGACTATCAACCAACTCATCTTCAAAAGCAGAAACAGCAATAAATAGCAGATCTCAAATGCTACTGACAGGATAATGTAAAATATGTCTCTGTATGAAGTATGTTTGGAAAGTTATTCCCTGCATGACAGCCTGGAAAATTTAGGTCACTTAGCTGTAACCTAGTTCAGACTAAAGGAATTTTTTTTTGCCCCACTTCAGACTTCATACAAATACGGGTCTGGGGTAATGGTGCAAGAGTTCAACTGTCAATATGTGACGATAAAAAACAAAAGCTGCTGTCTTCACTGCAGATTTACAGGATGGCGGGTTTAAAACAACTCCGGGTGGACATTACATGTTTTAAAACATAAATCTTGGTTAGACCTATGTAATACGTGCAACCCAACACATCAATATTTGTAATATAAGAACAATAAATATACTAAAATGGTGGTGAGAAAAATGCCTGCGCCAGTCAAAGTTCTAGTATAAAGATATTGTCATTGGACAAACAACTGGCTCCTCAGTGTTCCCAAATGGAAAAGCGTAAACAGTTTACTTACGAGCAAGTCCTGAGTGAGATTTACGTTGAAATGGTAATGGCCCATTAGGGAGAAGAAAGGCCACTCGACGACAGGAGAGCTCCACCGAGAATGGCTTTAGATAAATTTAGCGTGCACTGTAAAAGTCACACTGTAAACAAAGATGGACTTGGCCCACCACTGACCCGTTATCTATGCTCTAAAGATCAAAAACACTGTGAAGAGCATGACTGTTCCCTCAACCACATCTCTGCGGATTCAAACATTAATGATTAAATGCCTTAAAGATGAAACAAACTTGCTCAAGTAAAGGCAGATACATAGATAAGCAATAAAAAGTCGTCATGAATGCCACAAATTGGATTCATCACCATCATGTATACTTCCTACGATGAAAATAATAAATAAAATAAATAAATATGATATTAATTGATACGTCTATTACATCCACTTAAGAGTGTTATGAGCACAAAATCCAAAGGTTATAGGTTAAATGTCAGGGCTTCATTAAACACTACTACTTCATAATACTAATATTTTCAGCCCAAACAAATGTGTACTTTGTAGCCCTGAGTGCAGACGTTTCGTAAGAATTACATTTCACAAGCACAAAGTTAAGCTGCTTGTGTGTGACAGTGCTAATAATGGTTACGAGCTGTGGCAACCTTATGATTTGCATTAGAACAACGCAAAAGGCATTTGTGTGTGTGTAACCCGACGCTGGCTCCGTATATTGTTTACATTTCCCACCTGGCTAACCAGCGTTAGCATCCGAGGCTAACGAAATCAGATTTGGCGAGCAGGAAGTTTACTTTAATCGCCCAAAGAGTTGTTGAATACCCAAGCCTATAGTGTCGACTAACTCGGTGGACAGCTACCGTTGACTGCGAGGCTTATTTCAGCCGCTCGTCGTTGTGATCGTGTAACATTATTGGGTCCCGGTTGACCTCTTTCCGTCCACAGTTTAACGACAAGAATGTAATGCTACATGCTAAAAGCGGCTAGCTGCTCGCCAGCCTCGGGAGGAGGAAGTTCTGGTCTGTTTTTTGCTTTAAAAACAGTCCGCGCAGACATTCACTCACCGACAGATTCGTCCCGGTTTCCCGTTTACTTCACGACAGAAATGTGTACAGCTGTCTCCATTTCTCCGTGAGGCGCGGTCGAGTATTTTGTTTTGTTGCTGAAAAACTTCGCAGGAACAGCCGATGTCTGATAAGCGAGTGAAAATGATTCTTCCAGTCAAGCTGGAGAGGAAAAGAGATGCGAAAACAGTCACACATCCGGCTGGAAAGTGTTAGTTTTTCATAATAAAATAGACCGCCATTTCTATCCTCGGTTTCAGTTTCAATTCCTCGGTTACGAATCAGTACATACAGAATGTGCATTCAAATGTTAATTGACATGTTTGTGTAATTTATATTTGTTCTAATTTCATTTCTGTCTTGTTTTGTCTGTAACAGTTGTATTTAGTACCATGTATTTCCGAATGTGTCAAATAAACTAATATAATAAAAATCTGATCTGAGTTGTAAATCTGTAAAACTGTGAAGTTGTGGCCATTGTGACTACCCTCTGACCGCAGTCAAGTGCAGCCAGGCAGTCACAATGACATGGAAATTAAAAACAAAGAAAATTACAGCATTTCTCCCATATAATAAAAACATAATGCGGAAATAGCAGCAAACGCTTGATGTTTATTTCTCCCCTGGGAACGAAGCTTTCTCGGGCATAAGATAATGACTGGGTAATTGTTCTACATTTTGCTACAACAGCAAAATGAGCAACGCAACGTCAACATTACTCGTCGTTGTGAAGTATTTAGCACTTTCAAACTATTCGAAACCACTGAGTGCTATTATTTTGAAATACGTTGTCTAACTCAAACTGTTTTTTGCTGATAACAAGTTGTGACTTGACGTGCTGGCGATCCCGACCATGGTTTATCTAGCAGTGGAAACACCGCCACCTCGTGGTCAGTAGGGGACATTTTATTGTTGTGTTTTGGAAACGTCAAAACTCAGCAAAGCACTCAGTCCTGCCATAAGTAAAACATTTGTGACGTCAGGTCAGTCACGCGATCCATACGAGGGACGAGTCAGTCCTTGATTTATAGATAGATAGATAGATAGATAGATAGATAGATAGATAGATAGATAGATAGATAGATAGATAGATAGATAGATAGATAGATAGATAGATAGATAGATAGATAGACAGATAGATTTTAGAGAATTTTTTATCTCTTTTTTTAAATTGTCATGATTAAGTTTCTGTAATTCTGTAAACGTTTAAGGAATGGTATGTAAATGATTGTATTTCTGGAACTGGAATAGATTTTATGGGAGGTATTAAGGATTGCGTTTGGATTCATTCCCGAGCACATGGATCGACACATGCTCTGTTTCATTTTCAATTCTCTTGATGTCCATCATGTGAAGGACAGACTGCAGAGTTTCTACTCCAGAGGGCTCACACATCTCCACAGTCTCAAGAGTCACTACAAAAATGAATAAATGAATTCCCACCAAATACAGTCAGATCTGACAACACTTCAACTCTGTGAAACACTCACTGAATAACAACACACCTGCTATTTGTTTATGTGTTCTTTCAGTTAGTAGGTTATTCATTCATTTATTACATCCACACTCAACTCTGAATGCCAACTCAACAGTTTATATTCCTCATAACACTTACTTGTGAATAACTAGACTTACTGTTTATGTTATGTACATATTTTTATTCTTTTTTTTTGTACTTGCACTATGTGTTATATGCCACCTGCTGTAACACAGTAATTTCCCAGCTGTGGATCAATAGATGTTTATTATCTTGTATGGTCTTATCTCACTTCCTTCAGATATGTTTTTAGTCATTGTTTTCATATGGCTCTAAGACAACCACCCTGTATCGTGACAGGCGGTTTGATAATGATCTCCCCGCCTTTAAATGCCATTATTCGGTTTCAGTGTCCCAGAAGCAGAGAAAAATATTCAGACCGCAAAATGACAGTGCCAAAACAACCCTTGAATATTAAATATCTTTAAAAATGCTGTATATTATGAATATACTTTCGATAAACAAAAGCGGTCACAAATACACAAATACATTAATGCATCCTGAGAATCTTATATTGTATGCACTTATCCATACAATGGCTATACACACATACATCTCTTGTCCTCCTTAGTTTTTTTCTGTAGTGCTGCTAGGCTGTCCATCATTCATTTGAAAATGTATCTGGATACTTAAGATGGAAATCTTAGTGATTTGAATTCATTGGAATGCATGCCTTTGAAACTATTCTTGAAGCAGAGGTTATTTTATTCCATTTTTTTAATGATCGTCCCCAACCCAGACACAGTCCCCTGCCAGACACACCGGCGTTTGTAACAAATGGTGCTTGTCCAGAACCTTGAATCTTAACTTGAGAGACAGCAAACTTTCTAACCCTAACCAAGAACCTGAATCCTGAATCGGCTTTATAAATGAAATCACTCGACTTTAGAATACTATGTACTTAACCGCATGAGGAAATTCTTAAGGTTGTAACTCTTCATTGATATGGATCAAATGGATCAACAATCCAAAAGCGTTAATCCAAAATTAAAATATCAATCAGACAAATGACAGTCATTTGTAAAACATGCTTTTATGGTGTTGGTGGTATCGTTATTGATGATACCATCTCTTCTCTCTTCAGTGATCTGGAGTTTTTAGGGATCTTGGAGAGGTCAAGCAGCTGATAAGACTATTGCTATTTGTAGACCAGTGTCACTTCAGGATAAAATACACTGCAAACCTTATAGTCAGACTTTAGTTTTGTTTTAGTTTTTTTTCCTGAATTCTGAAAACGTTTCATCTTAGAATCTAAACAGGATCTACTCAATATCCGTTTTACTGCATACAAACATGACTTTACTGTTGAATTGATGGATTCTGTGTGTTAAATCAGCGGGTGATATCGTCTCATTCGACTACTGACTCCTGAATCGCATCAAGATCGTGTCGTGGCAAAATTTGAAAAGTGAGATCTCGTGATTTCTCTTGATGCCACACATTTATCGTCAAACGGTGATACTGAGCTTGTCCGCGGCTGCAGTTGGACATCTTGTAAACCCACTGAACATCTTTGCCGCTGCTTTGACAGCCAACTGGAGGATCTTCGTCTGCGCATGCGCAGTCGCGGCTCTCTCCCTCAGACGTCAACAGAGCCGCAGCGATAAGGGACAAACGTCTGTAGCCGCTGCTCGTTAGCGTAGGGAAGTATCTCTGTCTCTCTGTCTCTCTCTCCGTGACCCTAAAGCCTCTCTAAACCTCCCCTAAAGTAATGAAGTAGTGAGCCGGACATCCAACTACACGTACCTCGATTGAAACAGACTGACAGTGCCGCGGTGAAAATGGACCAGGAGTTTGAAGATATAGACTCGGAGGGCCGGTGGCAGAAACTCTACCTAGTAAGTCTGTTAGCACCGTTAGCAGCGCAGCTAACGTAAATAGTCTGCTCACATAGCCTGTTTAATTCTCCAACTGTCGTGCTAGCTCGTCAACATATCCTGTATGTTGACCGGCGCCCGTTGCTAGCTCGCTTTGCCTTGTTCTGGGAATTTTAGTGAGTTTATGCGCTCCAGTTTTTAAAATAGGAGATACCGTAATATAACGTGAACGTTACCGTAAGTGTCGTAAGGTCATGCATGTGGCTGACGCTCACTGTGGACGCTGGGTTTTACGGCTATTTTTTACTTTTACGGACATCTGTGCAACTTTACCCGTCACGGCACGATCTGGTTTCAAAGGTTTATCGCCAAGAATAACTCTAAATGTGGTGAAAGGCATTTCAGGGAGGATGTCATTGATTTCCTGCGTGGCAGACCCAGTTTAAGTAATTGTGATGGATCGGAGTTGTTCACAGTGGAGCTAATGGAGGAAAAAAAAGGAGGAAAGGTAGACAAGGCATCATGTTGTGTGCTGTGCGTGTGCTGACCGACAATGTCGTCTGTTGTCTGCAGGAAATCAGGAATCAGTCCCACGAGTGCTCGTACAAAGTGGCCAAGTATCCAGAGAATCGCAACAGAAACCGCTACAGGGATGTCAGTCCATGTGAGTGCGAGTAAAACTGCACACAGTGTTTACGTTCAGCGCAGTGACCGAGCTGACCGACTTTTCTGATGCTGCCCGCAGTCGATCACAGTCGAGTGAAGCTGGAAAACACAGAAAATGACTACATCAATGCGAGTCTGGTGGTCGTGGAGGAAGCCCAGAGAAACTACATCTTGACCCAGGCAAGTGCAAGACTCTGTTACGTTACACTGTCAAAAAGGGATAGGACTCACTGATTCAAAGGAGTTGATGGGTAAGATGTCAACAGTTTAACGTGAAAAAGTGTGTAACATCTTGACACTGCCCTCTCTCACACTTTTGAACCACACGTTTAAAGATGGATGAGTAGAAGCTGTATTCATCTGTCCATTTGTCCATTATCTTGCGTGCTTTCTACCTTTAAAGTGTTGTAGCGATCTGTCACTGCCAGTGCTTACACACAAAGAAAGCAGGGAATGTACCCTGGACAGGTTGCCAGTGCATCACAGGGCGCGCGCACACACACACACACACACACACACACACACACACACACACACTTTTGTGAATTGGGGCAATTTGGAGTCTTTAATTGGCCTTTTGGACGCAGTGAGAACACGCAAACACCACACAGAAAGGCTGACTGGGAGGGGGGGGGGGGGGGGTTTGAACCGAGGTTTCTTGCTGTGATCTGCCTGCATTATTCACCGGGCAGATATAGAGCAGCATCCTCCTATTTATCATTTTGTCAAAGATGCCCCTCTTTAAGCCATGTCTAAACGGTATGAACAGCCCACCCAGCGCCGGCCACATACATAAGTATCTCATCCCGGCGGGCAGCCTGGAGCGGTTGTAACACACTTAGCGGGGATTAAAGCCGTGCACTGAAGTGTGTCAGGGGTCACCACGCCGACTTACAGTGGCTAAGATGCAAACCTCCGGACCGCCACATCTGTCTCAGGTCACCCCCGCTGGATTCATCCTCCAGCGATGAAGCGCTGGAAGAAGCTCAGACAGCTGCCCGCTGTCGGGCATGTCTGTATGGCATGGATGGCAGGCGCTACCCGTCTCTCTTTCTAAATCGCTATCTCGAGATCAGGGTTTTTTCGCGCGTGTAACCTTCAGGCGGTCACGCTGCCGGCCGTTGCGAAACGTTTGCACGTTAAACGAAAGCTGCCGCGCTGTTTGCGTTTCTCAGTCCCACGGGACGCGCCGCGGTTTAGCCTATGGCTGCCCTGCTGTATAAAAGGAGCGCAGCAAGCGGAATGTGCAATGCTTCGTTACACCGGCTGCTTTGCTGTCGGTCGACGAGCTTGAGAACTCTGGTCTAGAGGCGGAGGATGTGACAGTTTCACCGGCTTCACTGGGGTGTCGGTGTGTGTGATGAAACTCTGATATCAAATCATTTGTATATTTCTATCAACAATGGCTCTGACTCAGCGCAGGTCCCCAGCCCTCGGACTTCTGAATATTCAAATGCCGTCAGGAAACGAAAGGACAAATAAGCGCTCCGCTTCTTCATGTGGCGTTTCTCTTTCTTGGGGTGCGTCAGAAGTGCGGCGAGTCAGAAATGCCAGATGCAGCGTGGACAGAGACAGGATAAAAAAACGCCCTTTCCAGAAAGCCAAAACAAAACGGAGTGGATCAGGAGAGCGTGAATGAAAGGGCAGCGGTTTCAGGGTGACATGACTCATCCATTAACCACCCTTCTGTTACTTTCACCTCTTGCGCGGACAATAGAGGAAAACGTGCGCGGACACGCCGGGGTGCGTGTCACCCCTGCTGAATGATTTGAGGCCTATCTGACATTTAAGGATGAGGCACGTCGCGGCCTGGTTTTCTCATCTCAACCACGTCCTGACCTTCAGCCCCCTTTTGACCTTTCTGAGCAAAACTGTTGCACTTGTGCCGCACAATGCTGCACTCACATTAATAAAAGCAGTCCTCAGGCTATAGATATGCAAGATGCTTCCACATACGCAGGTCTGCCCATTAGTGGGACATTAGGCGAACTAAAGCAACAAAATCGGACATTCCTTCATGTTAACGGCTCACTAATAAAGCCCCTCCGTTATCTCAGGTTGGGCAGGGCAGTTTAGAGTCTGAACATAAATGTTTTTGGACTGTGGCCAGAAACCACAGTACCGGGAGAAAACCCACGCAGCCATGGGGATAACACACACACACACACACACTCCACGCAGGGATGCCCTCGGCCTGACCCACTGGAATCCCACTGTGGAGCTGATCAGAGTGTGTGTGTGTGTGTGCGCGCGTGTGTGTGCGCGTGTGTTTGCTGTCCACAGGGCCCCCTCAGGAACACCTGTGGCCACTTCTGGCTCATGATCTGGGAGCAGAGGACCAAGGCGGTCATCATGCTGAACAGGGTGATCGAGAAAGGTTCGGTAAGTACGGTACCCCGTCGCGAAACACGGACCAACCCCTGTCTGACATCTGTCGTCTGTCTGCTGCGCGCACACACTGTAGAAATATCGAAAAAGGCCAGAGGAAAAATAACACGCGCGCGCGCTTTGGCAGAGTCGGTGCGTAGTAATTAAGGCGGCTCGTGGAATTCGTGGGAGTTTCGGGGGAAAGGCGAAGCCCCGTCCGTTTGGTCAGCAGGACGAGAGGAATTTGCTGTTTTGACAGCGTGCTCACAGATGTATGTGAAGAACTGGGATGCTGCCCGGGCCTCTCGGCTCTCTCACATCAAGTGATCCCGCGATGCGCCGATTAAACACACACACACACACACACACACACAGACAGACGCGGGCCCTAACGCAGACTGACACACACGCGCGCGTGCTCCCTCTCTCACGCAGAGCAGCTGTGATCTCTCCGTTTTCTCAGTAAAGCAGCTGGAGTGGATCTCGCACAGTCATGAGATTCGCTCGCCGTTTTCTTGGAAACGGAAGATGAAAAGCACCTAGTCCACAGATATTATTAAACCTCACAAGGTTTTTTTTTGTTTGCTTTTTTTTTTTCTATGTAGGCCAGCTCTCCAATCCCGCGGAGGGATGATTGCATAATAGACTTATCCTCAACAGCTCCGGCCTTTGTCTGTTTGCTAAGGGAAAAGAACCGCTACGATTAGATGATTGCGCGCACAATTTAAGCATTGTCGCGGGTTTCGACGCCACCCCTCATGGACCATGATTCCCTGAAAGACATTGTGTTTAGAGGCAACCAGGAACTGAGTGAAGGCTTTTCGTCTTAACTCCGCGTGTGCCGGGATTGTTTGGGTTATTTCTTTCCCCACTTTTGGATACGAACCATCAACATGTTGCTACTGCTAGTCCTGATCCTGGGTCCGCCTCCCAGATGGGACGCGGAGGAGCACGAAAGCCCCTCCCAGAGGCCTCAGCCGATCTCCGTCCGCCCTGTGGAGAAAAGCACCTCTCAGCTGCTCGTATTCTCCATCCCGTTCGCCGGGTCGCTGCACGCAGCTCATGACCCAAAGCGAGGGCCGGAATGCAGAACCGAGGAGGATCTCTGAGGAGGATCTCTGAGGAGGATCTCTGAGGAGGATCTCTGAGGAGGATCTCCTCCCCTGACCCGGAGGCGCCGGTTGTACGGCTAACAAATGGGTGTCGTAACTGTCCATCTGCTGCTCTATCTGAAGACGCGCCTGCTCTCTGGGCTGGCCCCCGCGGTTTGCTCGCCAGGTGTGAGATGTGTTGTGCGGGCACACAGCCGACCTGTCCTCTTTTCTGCCCTCTGACAGGAGAAGTGTGCGCAGTACTGGCCCACGGCCGAGGAGAGGGAGATGGCCTTCAGGGACACACGCTTCCTGGTCACGCTGTTGTCAGAAGACATCAAGTCTTACTACACCACCCGGGTGCTGGAGCTGCAGAACATCAGCGTAGGCACTTTCCCCCCAACAATTGGACCGTTCAGTGAAGCCGAGTGGCAGAGGGAGAAGTGAGAGGGCCCCGGGGCGGGCTCCACAACTGGCCCTTTGTTTCTCCACGGCTCCTGAAGAAAGCCTCTGAGGCTCTTCTTAAGCTTTCTCATCCTCACACGTTCAGGGTTTTTCAGAACGTAAACTGGAGTGAAACTAGACGATCATTTGAATTCAAGTGTTATCGCTATCTTAAACCAAGCTTTCACTTTCTTTTGTCTTGGTAAAATAAATCCTCCCCCACCCACGATCTGATAAAGTGATAAAGTGCACAAAACACAATTTGCTAATCCCTGACACGCTTGATAAGAATTTTCTTTATATATATGTATATGTGTGTATATATATAAATATATGTATGTTTTGCATGAACAGAAACCAAAACAGTTTCTGAGCCGAGACTTGAACAGACCTGATAAGGACTGATAAGGTTTCTCGGCCCAGGAACAGGCGTTTTTGTACCTGCTGCTGATGCCCCCCTCCCCCCCTTCCGTTTCTCTCTGTGGTCGCAGACAGGAGAGAAGAGGGACATCTACCACTTTCATTACACCACGTGGCCTGACTTCGGCGTGCCCGACTCGCCGGCGTCCTTCCTCAACTTCCTGTTCAAGGTGCGGGAGTCCGGGGCGCTGGGCGGCGAGCACGGGCCGGCCGTGGTGCACTGCAGTGCCGGCATCGGCCGCTCGGGGACCTTCTCCTTGGTGGACACCTGCGTGGTCCTGGTGAGTCCCGCCCCCGCCGGGAGTCTGCCTTGTCAGTGAGACGTGGCCCCGGCAGACGCAGTCCGCATTTGATGGATTTGATCGCTAGCTTGATTACTAGCTAGGCTCGTCATTGTTTGTTCCACTGGTGACCTGATTGCGTTGAAAGGCATGGAAACTCTAATCGATGAATGGATTAGTGACCAGCCGTAAAATTGACCCGTTGCTATTTATATGATAGATTAGACCGTTTGAGATAATGAAAAAAACGACACCAAAACAACTACTTTTGGCACGTGAAACAAAAACCGTCCTCTTGGGTTGGATATCTCAGTTAAATTTGCCATCGGCCTGTTTCCTTTTGAATGGAGCGTTTTGTCAAAGCTTTAGTCAAAGGGTTAGAGATCAAACCCACTTCCTGGCCGATTCCCGTCGTCAGAAAAGAGAAGAGACGCAGGAGAGAAACTGGCCTCACAACCAAAACCTGAAACTTTCATGTGGTTGCAGAGGAAGCCGCGGGCCTCGGCGTGCAGGGAAAGGCAGGGAGGCACGATGAGGCCGGGGGGGGGGGGGGGGGGGGGGGGGGTGGGGTGGGGGGGGGGGGGGGGGGCCGGGGGGGGCCCGGAGCAGGAAGGAGAAGCCAGTCAGGCTGCATGAGTAACGGGCGTCCCTGTGTCCCATCCAGATGGACAAGAGGAAAGACCCCTCCTCGGTGGACATCAAGAGCATCCTGCTGGACATGAGGAAGTACCGCATGGGGCTGATCCAAACCCCCGACCAGCTGCGCTTCTCCTACATGGCCGTCCTGGAAGGAGCCAAGTACATCAAGGGAGACCCCTCGGTGCAGGTAACATGCGGCGCACACGCCAGGACCGCTCGCCTACCGGTCGCTCTCAGTCTCCGTCAGCCGCTCACCCGCCTGTCTCCCCCCATGCCGGCGCTCAGAACCGGTGGCGGGAGCTGTCCAGGGAGGACCAGGAGCCGCCGTCAGAGTCCCCGCCGTCCGCCCAGCCCCAGGCCCGCTGTCCGGCCGAGCGCTGCAACGGCAGCCAGCGGCCCGCCCAGCTGGAGGAGGGGGGCGACTACAGGCAGGACGGCAGAGTCCCCGCAGCGTCCGGCTGCAGGGAGCAGGAGCTGGACGGCAGCACCACACAGTCAGTGCCCCCACGCCGGATAGTATGAAAAAGCAGCCTCTGACGCAGCCCCGTGTTGACGCTCTGCTTCTCTCCTTGAAACGTTGCTCCCCCGCAGCAAACGGCGCAGAGAGGACAGCATCTCCAAGTCGGGCACGGCCAAGACGCCCCAAAGCAAGCCCCGGACCAATGACTCGGAGAAGAAGAGGAAAAGGTAAATCTGCTGGCACCGAGTCAGAAAGATCACACGCACACGCACACGCACGCACACACACGCACAGAGCGATGGGCTGAGCTCAGATTCCAGAGAAAAAGCCGATGACGGTGCGGCCCCGGCCCCAGCCATGTTGAAACCGTGTCTGACATCATTTCACACTCCCTCCTGTTCCCTCCACCGCAAGCAAAAGAAGCCAGCGTCTCCTATTATTTTGCACGTCGTACTACTACTACACGTCTCCCCCCCCCCTCCCCCTCCTCCTCCGCTCTGCTCAGCCCTCACCCCTCACCCCCCCCATCCACTTCCACGCTGCCGTCAGACCTGACCAGGCGCTTATTCCTGATGACTCGGCGTCTTCACGTTTGAGAAGAGAAAAAAAAGAAAGAAAGAAAAGAAACCGCTCGCTATGTCATTTCTGAGAAGCCTCCCCTCTTCTTTTTTTTTTTTTTTGTGTTGTTGTTCCTCGGTGCTGTGTGTGACCTGTCGAGCGTTGTTCCAGTAACTGAGGCCGGGGCCGCGGCGTGCTCCCCACCTGCTCTTCTCACTCTCGCCTCTCCCTGTGGTTCTCCTCGCACAGCCTGGGCTGCATGTGCTGCACATGACACCAGCCGGCCCGTCCAGCGGGGGGCAGCGTATCCCTACCCCCCTCTGAGACGGCCGCGACCACCGGGAGCACACTTAGAGGACGAGCTTTAAAATCGGGGGGCCCCTCTGGCACACGGAGGTGTGTGCGTACCCTGTGTCTGTCTGTGTGTGTGTGTGCGTGTGTGTTTTGTTTTCTCTCTCTCTTGTGGTTTCGTTCTTGGTCTCGTGATTTGCTTGGCTCCTGCGGTTTTGACTTGTGATTCATTTTCGCTGCACTTTAGCATGGTGTGCGTGTGCGCGTGCGTGCGTGTGCGTGCGGTATATGCTTGGTAAATATCCGAAATGTCAGGCTGGGTTTGGAATAATGCAAGGTGATAATTTGTACCCGGTAGATTTGGTAGATGTCTGCTCAGTGTGGCGGAGTGTCAGAGGCGGTCAGGTTCAGGAGGGTCGAGTGTGCTGGGCAATCGGAGCTTTTTTTTCTTCTTTTTTTTGTTATTATTGTCGATTTAGTTCATTTCACTCCGTCAGGAAGTTGAGAAATCAGGTCAGCTCACGCCATCACATAAGATAAGCAGCTGAACTCAAACCTGGTGAGGCTGTAACTTGGCCCATCCCTCCATCCACCCATCCATCCATCCATCCATCCATCCATCCATCCATCCATCCATCCATCCATCCACCCATCCATCCATCCACACATCCATCCATCCAGCCACCCATCCATCTGTCCGTCCTTTATCTCAGCCACTTTGTTCCTAACCAGCGTCATGGCTGGACTCTACTGAGTCTGAGGGCAGGGCACACCACTCACTCTCACACTCACATAAGTTAGTCACACACACACACACACACACACACACACACACACACACACATCCAGATAGATGAAGCCAGATATCTGGGCAGCGTCGGCTTGGCCGGGTTTAGCAGATTTACATGTCCACATAACCGTTCTCAGGCCAGACGCTGGATCAGCCTCCGTCTCAAGCCTCCCCCCCCCCCGAGCACGGAGTCGCTCTGTGTAGGCTGTCCCTCCGTCCTGGCAACACAGCCGAGCCTCCCATGGTCAGACTCTCACTCGACTAATCAATTAACCGCTGCCCAGCTCCGCTGCCACTCCGCCGCAGCGGCCCCGGCTCGGCCCCCGGTTCATCAGAGGTAACCGTGTGTCCTAACGCAGTGGCTGCTCTGCATCCCTAATCGCCCCAGTGTTCTCCCGGATCCGGCCCCCGCACCAGCCCCCCCCCCCCCCCCCCCCCCCCCGCTAACAGAGCTGAGGGCACTAACCCCGCGGTGTGGCACGACGCTCGGCCGGCCTCCCGGAGGGGAGCTGCAGCCCGTCTAACCGCCGCGTGTCTCCCCACAGGGCCAAGACCAGCGACTGCTGAGCGCCTGCCCCGCAGCCCCCAGCCCGCAGCTCCGGCACCACAGCCAACAATCGGCAGGGAATTCCAGCTCCTCCACCACCTCCGTGACCTTCCTCCTCCACTCCGACGCCACTCTTCCTCATCGCTCGCCCCCCTCCTCCCCCCCCCCCCCCCCCCCCCCCTCCTCGTCTCCGAACTGTTTACAGCAGACACTTTGACATTCTTTGAAGAGTTTGAGAAAAGAGAAACACACCAGCGCTGCATCAGCCGGGTCACACCTCCAGCCCCGGAGGCCGAGAATCACGTTCTCCCGCTTTAATTTTATTCTAATAATTATTATTATTATTGTTGTTGTTATTATTATTCGCAGCTCCGCCACTCTTCTTCGCATCCATGAATTGAAGACTGATGATAGGGGAAGGGAGGGGAGGGGAGGGGGTGGGTCTATGCATTGCCAATTTGTAATGCTATTCATATGTTTATTTTTAGAGAAGCTTTTTTCAGGGGGGGGGGGCACGATAAGAAAAATGTTCTATTTTTTATATGAGATTACTTGAAGTTTTTCACGGCGTCGGTGGGCAGGTTCAATGAGAAGCACTGACTCCCTCCCACGCGAGAAATTCAGTGGCATGTAATGTTTCCATGATGTACATAGTGTTCTTTTTTCAGAAAGATGTATGTAAAAAGACATATTTTTGCTTGTTTAACAAAGAAAAAAAAGGAAATCTGAATGACAACGTTACAGGTTTGAATATGGTAGAAAGCAGATTTGATGACTCGTTCTCCTTTATGAACTGAATTTGTCTTAAGTTTATCCTAGAGTGTTAATGAGAAATAAAACTGGTATTATCTAGTTTACATAAAAACCTGTCTCTGCTGCTCTCTAGTCACACCGACCGTACCACACACACACACACACACACACACACACACACACACACACACACACACACACACCTTTATTTCAGACACAGGATGTAGAACCAGGCTGTAGTTTCAGATTTGACCACGCTGTAGTCTCATCATAAATACCAGGAACGAGCAGCCTGCTCCGTCTCACCAAACTATTCAGCCTTCTTTCATCTCCAAAACCAGCATCATCATTCCACCTTGTTTAGTTAGAAGGTGTTTAGTTAGGAATGATCCGTGCGTTTGCTCTTGGATCCTGGCAGCTGGAGTACTCTGTTGGGGTGGAGCCAGGCAGGTTGTTTTCCAGGAAGCGTGCTTGAAATGAAACAAGCTGATAAATGATTTCTGCCTCCGCGGAAATATATTGAGTTTCTCATCCAACGCTGCTGGACACCACAGTCCGGCACGTCACAAAACGCAACTTTCAGATTTCGGCCACATTTAAAAAAAATTTTTTTACTATTTGTTTTACTCTGAAGTGAGGGCTTGCGCCAGAGCAAAAAAACCCTTCGTTTTACGGCGCTCCGGAGTGTTCTACGCAGGACATTCCTTTCGCAGCCCATTATGCACCCTGAAAGGGAAACCACAGGCCCGGACAAACGGCTTCGCAAGGTCAAAGTATGAATCAGAGCGCTGCCTCCTCGCTCCTACTACGTGCGCGGTTATAACATGTCGTGGAGAAGAATCAAATTTCACAGAGGCGGGACTGCCAGGAACACAATGTGGCTGCCGGCCAAACACTTTCAGTTAAGCAGGCGGCGACAGGGTCCAATGAGAGTCGCTAAATTAAAAATACCCCCAGGGACTTCACTCTGCGCTCCCATATCCATCTTTTATTGAGAAAAAAATATATATACTGAAACGCTGCAGTACTGGAAACATCCTCAAGTGCACAACGGGGGCATATATGTAACGTATGTACATACAGATTATCAAAATGAGTGCAGGGGCCGCAAATGTACAAGAGAAGGAGGGGTTCGTGTAGAGTTTAACGTCCAGACCAGATAGAGATGAGTATATTTTGTTGTTTCGGAGGAGCGCTTGTCCTCGAGGAGACAGAAAGTCATCCTCCTTGGTAATTAGGTTTGACCCCGGGGGGTGGGGGTGGGGGGGGCTAGTCTGAGCGGTCCGAAAGATGCTACAGCGCCACAGAGAGCAAAGAAAGCACATCTGCTTTTTATTCACGTCGACGCATTCCTCGGAAGCTAATTATGAACTAAAAATAGCAAAAAAGTAAATATGTGCGATTCAGAAGAGGGCTGGAGGGATGCCGCTGCCAAACAGAAGTTTCCAAGAAGACGGGATCCTCCACTTGTTGGGCTTCTGGCTCTGAAATGTGAGGCAGGCGAAAACAGAGGGTTAGAAGAAGCTGAAAACCACCGGCCACTCGCATCGAATCTACTAAGCACTTTGTTGCGATGCAGTCCTCCACCGATCGGGCCTCAGGTGACTGCAGCTGAATGCTGTGACCATACCGACACATACAAAAGCCTAACGGCTGTCTGAGCCGTGCGGTTACAGCTGCAGCTGCTGCCTCAGCCTGTCACTCACAGCATCTTCCAGCAGGTGGAGCCAGTCGTTCAGGTGGTTGGCCAGCGTGAAGGCGTCCGGGATGTTGTCGCCCTCCGAGCAGAAGAGCAGCAGCACGGCCAGCGGCAGATCCTCCTCACAGCTAAAGACGACAGAGAGCAGGACCCTGGTCAGATTAGTCATGACTGATCACTTGTTATTTTTAGGAAAATACAGCAGGGGATGTGAGTTTTGAGTGAACTGTGTTAGAGAATTCCACTTCTAAATGGACACAATGATGTGATTCAGAGAGAAAAAGATAAACAACTGCAAACTGCAGTAAAGTTTGTATATTGATACAAATGCCATACCACATGCTTCCTTTGAACACAAACATACAACAAAATATGATTTCTTAGTTCAGATTGAGGTTGCAAAAGAATTTTAAAAAGGCTTTGCAGCAGATTATGAATGATGAGCCACACATGCAAGTAGCTTGAAACCAGGCTAAAGGTTTCTAAAGGCTGGATTCCCTTTGTTTTTGTTATTTACACTATCTTGAAAAAATAAAAAGTGGCTCTGGGAGAGTTCAGCCTGCAGTATGGATGTGGTCAGCGTATCCCCTGTAGCCACGTGTCTGCCCTCCCTCTGCACCTGTCTGTGAAGAGCCCCTTGGTGATGCCTCCTCCGGGGATGCAGAGCCGCTTCTCTGCTTCGGCGTCTGTGACCCCCGCGAATGCCGGCACGCGCTCCAGCTCCCTCCAGCCGAGCTCTTTCAGGGCGTCCGCGCTCCCCTTCAGCAGGGACGGAGTGATCAGGTACCTCAGAGGGGTGCTAACACAGACAGCACGTTTGTCAGTGGCGGCGCTAGCGTCACAAAGAGAGGCGGCGTGGCTGTGAAGTACGTGCTCAGGCACCCTTTCAGCTGCTGGTCGTCCCTCTGGTAGGCGTGGCTGCTGGACAGGACGACAGTCCGGGAGAACCCGCTGGTTTTGATCCAGGACACAAGCAGCTGGCGGAACTTTTTGCTTTTGTTCTGCGGTAGAATGGAGCCAAAGACAAATGTATGAATGCTCAGTACAACAAGAAAAGCAGGACTATAAAAGTGAACAGAATAATCTCCAACAGACTTGGTTTACCTGAACAATTGGTGCTCGGATCTGAAGAACCGCCAGCTTCTGTTTGGCTGCTGTGTAAACTGTTGATGAGGAAAGGTTTAAGAAATCACTTCTTTTAACATTAACTGCAATTGCCGTAAACTGTCAAACAAACTGTCTTCCAGGACCTCTCGTACCACCTTATATTTCTGGACATTTACCCAGATTGCTTTCATGTTTATTCCCATCTTGACCCCAGAAGTGGCTATAATCTCATACGTGGTTATTTCTGTGCAAACATTCACGTTTAGGTCTACATGTGTGCATGGGACTGGCGGCCTATACAACCTGAAACAACTGTTCAAAAACACAGCAGCAGTAAGATAATAAATGGATGGATGGATGGATGGATCAACAGTGATGAGACGGTACCTTCGGCAGAGGTGTGCAGCTCCTCTGCATCTTCTTTGCATGTGGCATACGGGTTGTTCCCAGCCATGGGGACAAGACAGTCTGTGTGGATGAAGCCCACTCTGCTCATGTTGAGGGTGGATATGATGAGGTCTGCAGATAGCTGACCCACATTACCCACAGCCACTGCTGGCTGGAGGGAGAGAGACAGACAGAGGAAGCGTTGACAGTGAAAACTAGATGATTGACATCTGCTAATATTTACTGACGCTTCACAATTCCACAACTCTTAGTTAAAGAAGAAAACAACCATCTTAACATCTCCCTATAGAGGACAGTGTCCTATTTACATTTAGTACACAGGTTATTCCAGTTTCTTAATCTATAGTAACAACACAACTGAATTGTGTATATAGCAACCTGTTACCGCACATAACAGGTGTCTGATCATGTGCGCGATAAGACCCGAGTCGAAAACGGATGCCTAACCCTAAAAGCAAGAGTATGTTGGTGATAACACACATGAAACAACGTGAAAACTTTGAAACGGTGAAAGCAGTGCGTCTCACTCACCACGACGAGGGTGAAATCTTTGAAGCTGGGCGCTGAACTTTCAGCGGAGATAAACATGGTGCCTGGCAGCGAGCTGGCAAACGCAGAGACTTGAAAAAAAACTCAGATTCGATAAGCTGTTTCAGATCTTAATGATGTTCCACAACTATATTTCCTCTTGCTGCAGCTTTCGTTTCTATTCTCATGCCCGGCGTTAAGGACCGTTCTTGATGACGTAACGGGCTTAGTAGCTGTCTACGCGTGCCTGATGGAAACACAACAGACGCTTCATTTTCGGGCATAAAATGACACTTTTATGCTCTGTGTCTATTTCCATGTAAAGTTACATTTGGGAATACATTTTAAAATCGCTCTTAGGAACCTACATTTTATTCAGGCATATTTTTAGCCAGGCGTAGCTCCGCAAAGATTTCGAGTGCGGTACAGATGTTCAACTCTGCATGATGTGGTGACATGTCAGGTTGACCATTGCGCCTAGGTTTTATTGCACTCTGGACTGAGGTGACTGAGTTGTCATTCATTCATCCTCTCATTCATCAGCTTTTGGAAGAAGGAAAATAACACAAAATGATAACGGGAATAAAATAACTTTTCAACCTGTCCCAGCCCACTGGGTACAAAGGAGACAAGACAATGAATAGCTTGATAACTAAATAACTAGATGAATAACTCAAAAAAGTTATTCAACTTTAGTTAATTCATCAAACTGTAGAAGGTCCACAAATTTCTCTTAATTTGTTTTCAGTAACTGGATTGGAGAAGGCTGCATGATCAAGGTCACACAGGGCCATTCTGTGTGATTTCCACTTTTAGTCCCAAAACATGCATGTTCAGGCCAGTTTGAGGCTGTAAACTACATGCATGGTGTGTGCGTGTGTGTGTGTGTGTCCTGCAGTGGGACTAGGGATCCATCCAGAGTGTATTCCCTCCCACCATTGACTGGAATAAACTATTATGTTATTTAGTCGGTGTGGTAAAATAAAAAGTGCACGACTTGAAAAATTAGATGTTTTTTATTATCTGACTGTTAGTGTAACAAATGTTCAATAAAAACACTATAATGTTCAAGTCATGTGATTTCATTGTGCTAATTTCTCCATTGCTAAAACTATTGACACATTACAGACATATTTATCCATGTGACATAAACAATCAAATGCAAAATAGTAGTTGTGGAGGACATGGCAGATCATTGGAGGACACAGTGCAATTCACAAAAACATAAACCTGAATTCACAAGAACATAAATCGAAGTCATCTGACATGGAGAAAACACGTGTATCAGGTGAGGTTCTATCAGGTGAGGTTGTTATGGTTTTATCTCATTGGGGACTGACTGGCCCTTCACTGCAGCCAGAGCGTTGTCCACCATCAACTGCACCATCCTCCTGGTTGTAGCATAGGTGTTGGTGCCAACATGAGGGGTGATCAGCACATTGGGGAGGCTAAGAAGAGGATGATCCCTGCAGAGAAAAAAACAAGAGCTGATGAGATGTAATTTCATCGCTGTTATGTAAGCGTTTCTGTTCTAACCTCACTTAGAAATTAATCACCTAAAAAGTCACGAGAATAAGCAAATTCAGCTTTTATGTTTTAAGTGACTTTCGCAGAGTGTGTTTTATTGTGCATGAGTAAAACTTCTAGGATAAATCCATTGTGAGTCTGGTGGAAGAGTGTGGTGTTACCTTGGTAAAGGTTCGGGATGAGTCACATCCAAAGCTGCCGCATGAATGGTTCCAGACTGCAGAGCTTTGACCAAAGCATCCTGGTCCACAACCAGACCTGGGACACAAAGGACCAGTTCAAGATCAGCTTGCCAGCTATGAAGCAGATTCACATCCAGCCTTCAGTCAGATACTGAAGAAGAATCAGGAGTGTCTCTATATATCTTAAAAATATATCTTTTTTAAAATTCTCATCTCAATATCAATAATGTACAAATAAACAAGGACACAGTGTTTTTGAGCCTGCTGCACAATTTTGGCCAGGAATAGATATTTGTTATTCAACAAATCCAAGGTGAAATTGTTAATTTCCTGAGAGCCGTTCAGAGCTTTCCTCGCCTCTGCTGATGTTGACCAGAGTTGCGGAGCGTTTCATGAGCGACAGCTCTCTGTGGCTGATCAGATGTGTGGTCTCAGGGCTCAGATTGACCGCCAGCACCACAAAGTCAGACTCTTTCAGCAAGTCGTCCATGTTCGCACGGTAGCTCGCCCCCACAGCCTGCTCTGCTTCCACGCTCCTGACGAGGACAAAGAAATTATAACACCGCTTGGTTGCTTTAAATGTTGCCCTTTGTTCAGAATTTCTTCATTAAACAAAGAAAACTGCTTTAGTCTTGATATTAGACAGCCTTCTGGGGTCTCATAGATTAACCGCTGTAAGCTAGATATTACATTGTTTTAAAATATTAATTAGTCATATTGGCCATGCAGTTTACTTCCTGCTCCTGTTGTGATACAGGATCTTCATGTCAAATCCTTTGCCTCTCTGAGCAATTTTGCAGCCGATGCGTCCCATTCCAATAATGCCCATCGTTGCCCCCGTGACTTCAGTTCCCATCGGACTCTGTGGGAAATGTGTAGTCCTGGGATCCACAGAGATCTGGTGACCTATGGAAACAGAAGAGCAGAGACACAGGCTCAATCAGCACTGTTCCTATGATTTACTTGTGACTGATACAAAACAAAGTTTTACATTCTGATTTGCAACAAAGGTTCAACAAAGTAAAAGTTTTCTTCACTCTAGAAGTCTAGAGTGACGCAGGACTATTGGCATAAAGACTGTAAAGCGTTTCAGATTTCTAAATCTCCTGCAGCGTAAACAAAATAAACACCCGCCTTGACACACCTTGTAGAACCTTCCGTGCTGAAGCCAGCAGCAGAGCCATTGCAATATCCGCTGTGGCGTCGCTCACCACACCCGGGGTGTTTGTCACCTTCACTCCGAGGCTTGTGATATACGGCACGTCCAGGTGGTCGTAGCCCACCCCTCCGTTGGCCACCACCTTCAGGGAGGGAAGCGAGCTGAGCAGCGCTGGCTTGGCTGGAGGACAGGCGTTCCACACAAACATGACCTGGATCTTAGGGCCATGCAGTGCAGGGTTTTCCAGGAAGTCTTTGTAACTGAGGATCTGGAAGTGTTCAGTCATTACATCAACGACTCCCTCGATGTGGCCTTGTTCGCCAACCTCAGAGATCAGAGCCCACGGCCGGCTGTCCTCCATTCCCTGGGCAGGTGAAACACAGAGGTCAAAAGTCAGCACAACACACACAAAACACCAATTAATAACAGTGATACAAACAAACAGAGCATTGCAAAACCATGTATGAGCTTACAGCTGGAGAATTGACGTTACATGATAAATGAGTGGTTAACATTGTCACCTCGCAGCAAGAAGGCCCAGGGTTGGTATATGCTGATTTAATATTTGAATCTCTCTCTCTCTGTGTGTGTGTTTGAGTTGCAAATGGTGATAAAGTCTGGTCAAAATTTGTCTCTGGGGAGCAAAGATCAACTAATCAAACAGAATTAAGTAATACATACATCAGTAATAGCCAGTGATAGCTTTTAATTCAGTCTGAGAGAGAGTGAAATATTTATTGGTCATTGGCCGCACTCACAGATGATCCTTGGAAGTTGTGCCGCTGAACCAGGAAGCATTAAGTAAACAGTGGAGAATTTTCAAAATAAGGGCATCTTTTCAGTAACCAGAGGACTACTCCTGTTCCTATCACTCGTTCTTCTAAAGCCACTCCCACCACTATTGCTGATATTACTATTTCTAATTAACAAAGAATCGTTTTAAGTAGATGCATTACTATTCATTTTGTCATCTGCTCAAAGCACGACATGAAACTTGATCAGCACCTCGCCCTGAAGAGGCTACTAGGCTACCAAATCTCTACAATCTCAACAATAGATGCTTCTAATAGAACTGGAGGGCCAGGACACTGCAGACACAGACATCCTCCTGTTAAAACTAAACCTGTGTCTGTCAATCATGGTCAAAGTAAAACTAAAGGTTGAACACTGGGGGAGGTGAAAGTGGTGGACTTTGGCCATTTTTAAACATTTGTAAAATTGACTTTTAACCATCTGTGGTATATCAAGTCTTTGGAAAATGTATTGTTGGCTTACACTTTAACATCAGAGAGTGTTCTTCAGTAGTTATGGGCTATGAGAACAAATGCTGCTGCTGAGACCACTTCACACAGCTGAAGAAAAGCTGTATTAGAACAGCAATAATTAGACACAGGAATGGGAGAAAACATTTATCAACAGTAACAGAGTTCTTCTATTTACCATAATGTAATACCAAAGTGATTAGCACCTTTACATGAATCCTAACATGATGTTACCATCTTACAAAACTATTAAACCACGAATACAGTTTATTGAAGTGAAAGCATGTATCTGAGCTATCTCAGCCCTTTATCTGAGACTCCATTTTCCAGTTTCTAAGACAATTCTAAATAATGTGTAAAAGTGAGAGGTAACTTAAGTTTTCAGATAAATGCATATTGCACTTATATGCATATCACTTGCATATGCCTGTGGACAATAGTTCTGCCCACAGCTTTACAACAAAACTGTGTAACTGCATCCCAACACACAATCAACACACGTCCTCACAGTATGAGCCTAAACAGACATCTGTATAATGTGAATTCCAAATTGCACAATACCTTTTTGTGATGCAGTAGGCGAACAAATCTGTGCACTGGGGTCACTTTAAGACGTCGGTGTGCTTGTGCTGAACCACACAGCCTCCACATGTACTGGATATTGCGGAGGCTTTGCATTCTTGCTGAGTTGAAGTTAATGAATTTTTCAGGATTGTGTTTTATAGCATTACGCCCAAAACAATTAAGGACCGGAAGTATTGATTGTCTGCCCGGAGGAGTAATTATTCGAGCTCGCCTTTCAAAAGGATTCAGCATGAAACAAAGGGATGAAAACAACATGAAACAACTTTTTAGGTGCAGTGACAGAAAATATTCTCTTGTGACATATTTTATATGGCACTGACATTCATTTCAACTGTGAAGTTCTCACCTTGAACTGGAGCTGGAGTTATTTTCAAGAAGCCCTGCTGCTTTCTGAGGTAAGAATAGGATTTGGAGTTGGCCTGTGATGAAGATTCAGTTTTTTAGAGAGGGTGAACGGGGTGCAGAGTGCAGAGGAGTGCAGGAATGAATATGCATGGAGACAGAAGCTTCATGACAGTGGTTGCACAAGACTGAGCAATGGTCAGACACACACACACACACACACACACACACACACTCGCCACTCATAAAGGGACAGTACAGGAAAAAACAACATTTGTTCCAGGCTACTAAACATTGGGCTGGTTTCTACTCATTTCTGCTTCTGATTTGATTTGATTTGAGGAGACTAATTATCCTGGAAGGGGAAGTTGAGCCACAGCAGCAGCAAATAATTATCAGAACGGAAGGAACATTTAGTCAGAAGGACAGGAGGGCAACAGACAAGCAAAGCATACATGTACACGACATGTCTTTTGGAAAGATCATGATTTAATAATAGAAATAATTTAGAGATAGGCGGACAAAATGTCACCAAAACTCTCATGATAAAAATGTTTTGTCAAGTTTTGGGACACAAACATAGCTTCAGCATGCAGCCACTGGGTGACAGTAGTGCATCAGCATGTGTTTGCATGTGTGTGTGAGAGACTTTCACATGTGATCAGTCCTTACTGTGAGAGGCTACTCAGGAAGCTCCAGCCTTGAGCTCCAAGGCCACATCACTTGTCTGTGTCTCTGCTGCCTCTATTGAGATGAATAACCTCAAATACCCTTTTTTTTTTCAGTCTTTCCAAGAATAGACTATTCTGCTCTATGAAGGACTGTGTGTCTGCATTTGTGACTCAACTTCATATTATTCCAGTATAGAGCCTGTTTCCTCAGATTAGTTGAATGTTTTATCATCACTTATATTAGTTAATATAAGATATTTTATTCATGCCCAAGGGGAGATTGTTCATATTCTTGACTATTTTCATATTCTTGACATTATGAAAACAAATTAATCTGTCAGAAATTAAAGTGTCACTGTTTAAATGCTCATGTTTTGATTAGTTTTAAAGAGCCTCTACAGATTCTCTAAAATGTACTTTTCTGTTCCTGAATCTGTCACCGTGACTTTTTCAAATTGTTTCAGTGAATCGAATTACAGTCAGATGGTCCTTCCTTCTGAGCAGTTTTCGATTTAATTGTCTGAGAAACTTTGCACAGTCACAGGGTCACCTACTCAACCTTTGAAATGCAGATTCTTCCCGGATTTGGTAAAAATAAAATGTGTGTGTGTGTGTGTGTTTGTTCCCGTAACAAGCATCAGAGGAGGCCTTGTGTGCGAGCCAGCTGCAGATCAGCAGCTTACCTGCCGTTCCCTGTTATGTAACCTCACCACCTTAACTTAAAGTATCTACTCGTCCTCTCCCTCCCTTCATCTTCCCACCCCTCCTCCTCCCCCTCCTCCCGGTCTCTGTCCAACCTCCTCTCCTCCTCTCACCCTCGCCACCTTCTCCTCTCTTGGTATCTGAGGCTGAGGCCGACCTCCTCCCTCCCTCACTACTGGCCAGGAGTCATTTAGGATTTCACTAAGCTCAGTTCAGCTTTCCAGCCAAGCTCCACTTCCCCCTGCGGCCACATCGTCCACAGCGGGAGGCCTTTTAGCAAACTGCTGACTCACGTGCCACACACAGCAAAGATATCTCTGCATCATCACATCACGCAGCATTTTGGATATTCACAAAAGTGCTCCTGTGGGATCAATAGACAAAAAATGAAAGTGCGATCGGTGTCACAAAAAGAACAAGGGAGTCTTTTTTTTGTATTTTCAAGGGCATGCATCCCGATTTCCTTTCAGGGAGAAATTTGTCAAGTTAAAACACACTTTGCATCATATCACGTTACAGCACAAAGTGAACATGCCACAGTGAATGTGCATGTCACGGTGGCATGCTTGCAGACGGGTGAGGATTTATGGTTGACCCGTGGTCACGCTGCTCAGCAGAGGAGACATCTAAGTGAAAAAGTCCTTAAGTAAACGCTGCCTCCCTCTATAATCGATGGCTGACGTGAGTCCACAGCCTCATCCTGACTCAGCTTATCGGCATCAGCATGCCGTTTGAAGTCGAGGTGTTGAGGATTTCCACTCCCCCTGCCTCCTCTGGGCAGATAAAAATAAAACTCCAAAACAATCCAGATGACTTTGCAGTAGGCTTAAATAAATGGTGGCTGGGCCGCAGTCTTCTTATTTATTATTTCAGCAGGGCTAAATCACAATGAAACTGGGAACACTGACAAACCAAATGTAGCATAGATGATATTGTTTTATTGCTTATCTCCAGAAAATAGTGCAACAATGAAGGTCAAGGTGTTATTTTACCTGCTGTATACGCCAGTCCCAGCAAATGCACACTCCCATACTCTCACACTCTCACACTCGCATCTGGAGTCTCCAGTCGACCTAAACATGCGTGTCTCTGGGCTGTGGGAGGAAACTGGAGTACCTGGAGAAAACCCACGCACACAGGGGAACATGCAAACTAGGAAGGCCCCTGGTCCAACCAGGAGTCTGACACGGGACCTTCCTGCTCTGACGCAACAGTGCTTAGCACTCAATCCACAGTGTAGCTCTAGCTTTAGTCATTTTATTCATTTCCATTATGGTTTACATTGAAAATTATTTTTAATTTATTGCACCATCCTGTCCTGTGTGCGTAGTCAGCCGCAATCAATTGTAGCCAGTTCTAGACTTGCGACTAGACTTGGTGATATTTCACTGTATCAAACTGCATAAATATAATCCATTATAAGCATAAAGGTCACCTCACAATGTCACCCAACAATTTATCTCAATGTCCTGCTGTAAAAGTGTTGATTAGGTTGAAAATATTGCTTCTGTGAGGGTTATGGCATCACATTGTATATCATATTATTGGCTATTGATGCTGCTGCTGCTGTATAATCCATATAAATGTCATTGTGACTTCTGAGTAAAAAGAACCAATAGCTTTAGTACTTAATGATTTCACCTCAGATGTGTAGCAGAGCAGAACCGAAGGCATTTTGAGGCAAATTTTATTTTAGCAAATTCTGTGTGGAAATGTGAGGATGCATATTTGCATGTACATTTACATGTTGTCCCTTTGTGAATCTGATACTAATGACTGTCTTCTAAACACTCAGAGTGATTCGCTCTGGATCCTGGATGTAAAGTGATCCCACAGCGTGCATCAAGTTATCGAAAATAATCATCTTATTTTCCATCCATCCATTTAATTGCCTTCTCTGTACAGTCTCTCAACAGTGTCACCGAGGGGACTGCTTGTGCCTATCACCAGCGTACACAGGGCGAAGGCCTTCACAGGGCACACACACACACACACAACTCACTCCTACACTCACACCTAGGGGCGCATAGTCTCCAATAAACCCAAATATGCATTTCTTTGGACTGTGGGAGGAAGTCACCCAGAGAAATCTCTCTCAGACACAGGGAGAATATGCAAACTGCACGCAGAAAAACCTTTTTTTCCAACTGAGAATCAATCCAGGACCTTCAGGCTGATAGGAGACAGTGCCAGCCACTCAGTTTATGTATCGCTCTTTTTGAGGGAGTCATCTAACTTTATCCCTTCAAAAAGGAAAGTTTGAAATATGGAAAATGTGTGTAATCAAAGTCATCTATCCATCTATCCCATCAACTGTTTCGTAGTAGTGCCTCAATTTTCTACACCTTGTATTTAATCTTCACAGATTACAAATGGGAACTCAGTTCTGCATTGATGAGCATTCAGACACCCAGACCTCTACGCAATGTGTTTTGTCCCTGGGCTGGTCCTGCATGCACTCTGAGGATTTCCCCTCACCTGCAGGTGCTGCCGTCATGCAGGCACCGTACTCACACTCACGCTCGCGCACACAGACACAGTTCACACCTGTGCTTGTCTCTAACAGCTCAACACGCAACTCTCAGCATGTCCTGGTTGAGAATAAATTCACCTGCTTGGTAATCCAGTCAGCATGAGCTTTAGTCTGCTGCTCATGACGCACAGGTCGACTCATTTGAGCCGGCCTTGTTCTCTGACTACAGGAGGATCACCTGCTCCTCTCCACTGCACACTGATCCAGGCTTTGACTACTGCAACAAAGCAACATCACCATTATACACCAGATGTCTATAACCAAGCCGACTCTGGATAATAGCGTCACATATTTCTCAGTCATTTGTAAGGAAGTCGGTGGAAACTTGCTGTGAGCTGAAGTCACTCACCACAAGAAAAGCAGAATGATGTTAGTCTCAAAGGTGAAATACGTTGTTGTGAATATATGTAATAGTCAAACTTTCAGAGAAACCTTCTCACAATGAGATCGCAGCTTACAGTAATGGGCCAGCAGCCAGGGAGCTTAGCTCACCTCAGAAGTTTGGCCAGGCTCCGTCGTTGGGGTTCAGAGCGGCACAAGGTTAGCTCCTCCTGGTTAGGTAACAGATAAGAAGCTGTTGGTCCTCTGCTGTGCAGCGCAGTGACTTCTCCATCCAGCAGCTACTTAGCCTCGCCTCTAAAGCCGCTGTTACCTAATGACAGAGCCCGTGGAGAGCCATGGGGCCGGCTGATTTAGAAGGTGGCTCTCCATTTCAAAGCTTCTTGGCATTTGAGCTGTGGCAGACCAGGCCTCTCTGGTGTGAATGTGTGTGTGTGAGTGTGTGTGTGTGAGTGTGAGTGCAGAGTTGGGGATTGCTCTTCAGTGGACAGCCAGTCAGATCAATGTTATGCAAACCTATTAGTCAGAGGTTGCAGTGACTCCACAGCACTCAGGGACTCACCCTCAGGGTCAAATGCTCCGATGAGCTCTCACTTCTGTTGAGAGTGAATAACAATGCTGTCTGATGGTTGAAGCCAACGAAAACAACTCAGAATTATAGTGTCACATAATGCCACTGTGAGACTGAATCGTTCCCTTGCACTGCAGCAGATGTCATTGCTGGAATCTTTTCCTCAGCTCTTAAAAGTTAATTTATTGATGTTATTGATCTGTTGAATCTTATCTGACGGATCATCCATCTTATCCACTTTATAACTTGACAGTGTCGCTGGGGATTGCTGAAGCCTATTCAAGCACACATAGGCTGAAGTCAGGGAATACATCCTGGAAAGGTCCCCAGTCTATCACATGGACATTTTAGAATCTCCAATTGAGCTAAACATGCATGACACACACTCCCACACACACAGAACATGCAAACTCCACAGAGAAAGGCCCGTGGTTCAACTGAGAGTTTAGCCCAAGACCCTCTTCATGGTGACTCAGTGGTTAGCATAGTCACCTTAATGCAAGACGCAACATGGGACTGGAAACATTGGTAACATGTCCAAAGTGTATTCCCTGCCATGCCCTATGTATGTTTGGAAAAGCTCCAGCAGACCCCTGCAACAATGGCTTGGCATGAAGCAGGTTAAGAAAATAGATGAATGAAACTTTGAGGAACTGAGATAATGTACCTACTTTAATTTAATTTATAAATATTGCACACTGTTATTCCTTACTATGGACTTTTGTAACAAATATGTCGCATGAAGTGCAACTTATTTTATCTCAGATAGCATGAGATGATCCTTTTTAGATTAACCTCAAAATTGTGTTTAATGTTTTGTTTTTTGCAGCAAATTACTTGTCTGTGCAGTCAGGATCTTGCTGACTCAACAGGAGTGAGGTGTTCTCTGTGTTCTTTATAAGGCCATTAAGAAAATGCTCCCTGGAACACTGGCTGAATAAGCCCTGTGGCTTTAACTTCTGCTAATCATCTTAGGCAAAGCATGGCTCCCAATGTGCCTGCATAGGAACACCTGTACTGGGCCGCAGTAAATGCATGGTGGTTATCATTGCCATAATCTGTCTCATCATCACGCAATACTCAGAAATAAGTAAGCTCATTATGTTGCTACTGAAGGCAATGTAAACGAACGCAAAGGAAATCCAAGGACATTTTTTTGTTTTTTACGAAAAAAAGATCCTGTAATGAAAGCTACAACTGTTTATCATTTGAATCCCTGCAAATGACTAGTTTGCAAAGACTAATCATTAGGGAAAAACAGCAAGGCTGATTAGACACAGACAGCGCATGCAAAGTAAAGAGTGGAAAACACATTTCCATGAAATCAAATTTGCATCAAACTTTGTTACTAAAAAGAATAATTTTGAGCAAGATCGGCACACATGCACTGCACAGCAGATTTAACACATTAATAATGTAGCTACATGGTAACCACATATTCTGGTGCAGACAAGGTTGAGGATGATAGGGAACCAAAGAAGAAAAAAAAACAATGCACACTTGGAGAACTGTCAAAGTCAATCCACTGTGTTTCCTTCAATCATCATCTCCAATACACGGGACAGGGCAGGACAGGCTGCCAGTCAATCTGTAGGTTCACACACACTGTTCACGCTCACAGGGGCTCTCCTAGGGGCAATTTAGAACATTGTAAGAATATATAAAAAGTATACAACAAAGACAAATGTAGTATTTTAGGGGATCTCCAGGGCACAAATGTGATAAACAGAATGAATTATAGAACTGGAAGAGAGCATACACTAATGTAAACTGGAAGGTCATGATGTAAGTGTGTATACCTTGGTGTATATTGTCTGTAATTTTGCACACTGTAGTTTTTTACTTTTCTCACCAAGTCTCACCAAGTGTGCATTTTCTTATTTCAACCAGGTTTTGCTAGTTTACCTACTCCAAACCAAAACAAACCTGTTAACTTCGGTTTGGCTCCCTCCGAAGCTAATCACTATGCGGGGCTGTCTTGTTGCCAAGGCAACACAGCTTCCCCCTGCCATTGGCTGCCGCCGCACCACGTGTCGGCCGGTGCTGACGTCAGGCCGGGAGGCAGGCAGCAGCCGGGGCTAAGCGGAGTCTGTGCTGCTGCTCCACAGAAACATTCAGCAGAGTTTGTTGAGAGAGAGAGCAGCCGGAGAGACTCCTGCCCTGGCTCCCACAACTTGTTGCTTCCCCCTCTACTCTGCCGTTCTCACCTCTGAAACTTTAACCGGTTATGGACTATTAGAGACACTTTAACAACCACAGCAACTTCAAAAGCGAGGTAAGTTGACGCCGACCATTGGGCTACGTCGCTTCCTGATACTTTCTCTTCGCTGCTCAGGTGAACTCAGACCGCAGCTCCAGGTGCATCTCCTCTACTCTTACCAGCACTTTTATGTTCCTGGGGCACACCAGTACTCATATTTCCAGTGCTAACTGCTCTGATCTGCTGCACTACAATGTACTAGCAGCGGATAAAGCTTTACCTAGATTTGTAATCGGATGAAGAGGCTTCTTCTACTTCTTCATCTTTCCTCCTCTGTCCCGAATGAAGCCATCGGATGGCTTTGCTGTCTTCATATTTTCTTTTCGCGTGTGCGTGTGAGGACAGGAAGTGAAAAGTGAGTCCTGCCACCACACAGGGCTGAGAGAGAGGGAGAGGGAGAGAGGCAGGGTATCTCGTTTCAGCAAATACACATCAGTCAGTCAGTGGATTAAAGCCGCAGCAGCAGCAGGAGGAGAGACGAGCTTTTACCTTGACAAGTGAGTTGAAATGTTTGCTCTACGGTGAATCATTGTGTGTGTGTGTGTGTGTGTGTGTGTGTGTGTGTGTGTGTGTGTGTGTGTGTGTGTATGCATGCGTGTGATACTGGCCCTCATTGTGTTGTCAGTGTACAGTAACGTGATAGAGGCGATGGGATGTGAGACGGGTGCCTTTGATGCATTGATGGAGCTGGAGAAAGTCTCAAACAAACGGGTGGGACGGCGCAAATTGAAGCCAGAACATCATCAAGCGAGAACACAAATCACTTTGTGTTGCAGGATTGATGAGGTGTTGTTTATTAGAGAGTCCGTGGCGAGTTGTCAATGCCAAGACAAGGCCAAATAAACACGGTTGCAGGGAGGGGGAAATCATCTTGTGCACAGAAAAGTAATGCATTATGCACAAGGTTCATTCAAACATCAAATGCACAGATGTACACAGCCTGATGCACATTTACAACTGATTGAAGGATGTTTCAATCCAGCAAGTAAAGGAGTCAAATAGTTGACAGGTGGTAAATCATCAGTGTTTTTGAGTTTGTGTGCGTTTATTTCAGGTCATGTGTCATGTGTCATTTAAAGAAAAGCCGAGAATCGGATGTACAACGTAGTCACACAGCTACAAGGATTCTGCTTTTAAGTTATCGGTACAGGAAACAGCCGAGGCGGATGACATGAGTTAGCAGCACACAACAGCATACTGTATGTAAGGTTAGAGTACAAGTGTGGGCATTACCTGCACATTGTCAGTGTGAGAGTTGCGCTGTAATTGTGCTGGAATTGGCATCTGTTGCTCAGTTTCTTATACAGCGTCAAGAAATAGTGTTAACAGCTGTTGAATGACAGACATAGTATACTAGAAATGTTTTATCTTTTCTGTGGAATTGCATTTTCCTGCTTATTTTAAGTAATTTGGACTGTGCACTGAAACGCGTACAAGAAAAAAGCAGAGGATTATATTATTCTTAACAGTTTACCTGAATCAGTGTGCTGTTAACTTGACTGCCGTCCCAAATCCACAGATTTTAAGATTTCACAACACCTATAGTGGTGCTGGAGCAGCTGGTCAACTGCCATCCACCTCGTTTGCTTTCGCACCAAACACCAGTTTACAGTCAGACATTTACATGCAGTCACACAACAGACTCCTTTATTCAAAGCAATTTACACAGGAGGCAAAAAAAAAACACATTCAAGCTCCATTGCAATCGAAACCTAGTGCAACAGGAAGTCAGAGATCTGACTTTAAGATATAAATCCAGTCAAGAGCTCCAGACATACAGCTTTTAAGGACCGATCCGTCCATTATGCTCCATCCCGTAATCTATCATTCAATAAGGAAAACAGTGAGTTGCAGCCTTGCCTTAAATTGTTTTATCTGCTGGTGTCAGGTTTCTATCAGGCAATCAAGCGGCAAGACTGAAGGCAAGATTGCTATTTTTTTTTCTTAAAGAGGCCCGTAGGATGATAAGACCTCGCTCATCCTGCTGAAACATGGTAATCGAGTATCATTATCTTGATTCAGATGCGCGGGGGGGTGGGGGGGTTTGTCAACAAGCACCCGTCACGCTCGGCGTGCTGCTTTGACGACAGGTGATGACGGGAAAGTGGACGAGGTGGAGGGAGAGAAGTAAATGAGGGATTGGAGCGACACGCACCGACGCGGGGAGATGGGTTCGCTCTCGCTCTTGTGTCTGGCAGGAGAAAGAAAACTCCCCCTGACCCGGGCCACAGACGCACAGCGGAGCAGGGAGACACCCAGAGACCCGTGGAGGTGCTGACCCGAGGGTGGAGTCAAGATAATAACCCTCCTCCTCCTCCTCCTCCCTCCCTGAGCGTCTGGAGCATCCCCTGCAAACAGTTCGAGATGGCCAACTCTCACAGAGATCCGCTAAATTTGTCCAGATGTTCTATTTGGGTGCGCGTGGGCGGCCTGTGGGTTTGTTTTGGGACGGAGCGACCGCGCTGGCAGCGTCCCCCCTGTAGTTAGGCTCGTCTGGGGCTGCAGCCGGTGCACTTCTCAATCGAATTAGACCTTCATCTTTCTTTCTTTCTTTTTTTTATTTTCTTCTCCCCCGGAGGGAGCGGACCGGGCTGGGAGAGCGACGGAGGCGAGAGTGACACCGAGGAGGAGATCAAACTGAAGTTAAAAATCAAAGAAAAAGCTCCAGAGAGCTTCAGATGGCGAGGTACAGGGAGAGGAGAGAGATGCTGGCCCGTGGCATGGGGTTTATTATTATTTTGTTGCTCGGAAAGCTGCGTCTCGTGCGCGCCGGGCAGAAGGAGATGGGAGTTGTTTAGTCATCGGACAGATTGACATTTCCATCTCTGCAGACCTTGTCTTTACACCGGGCTGTTACAGAGGGAAGCACAGTTAGATATTTAGTGCAAAGTAAACAGCACCCTCCTCCAGCAGTCACTTACAATTTGGTGCTAGTATGCGTGTGTGTGTGTGTGTGTGTGTGTGTGTGTGTGTGTGTGTGTGTGTGTGTGTGTGTGTGTGTGTGTGTGTGTGTGTGTGTGTGGCCAACCCTGAGCTGTGTCTTGCAGCTCTGCCTGCCTTCCTGCAGTTGTTGCCAGTGACACTTCTCCTTCTCTTGTGTGCGTGTGTGTTTTTTTTTATCTCGTTCTCATTTGCTCCCTCATAATAGCTTCTCTGTCATGACTGTGGTTTTCTGCAGCGCCCTGACGCACACGGCTCCCCGGCTGACAACGGGAGCTGCTGTGTGCTGCATTATGATGAAGTTGCTGCCGCGTGTCTCTCGGAGGCAGGACGGGCGGCCGGCCGCCCCGCCAGCGGTCGCAGACCGGGCGGAGGCGGGCCCGGGAGACGGGCCGCGGGCCGCCGCCTCGGACGAGGCTTTTGAGGCGCTGACTCGGGTGTCACTGATGTCCGCCGGGCTGACCAATCGGAGGCCGTGATGCAGGCGGTGTTGCAATAAGCAGGTGTGACAGGAAGGCACCTCACACCGTTTTGATGGTCGATAAGGATGCTGCAAAGCAGTATTAGGACTGCAGCGGATGACTATGCTGCTGGTAGCTCTCATTTTGAATGCCAAACATGAAATACTTATATATATATATGATTTCAGTTTTCCATTCAGGTCAGGTTTTATCTCCTCTTTGGCTGAGCCGCAGTTGTAAATGGCGATAACCTTTTGCTATTCATGAGTCAGGCGTCCCAGAGCGGACCTCCTGCTACAGATTTGTCCAGGCGGCGGTAAAGGCCGGGGCCGGCTCCGACCCGCCGCTGCGTAGCGCCGGCGGATAGAGTTGCAGCCGGACACCGGAGGAGCGGGCCAGGCACGGCACGCTCGGCCCGCGCGTGTCACGCCGCCTGTAACGCGAGCGCCGGGGTGCTCCCGCCGCTATGCCGCGCCGCCCCGGCCCGCCGCCAGAACCACGTTTTTGGAGGCGTTTCGAGTTGCCGTCTCGCAGGGCTTCCAGCCAGAAAGGCGAGCGGTGAGACGGCAGCAAGCTGTGAGCGTCGCCGCTCCCCAGACGCGCTTCCTGCCTTCGACTCGGGGCGGAGATGAGGTCGAAGATTGCGGGGGCCTGGCGATAAAGGCCGCCCGTTAGCGGACCGTCCTCGAACGACTCGACGGCGACGAGAGAGGATGTCGGCGATGAACCCCAAATACGACCCCTCGCGGTCTGTCACCACAGCGCCGTTGGAAGCGGACGACTTCCTCAGAGCAGATGCGGTGGGGACGCTCCGGTTTTGCACCCCTCCTATCGATCTGCGAGAACTTCAGGATGTGTTCGGTCCCCAGCGCGCTGTCGCACTGCTGCAGATCAGAACGCGAGACGATGCGGAGCAGGAGAGGGAGCGCGGCGGTGGCGTCCCGGGCCTCGCAATCACGCGTCCGTGTGGCGCGTAGCGTGAAGCCAAATCTCGGCGGGCCGCTCTAATTTGGTCCTGGCGGAACCTGTCTGATCCGAGATGAGAGAGAGGGAGGGAGAGAGAGAGGGAGAGAGAGAGAGAGGGGAGGAAAGTTGTTGCTTTTAATATCTTATCACGGCAGAGATGAACCCTGATTATGTGATTCTCACCTGCGTGTGAGATATCAGGTCGCCGGACTAATGAGTGCATGGAGAACGCGCGGAGCGCTCGCGTTGCATTATGAATGTATCATTCATAAAGTGGCTGTCTGAGCCGGCCTCTCAGTCGGCCTCTCTCTCTCTCTCTCTCCCCGCCCCTCCCCTCCTCTTCTTGGATTATCTGTGGGGACTGCGGGTTAAGGTTTACCTGCAGGACATAAGTGGAGATTTCTGCCGGTTACGTAAGCGCCGCAACAAGATGTTCCGGGATGAATGGCGCGTGGAGGACCCCTCTTCCATTCACACAGCGTGCCCGCCGCGACCTTTCAGGCGTCCGGCCCGCTCACTTTCACTTTCACGATGAATTGAGTCGATCGATCATTTACTGGGGCGGACGCGGCGGCTATTTAGCCCATAAAATGCCATCCAGATCTCCCAGACAGCCGAGCACCGCACAGTCGTTTGTATCTGTTTGCCTTTCCCGTCGATAAATGTCTGCTGGTGCTGGGTGCCTGCTCCGCTGACTGCTCCGTCCATTGGAAACCGTTAATGGTGCAGCTGTAATATTAAGGCGATCAGAAGATGGATTCGCAGCTCTGCTGATAGTCATCGCTGGTAGCGAGTTAGGTTAGGGGGTATGTGCCGCAGTAATTGGTCGTGAGGTTGCGAGAGGGTAGAGACTTCCCAGATACTGCACGTTCTTATTACTGTGCTCGTGGGGAGGTGCTGCAACGATCCTAGGGTGGTGGAAACTGATGGTTCTCATTTCCTCACGCTGTTGTCTTGTTGTGGGCTTTAGCTGTTAAACCAGTCCCGAAGCCCGGCGGCTTGATCTGGGCTTTGGGGGTTTTCCGTCGGTGTCATTAGAAACTGAAAGTGACGGCCTGTTCTCCGCCGGCTAAAACCTGTGCAGACCTGCGAGGTCAGCGACCTGCTGTCAGGCCCCGTCCAGACGCTCTCAGAGAGGGAGGGTTAAAGCAGACCCTGGTGTCCGCTGGCTGGGCTTGACCTCAGAACATGGTGGAAACCTGGCTCCACCATGTGACCCGTCCGCTGGGCAAAGCCCCGGGTTACGTAACAGCCAGCAAAGGTTCTGCCAGCGGGAGCAGGTAAGAGTCTTAACGGTTAATTGTGGCCAGTGATCTCGGGTTGGAGGGCTGGAAATAGCCGAACTCTTTGGGCGACTCGTTGGAGGGATGTACAGCGCCGTCCTGAGCTCACATGCCGTCACCTCTGCTTTAAGAATAGTCCCGGGGCCGATGCGCTGAAACACAGTCCTGCTCGTATAAAGGGGACGGTGTGGACAGGTACGGTAGCCGAGTCTGGAAATATCCCCGCATCATCAAACTGCTTGCCCAATGTTTCTCTACCGCGCCGCTATAGGTGCTTGAGGATATTGGAAGCGAAATGGAGTGGGAAGACATTTCCAGCGAATGGCCTCCAGTTATTGAAAAGCAATGAGCGTCTGTCACACCTGCCTGTCTGCATGGGAGTGTGGGAGGAAACGAAAAAGCCACAGCAGGGAGCAGCATGCAAACTCTGCAGAGGAACAACACCCAGCTTTGTCAAACCCACGAGATATTTTAAATAAGCGCCAAATGCCCTGCCTGGAGTAATAACACAGCATCCAGCGGGACAAATGGGAATAAATATTAACAGTGTTGGTGTTGATTGGTATGTTGGAGGTTCAATTTGCCTGAAAACTTGGAAAAGGCACTTGAAAAGCACCATTTAAACGCAATGTATTATTAGTTCTGTTATTATTCATTGAAAAGCTCTAAAGCAAACTGTAAAACCCGAGTCCAATTTAGCCCGCTCCCATCAGTCTCTGCCCAAGCAGAAGTGTCATTTAAAGCTCTCTGCACCAAGCAAGGCCCCTGCCTCGTACCGCTTTTGGCCCGACACTTTCTTCCAAGTTGGAGCTGCACAGCAATAAAAGTGGCAATAAAGCCCGCTCTGCCTCTAGCCACGTCAACGCCGACAGCAACCTGCGTCACGCACCTGAGCGTGTGCGTTGTTGCTGCTGTTGTAGTTTCACACCTGGAGAGGCCGTTGGAGCGCCATCGCGGATGGAAAGCCGGACACGTCTCGGCTGTGTTTGGTTCCCCTTCCACGCCGTTTGTACGGGTCGGTCGCCGTGGCAACGCAGACCCCCCCCCCCTCCCGGCCCATCCCAATCAGGGAGAACGCTCCACGATCCATTAAGCGATTCAGATGCAGATGGGGCGGTATGTGGCGGCGTGTTGTGGCCGCCACATCGAAGTATCTCATGAATAAAATGTGCACAGAGTGGTCGAGTTGCTTCATCTTTCTGCAAAGTGAGTGTTTGGTTTTTTATTTAATTGGTTTCTATGGTGAAAGCACCTCTGACGCTGTAGCGATAAAGCCAAGAGTTGAATATGTTCAAAGCACTGCTCCGCCCTTAAAACCTGACTGTTGTGTTTGCACACTTCTGACATCGAGGCCCAAGTTGAACACAGGGGAACACTGAGAACTCTCTCCTTTCCTAATTTTTTTTCCTCGTGGGAGATTTCATTATGGAAGTAACTCATTTGGTTGTTTGGGTTTTTACGAGCAGCCTAAAAAGGGAACGCGACGCTTTGCCAGCGCTGATCTCCGCTGGCCAAAGCTTTGGCTTTGCCCTTTTTCTGCACGGCTCGGAGACGCCCTCTCTTTACCGCCGACATTTTGACATGTTTCATGGGGAAAATTACAGGTGTGAATGTGATATGATAATGCCGGGGTTTATTTCAGCGCTCCGGAGCCAGCCAGCCACTGAGTGTATGTCCATTCGGCGGGCTCCGAGATGTATTTGGCAGAGAAACTCGATTAAAACCCTCCTCTTTGTCTGTGCTTGTCTGACCAGCACAGGATAACATGGTGTGGTAAAAATAGGCCAAAGAAAGAGCGTCTCTCTGATCATGCTTGTTTCCAATGCACGCGTTGAGGTCGTCCAATGGTAATTGTACTTTGGCAGCACCTAATGCATCACTTATTTTCCAGGTTAATGGATTTCTTAGTAACTGGTACAAAACCTTTTTGTAAATGGAGGCCCGTCACGATATCACGGACGCGAGGTGACATTATTGAATTCCCTGTTTTGCAGAGCTTACGTGTTGTTTTTTTGTTCCTAATTTAGTGACGAGATTAGCAGAGTTAACGCTGCAGCTCTCGAACCAAAGGGGCCAGCGTCCCTGTGTTACTTTATCAAAGCGCGCGGCCGTATTTGCTGATACTGAACGCGTGCCCGGAGGGGAGTGGGATCTGACCACGGGCGGCCCAAGCGGCCTGGGAAACTGCTGAAAAGTCGCAGACAAGGAGAGGAAAAGTAACGTCTCCCGGGGAAATGATCCCACAGGCTGTGCGCGTGTATGTCACCCAAGAAACGGCTCATGAGTTGGGCTGTTCCGTCGTGTCCGTGGGGTCCCGGGCCTGGTCCTGGTTGCTCCAGGCTGGGTAGCCTCTGCTGCTGCGCTTCGTACCGGGGGGGTGATGTGTGTCAACACAAAAGGGAAGAAAAAAACCTAAAAGGTAGCAGCCGAGGAACTCGTTAGAAGTGGCTGCCACGCCGGCGCGGCCCATTGTTTACTCGGAGTTCATTAAAGGATTACCGGCGACTATTTCTGGAACACGCGGGTGTGAAATACAGGGAGACGGCCTCGGCCCCTGCCACGGCCAAACTAATGGAAACTGTAAGCCCTTTGATACGGGCCGCGGCCGGCTTCTCCCCGGGATCGATCCGCGCCGTTTCTACCGTCAGATGCCAGAGTCGCTAAATGATGGCGTCCAGGGGAGCCTGCACCGTGGAGCTTGCATGTCTGGCTCCTTTTCCTCAACGAATCAACGGACAGGGAAAGCTTGAGACGGATCAAATTAGACCGCGAAAGGCCCAATTTGCATGTTGTGATTGGAGGGCCCCGAGTTGGACGCGTGCGTGTGTTAGAAAGTGGATGCTTTCCACAAGGCGCCCCCTGGACGCGTATTGACTATTGTTTCTCTTCACATCATGAGCAGCAGTCAAAGTGAGGAAGACTGCCTGGAAACGCAGTCCCCCCCCCCCGCCCCCGCGCTACCTGTGCTTGAGCCCGGCCTGACCATGCTGTTTTTATCTGTCCTTATCCCCGGCTAAGCTCAGAATAGCCTCACCCTTGTCTTTAGTGGGAAAAGCTCCGCAGCAGCGAGCGGCCCGGCCGAGGGAAAGTAGGGACGTTATCCACGAAGCGCATCCTCCGTTTGGAGTGCTCGCCGCTCCTCCTCGGCGAGGACCCAGTCATCACAGCTTCTGTCTGACACGCGGATGAGCCGGGTGGCAGGCACGCACACACGCACGCAGGTTGACTCACGGGGTTAGGTACTATGTAAACCCTGTTCTGTGGGCAAAAACCAAATTAGATCAGAAAACGAGCTGGTTCCACGCATGCTGTGCACGTGTGCGTGTGTGGAAGCTTGAGCAGGAAATGGAAGGTGCATCTGCACTTGCGAACAGTCTGTGTGTGTGTGTGTGTGTGTGTGTGTGTGTGTGTGTGTGTGTGTGTGTGTGTGTGTGTGTGTGTGTGTGTGTGTGTGTGTGTGTGTGTGTGTGTGTGTGTGAGAGATCCACTGTAGGTGTCTGTGTAGTCGTGCATCTGAAAACAGGTGGTGGTCTCCAGCTGCACCTGCTCGACGAGACCCAGCCTTGCTTTGCATGTGCACAAAACCGCACGGCTCCTTTTTGTTTTTTTCACCTCTCTGCTCCTCGTCGTACCTGAATCCCCTCAAGAAGCGGCGACAAACCACTGCCAGCTAGAGCAGGAGAGGAGAGAGCGAGGGAAAATGTAACTGTGTCATCAGTGGAAAGGGTCAGGATTCTTCAATGCCATGGTACAAGACTATACGACGAAATTAGGTTCTTTTGGTATGCTCAAAAGATTATTTTTGTCAGTTAAATAAATCCATAAAGAGGATTTACACTAGGTTGAAGCCGGTCTCAGAGCAGCATGTACTTTTGAGGACTTGGTAGGGTGTCAGTAGAGACTCTCATGACCTGGTAGGACCATCAACCCAATCAGGTTTCCTCAAGTTTCAGATACTCTGAAGTCCAGTGTGATACTTAGACACGTCTACTTTTGGACACCTCCAAAAAATCTCATCTCTTAATCTATTTTATATGTTGAATGTGTTACAGTCTGACTGTGAAACAACATTTAGTGAGCTAAAAGTCACTTTTCATAGCTTTTGAGCATGATCCTGTGAGTTGTACATCTCAGGCCCGGTCTTGGCTCCTGCTCTCGGTCATCTCTAACCAGGTCTCCTCTGTCCCGCCCTCTTGTGTCCCCCCCCGGCCGCCTGCAGTCCCCCCCGGTCACCCACAGCCACAGACAGCCGCAGCAGCAGCAGCAGCAGCAGCAGCAGCCATGGGCAAGCAGAACAGCAAGCTCCGTCCCGACGTCATGCAGGACCTGGTGGAGAACACCGACTTCACCGAGCACGAGATCACCGAGTGGTACAAGGGCTTCCTGCGGGACTGCCCCAGCGGCGCCCTGTCCATGGAGGAGTTCAAGAAGATCTACGCCAACTTCTTCCCGTACGGCGACGCCTCCAAGTTCGCCGAGCACGTCTTCCGCACGTTCGACGCCAACGGTGACGGCACCATCGACTTCAGGGAGTTCATCATCGCGCTGAGCGTCACGTCCCGCGGCCGCCTCGACCAGAAGCTCAAGTGGGCCTTCAGCATGTACGACCTGGACGGCAACGGCTACATCAGCAAGGCCGAGATGCTGGAGATCGTCACGGTGGGTCAGCCGGGCTTTTTTCCCGCTCTTTTTCTTCCTCCCTCCCTCCCCCTCCAGGTTCTCACGCTGTAACGTAGCCCTGGTCCCGTCACCTGCCCCCCTCCAACATTTTTGCCCGGCCGTCCACACCAGCTGCTACAGTACATCATACCCCCCCCCTCCCTCCCCTCCCTCCCCTCCCTCCCCTCCCTCCCCCCGGCCCATGTTATGCGCTATTTGACTGCCCACAGCAGGGAAAACCAGCCGCCTGTGTAATTTTAGACAAGCAGCCCCCCTCAGACGTCTCTAAATAAGACTGGTCCGCTTGTTTATTTCTAGGAGGCGGCGCTCAAGCCACGCTCCTCTGAGCTCTGTATCGGCCACGTCCGTGTCGAGCCCGTCACCCCCCCCCCGGATCCCTCAGCCCAGCGTTTGCCTGGTCCCCTCACAGCAGACAGGTGCTGCGCAGGGCTCCCGGGTCAATCCCCCGCATGTGTCGTAGCGTCAGGGCCGCGGGGCTACACGCGGCGCGGGGCCCGGGAGTGTCCAATCCCGCCCTCCTAAGTCACTGCTCCTCATTTACAGCGCGTCTGCGTAAGGTGAGGAGATGAGCGCGGCATGCCGTGCCTCCGCACATCCCTCAGTGTGGCCGTAGGGCTGCCGCCATCCATCCGTCCGTTGACTTCAGGAGCAATGTGTGTGTGGAAGCTCTGGCCCAGCGCAACGTGGCCTTGTTGCACAGGCCGTGAGTGCAGACTTATGACGATTAGGCGATAAAGATAAACTGCAACCCCCGTGTGGTTAGTTTGTTATTGCTCTTTAAAACAGGAAGAGCGTTTGTTTTGCCTAATGCCGCGGGAGTAAAACTGTAAAACTATTGCCTTGGTCGTGTCCTGTGGTTTCCCAAAGCAGCATATCCCCACATGCAACAAGCTGCACTGGGGCATTTCTGGACGGATGCATTTTCTGTCAATAAGTTTTGCCTATTAACTACAAAACATTGTGCCTTGTGCATGTGACCTCCTTATAATCATCCTCCTCCATACAGATGCTAATCCGGCTAAATAATAGTGGTAAAGCGGCCTTGAGGCAATTGTATCGGCCTCTCCCAATCAACACAACTTTCCAATCAAGGCCAATTAATTATTCAGTTATCCTGTGCAGATGCCAGACGTTTCCTTATTAGCCCGCTCTCGGAGGACAGGAGTTCCTCATCTCTCATCATCATACATAATTAAACAAGCGAGATATTGTGGCTGCCGGTCAGACTCGTTCGTCCCGTAGATGAAGCATTTGATCGGCTAATTAAAAACAAATCGATACACGAGGCGATTATGAAAATGATGAGCGCGCGCAGCCTGGACTGCCCGAAAACCCCCTCATTACGTTGACGGTTGTTCCGCGCGTTGCGAGGCCTGAACGGGCCGATTCAGGGATGGAAGACGGGGAAGAACGCGGGCTTGAAAACCAGTTTCGGCCGCATTAACGCACTCTAACGGCCTCTGGTGAAGGTATCCCAGAAGCGAGGCGAGGCGGGTTCATTTCTCTTGATTTACCATCCGCCCAGCGCTCTAAATGAAGCCTCTTAGACGCAGAGTCAGATCAGAGCCCACAGCCACACCGAAATGAAAGCCATCCTTCACCACCCCCCCCCTCCCCTCCCTCCTCCCACGGAGAGGTAAGTCGCTCTACGCCCCCACGGACGAGCTCCTGGGGTCGCGCCCCCTGGCCAGAATCACGCGGTGTGTGTGTGTGTGTGTGTGTGTGTGGTCAGACCGGACCCTCCATCACTGCTGCCCCGCCACATCTCCGCCAGGCCTCCATTACTCTTCATCAGCAGCCCCGTCAAAACGATACTCGGACACCACGAGATTAACATCATTCATCAGGAGCCTGGTTTTAGGCCGGAGTCGCTCGAGGTCTGGAACGTAGTAGTGACTTTTTTTTTTTCTCCCTGTGTGTCTTCTCAGGCTATATACAAGATGGTTTCCTCTGTGATGAAGATGCCCGAAGACGAGTCCACGCCAGAGAAACGCACAGACAAGATCTTCAGGCAGATGGACACAAATCGAGATGGTGAGACATCTCCTCGGACCGTTAAACCTCTATCTGAATGTGGAAAAAACAAAAAGATAACCGTAGAAGTGGAAGTGTCAGCCCTGTTTTGCTGACACACAATGCCTGGTTTCAACCAGGTCACACTGGCCACAGTTTCAAGAAACCCCTTTGAAGAGACCACTAACCTCGATCGAGCGTGTTCCTATAAATATTGTTTAAAAGCACTGCACATTTTTAAAAAATGTGTCGTGCAACCTTGAAGACGATATCTGATGTCTTTCATTTGATCTTTTTTTAAGCTGCTTACATCTGCAACAAATACAAGAGACAATTAACCAATGAGCTCTAATCTCTCTCTCTCTCCCAGGTAAACTTTCCCTGGAGGAGTTTGTCGAGGGAGCGAAGAACGACCCCTCCATCGTGCGGCTGCTTCAGTGCGACCCCAGCAGTGCTGGGCAGTAGGAAGACAACCCCCCCCACCCCAACCCACCCCACCTCCCCACTCCCATCCCAGTTTGATCATCAAATTGTCTAAATCTCCTCCAGGTGACACATCCTTGAGATTGTTGACATTTGATCGCTTGAGATATAGAGGTGCATGCACACATACACACACACACACACATACATCCCACACAACTGACACACACCATGACACATATGTAATCCCTCATACGCTCACATGCACACACTGTACATGTGCCTCTATGCCTGGTCAACGGCTGCAGACAACATGGAGCTGATACATGATACCAACGTAACTCAAAGGACTGAAATCCCATCAAAGACTTGTTTAACACTGAATCAAAGCCGCGCTATCTCTGTCCGAGGAGCCGGCCAGCGAGGATAATCCAGTAGGTGAGAGAGAGAGAGAGGTACGTCGAGCCGAATCCAAGTTTCCTGCTTTTCTTTTTATTCTTTTATCCTTTTTAAAAGCGGCGATCCTCATCTAAGGGAAGATCGTCCTCATTTTGTTCTCATTTGACACCTGACTCCGGGCCGTTGTGCGGCGGCAGGTCGGGACAGGTCTGTGTAAAGTATTGCAGTCGAACTCCATGTTAACACTGGATGAAATGAAGAATGTGAGTCTGGGACGACAGGTGTTCGCAGCTTACAGTATGGATTACGTAGAGAGGAGATCTGAAAAATGTAGTGTTTTTTTTTTTAGGAAGGATGGAATAATGTTTGTTTTCTTTTCTAATGTATATTTTGGAGGAATGTTACATCGAAACAGAACTGACTCAGATTTCCAAATGAAGGGGAATATTTTCACTGCAGATTACCACCATCTGTTCTTTAGAGCATGACATTTTATGGCAAGTTTTATGTCCGTTCTCACACACACACACACACACACACACACAGAACTCGACACACTCATTACACACACACACACACACTTCATGTAGACAAATTTTACTCACGAAAACATGAACTTGACACACGCGTATAAACTGAGCTGTGATATTTTTTTCTTCAACTATGGTTCAACAAGTGTATCAGCAAAAAAAAAAGTTAGATGTCATATGAATATATAGTACGTACTTATTATATATTCTTTTACTCTGTGGTAACGTTGTGGCGCTTTGCCGCAATGAAAGAAATTCACTTTTAAAAAAAAAAAAGAAAAGAAATTGTTGTATAAATTATTGAAATGTGATGATTGACGACATTTTATTTTTTCTTTTACTTGACAAATATGATATGAAAGAAAGTTGTACAGTATATTCCCTCATATTTATGATAGAGCGGTTTCAAAAGGAGAGGACCACACATATTGCTATCCATTCTTTTTTAGCTTTGCATATCTTACACCGCTGCACTGAGACCCCCCCCCCCCACCACCTCCCCCCACCTCCTCGCTGACATCGTGTTTCCCAGCGGGAGAGCAAATGGTGCGAGTCACATCCGCAGATCGTGATCGTTTCGTGACTTCATATCGCTCACACGTTGTTCCTCGTCTGCGCCAAATTAATTCCATATAATAACAATAACAGAGCCCGCGTCCCCACTGTGACAATGGGGATTAAAATATTTCCATTATACAGCGAGACTTTGATCCTTTACGAACAATGGCGGAATCCACCGAGCCCCGCTGCGTTGTTGCTCTTTGGTGAGGATATTAAGCGAGAGCTTTTTGCTGCTTGATTTACATCTGCTTCTCGCTGCTGCTCTGAAAACATCAGGAGATACCGTGGTCTTCTTCTCAGGCGGAGGAATTACTATTATTATTAAAAAATAAAGAAGAATCCAACAACTTTTGTTGTTAAGTCTCGGGCTTATGCACATTTCAGGGTAGGTGTTCAGGTACTTCAGTCCCTCATTTCACTTCAATAGCATCTTGTGGTCAAGTGCCAAATATAGATGACTTAAGTAAAAGAAAAAAAAACACAGTATTGTATCCATTTATACTGTACAGTTGTTATCTGTCGAACAAAAAACCTTTGTCACTGTATCATTTTGTAGATTTTGTATTGTAAACTTGCATTATGTGTTCTGTGTAGGATGTCCATTTTGTTATTCAAATAAAGACAAAATGGGGAAAACAGCTCATTGTCTTTTGTAATATGCTGTGATAAAGACATAATTAGCCATGCAGGCAGCGAGGCTCAAGGGACGGCAATGATGGTAACTGCGGGACAGATTGCCATTAAATTTAATGGTTCCCTCCAGAAGATAAATACTTTTGAGATTTTTTTTGATATAGTTATCATGAAATTGGATAACGTTACCACATGCACGTCCCCCTAAAAATGAACTGAAATACACAGGTCGATCCCCCAATCTGCACCAGCTGCAATGAATTCCCTATCAGCCTCAGCTTTGTTTTCAATGCTAATTAGTTTATGTTTGGCATACTAGCATGTCAAACAATGGATGCTGAAGATTCATACTAAAAACAAATTTCAACATTTAGGAATCTAACATTTCAACATCAGTTTTATCATAAAACCACTGTAATGGCCTTTGTATTCAAAGGCTGAGATGTTAGCACAGCTAACATCAGCTACAGCTATATCGACCTCATTCAAAGCTATCATTTTAATTGTGAAATGTAAAACATCCTAAGAGACAATTTAATAAGTGGTAATACAGGTAATTAGGCTGGGATAGTTATAAAATCAGAGACAGAAAACTTTAGGTTTAAAAAACAGGTTTGGGTTAGCGTAGCATAGCCTAGCATAGAGTACTACATCAGACCATGTGTGCTATTGAGAGTGGTAAAGATTCATGTTATGTGGCAACTACTTTAATTAAAATGAGCAATGCATAGAATCATTAATGACTATCAAGGTTCACAACAACTGTGTGTTAGCATGTATTTCACATTTGGTTCAAAGAAACCTGGATCCTCACATAGCTGCTAGCACAAATGTCTCTATTTGTTACTTTATTTGTTTGTCATTACAGTAGAGCACATGACAACGGTACAAGTGCCACTTGTCACCCCTCAGAAGCTGTTTACAGCGTTTCTTGGAAGTTCACCACCTTGCGTAAGGGACCTACAAATAAACACAGGCTAATCGTCGGCATGTGGATAGCATAACAATGGCTGACACAATAAACAGGGATAATCCATTTAAATACTCCTTGAGTACATTTTAAAAAGGGTGACTAGATTTAAAAAAAAAACAAAAAAACAGTCACTGAAATGTAAAGTACTTGAAATGTTTTTGGATAAGTTGCTAAATAAATGAAAAACATTTTCATGAAAAGTATTAATAAATAGTACACAGCTAACAAAAACAAAGGTGGGCATGCATAGGAAGCTGCTAAGTTGTTTAGGATCGAAGCTACATACATACAGTACATCAGGCATCTCACGAGGCCAATCCTGACGCGTTGTTTGGCAAGAACACACGACTGTACAGATCGAGATTTAAAGTACAAATTATCTTACACAATGAAACAGGAGGACGGGGGCTCTGCTCCCCCTGAAGCCCCGCCTCGCAACACACGGGTCGAGCATGACGAGGAAGTGACCAGAGACGACTCCACAGCGTCCGCTCTCCATCTGTCTCTGCGCCGTCGTCCTCCCGCGCCCAAAACCCCGGCGACCTGCCCCACGGCGTGAAAGAAGTGTCGGAGAGAGAGGGGGGGGGGACCTCGCCCCCCCCCCGAGGCTCAGCGTCCAATACCGACGGTCGGCTCCACCAGCTCCTCAGCAGCAGCCCCGTACGTTACAGCCGACCAGCAGTCGCAGCGTCTCCACCCTTCAGGGCCCTTGGGAGGGGGGTCAGATCTCCGTCAGCGTGACCTTGTAGGCGTCGGCGTAGCTCTCGATGTTGAGGACGAAGGTGTCCTCGTTGGAGTAGTGCTCCACGATGTTGTCGTCCATGTTGACCAGGATCCTGACGTCACGGGGGGGGAGGAAACAAAATCCACAGGTTTGATTTCAGGTTCAGAGCAAGAAGCACAGGAAATTGCACTTCCAGCTTCCCCTCATCCCCCCCCCCCACACACACACACACTCACCCTTTTTTACTCTTCTTGTACACCTTGGCTATCCTCTCCGTGGGCACGCCGTACTTCTCGGATATCTGCGGATGACAAATGGCAGCGAGTGTGTGAGCGCGCGCTCCGCCGCAAGCAAATCGTGCCTTTTGACTGGCGCCCCCGTCCGCAATCAGGAAGGCGTCACTCACGGCATCCATCAGGCCCCGGAGCGTGGGAGACTTCAGCATCAGAGCGTCAAACACCTCGTCCGTCTCCTTTCTTACGTACAGCAGCACTGCAGAGACAGGGGGGGGCTGCACTGTTAGCTCCTGTGGCTTACATTGCATTAATGGTGCAAGAAAGTTAAGACGATATGCTGCCAACATATCATATAGATTCGTTAAAGATGCTGTATCACTGAGGCTCCATCTTCTGCATTAGAAATTATGAGTCGACGACACGGTGTCTCGGTGGACATGACAAGACACTTCCCGGTTCAGATCCGGGCAAAACCAAGGGCAGAGTTTGCATGGTTTCCCCTGTGTCTACGTAGATTTTATCTAGGTGCAGAGATGGATTTATATGAATTTATATGGCTAGAATTAATGGGGGATTACATGACCTGCTACCAGACTATTTATTAATGTCTTTGTCTGATCACAAATAAGTTTCTTAACCTTCCTAAACTTCTTTGTTTGTCCTGTATGGCCCCCTGTCATTTGTAGACACCTCCTCTTTATAAGGTAAAAAGTAGATTAGATCATTTATATAATGACTATATCACAGAGATAATGTTAATTTCCACTCACGTGGACTCCGTTAAAGCACTGTTTCTGAGAACAAACTTTCGGCCTCGAATTTTAGACCGGCGTCGCCGTAAACAACCTTCAAGTGCTCGGACAGATTTTAATTACAATATCTACAATTCCACACCAGCTCGGCCGGCTCGGGCGGCCGTGGAAGATCCAATCTGAAGCTGCACAACAGCCATTTAATGCGCTCCGGTCCAACTGTTTGCGGTCGGAGCTGATAAGGAAAAACAGCTGCAGCTGTAATGTGAAATGGCGTGAAATGAAGCGGAGCTGTTAATCCTAACGGCGAGACCTGTTTGCCGCTTCTGCCACGCAAACGACCCGAGGAATAAATCAAACCAGAGGTGATAGCAAAAGTCTGGAGGTCTGCCTCGGGGGTGGGGGGGGGGGGGGGCTGTTTGAGAGAGTTGAGCTGTCGTGTGTGTGTGTGTTGCTCTCTTTGCGTGCGCCTGGTCCGTACCTCTCTTGTGCGTGTCCTCTTTGATCTGCTTGTGAGGCGACGGACACAGATCCTCATCGGACGGCCTGAACATCCTCTTCACCAGCACGCTCCTGATAAGCACACCAGGCAACAAGCGTCAAGTCACGTGTTTTACATTCGTGGTCGATAGGCCCTTCCGCCGCTCGCGCTGCGGTTCATTTGCATGCTTTATGTTCGTATGACCTGAATGTAAATGGAGATGTTCCCACACTCACCCTTCTCTCTCGATCTCCTCTGTGTTGAAGGTGAACACCTGTGAATGAGGGGCTGGGTTTTAATCTTGGCTTTATGGTTTGTGCAGTGTTCAAAAAACAGGACTTTGATCCACTGCTTGGTGTGGATGCAGTGTTTCTTCTGTGTTTTATACCAAAATACTGACTGTGTTTCTCTGATTATTCTTCATATTCACCGTAACACAAAACACAAGTTCTGCTGGCTTATAAAGTGATCACTGGTTGAGTGTCAAATCAATTTCCGATCTGTTGGCCTGTGAAGTGAGATAAAAAATGTTTCTGAGTAATCTTTCGTGTTATCTCAAAGTAAGGCTAGGCTTCATTTGGTTTGTGTTCAGAGGTGGAGCGAGCTGGGAGATGATACCACAGGCTACTGAGTGGTGGAGTTCTAGCTTCGGATGGAGCAGGACTTGCTGTTTTCAATCAAAAAATGAATGGATGGAGGTGAAAAAACTGACAAGTTGCCTTTTTGGCACTGTTTTACGCAAGACCGCGCCACCATGCCACAGTATAACTTTCACAAATGCCCACGGGGGAGTTTTCAACATCTCGATTGGCGTCAAATGTAACGCTGAGTATATACTGGTCTGTGGCTTGACTCACTCTTCAGCTTGTCTTAACCTGTCTGCTATTTTTGGCCTTTACTGAACTTCTAAGCAGCCATCTGTCAAATCAATCAATCAATCAATCAAAAAACAAACTAACAAATAAATAAATAAATGTGCAGTATTTTTCTGGAAGTCCTGGAAGTGAAGAGGCCCCACCAGGTCAGTCTGAACATGAGCTTTATTTTCACCCTGGAGCTTACACATTCAGCTGATAAGATAACAAGTTCTTTCACTTATGTTTATGGGGCAGAAATGTAAACACACACACACATTTCCACACATTGTGTGTGTGTTTATGTGTGTGTTTATGTGTGTGTGTGGGTGATGTACCTGTCCGGCCCGCTGCAGGTTGCCGAAGTGCACGTCGGGGATGAAGAGCACAGGCTGAGCCTCCAGGTCTGTCATGGTCTTGAAGTAGGTGGTGTCAGACTTCTTCGGTACAGTTATCACACCAACGCCTCCGTCTTTTCCTGGACACCAGAGAGAAGAGTTGGAAGAGCCGAAAACTCACAAGCAAAGACAAACACGCAACTTTTTGTCCCATTCCTTTCGTTATTCTGCCTTTGTCATGTGTCTGCTTTGTTCCTCATGTCTTTTATGTGAGAATCCTGTTGAATTCAATCTAAAGTGTTTCTGTCAGTCTATCATTATTATTACATCACTAGCACATGCAGTGAAATCAAATAATAATAAAATACAGCAATGATTTCCAATGCAGCTCAAACCTTTTGCCTTCTTGCGGAACAATTTTTTCTCCTCGTCCCTGATTTTCCTCTCCGCTCCCTGAGGGAATCAACAGAAACACGTTGTCGATAGAAACCTCCCTTTTAAGACATACATCCTACAAAAAGATATAGAAAATACAAGTCCTGTTTTGTTTGAGTAGTCTCTTCAGGTGTGAGTGCACAGGTGCATGTGCAGGTTCACTGTGCAGGTGAGACCACTAGAGGGAGGACTGATGTCATGATTCACCTCCACCTCCACACGCTCCACCTACACAACGCTGCTGCGGCCACATGTGCAGGACACCGTGTGCCGCAGTGTTTTCAGCTTTTGACAAATGGAGGCTCAACACTGATCATGATCATGTGGATCTAAGCAGGACAGATTCTTTATTTTTTCTACTGTCAAAACAAATGGGTGACTGGAGCCTCCTGTTGTAAAATAGCACGTTTCGGACCCTGTACTGAATGTCGCTATGATGGATCAACCCATTATTTTTGAAGGGAAACATAGACATTATTATTCTATTCATGCTTTTTATTCATCACGTGTATTCGATCACTGAAGCTTTGAGTTTTGAACTCCAACAATGATGTCCGTACACCACTTCTAGCTCTGGGGAAACTGTTTTCACTATTTAATGGCGCCGAAATGAAAAACAAAATTGTCCTTTTAACAGGAAATGAATTGCAAAATAATCACTGCCTCCAGCTCTAATCACAGCTGAGCATTATTTCTCATTTCAATCTAGTTAGAAAAAACAAACAGTTTCAGGATGACAACAGGAGTCAAAACTCCTCACAGTAATGAATCCCAAAAGCGTGTTTGTTCGGGAACAGAAATGGCCATCTGTGGTGAAACCAGGGTGACAAAATGTATGAGAATGTTGACTGCGATGTCTCACCTTGTCACAGAAGACCTTGATCTGGGAGTAGGCCCTGTGCAGCGGCTTGTTGCTGCGGTTGTTGTAGCTGTACGTGTCGATCTGGATCATCAGAGGGAGACCTTTGACCCCCTTCTGGGAGGAGAAGTCCGTGCTCAGGCAGTTGACTGTGATGAAGATCTGGCAGGGAGGCAGAGGAGGGAGGACAGGTTTACGCTCTTCAATTGAAGCTATAATGGGGTTTTCTGCCACGCAGATGTTTTCCATGTCATTGTAAAGCGGTCAAAACATCCTCGACAGGCTCCAGCCCTGACAGGCTGAATGCAAACTAGGAAAGTGTGATCGCGCTGTTGGAGTAGAGCTGCAGCCTCTTTACTCCTCACTAGGCTTGATGTTGGGTTTCAATTTTTTTTTCCACGGATGCCCATGGATTACCCAGAGCGGGAGATTATCTATGGAGAGAGAGCGAGGTTTTGTTTCAGACGCTCGGACAGAAACACAAAACAACATTCCTTTCAGCTGCGTCGCCTTGAGTTGGCAGCAGCTGTCTCCAAATCCTGGAAGATAGAAATCAAAACGACATGCAACTGCACGGTGACACGGTGCCTGGGATTAGTGAGAAACTTTCATTTTGGGTGTTATTCAGGTAAGATGAGCCGCCGGTAAACTGTCAGCCGTGGCTGATGTTTGCAGTAGCATGACAAAGCTTGCCTTTACATTAAACTGCAATGGACTGGGGACCTGTCCAGGGTTTACCCCCCTATGTGAGCTGGAGGTAGCCACCAGCAGACCCCTACCACACCCCGAGGTGGACGCAGGTATGAAGATGACCGAATGAATGAGTTGCCTTTCCTTCTTTTCTCTAGCTTTATTCAAGTCTGTGAACTTAAGAGCTTGACTCATGCATTTCACCTTAGGACTTTCCCAGCCCCGGAGCTCTGCTGTTTACTTGCTATTGTTGTTATTAAGTTTGTTTTTTTTTTATGCAGGTTCCCAGTGCTGACAACGTGCACAGGTACATTTTGGAGGAAGGAGTGAATGAAGCTGAAAAAAAAAAAAGTTCACCAAACTTGGTGGAATGGGGGGAGCATCAGCCATTTTAATGTTGGCAAATCCAATTCATGGGACAGATCTGGGACATCTTTTGTGTTTCTGTTGCGCTTTATTGGGCCTGTGTGATCTCATAGTGCTCTTATTTCTTCTTTGTTCACAGTAATCCTTGGTAGCTGGACACTGTTGGACAACAAGGTATATAGTGGCTCTAAAAAGCGCAACATTCCTTCACAATTACCCTGATGTATCTCCCCCTAGGTATACATCTTGTCTTAGACTTTACCTTTGTGAACACTGATACAAAGCCCTGCCTTTACTGCTTTGTCAGACCTACATTATGACCTATATCACTAAACCCACCCTGGATATATTTAGCATCACAGTCGCTGACTGAATAAAAGCTGGATTGATATTTACATTATATATATGTAGTGAGAGAGAGAAAGAGAGAGAAAGACAGAGAGAGAGAGAGAGAGTCAATATTGGCCAAGAGCGGAGTGCTTGGATTTCCTCCAGCAACGTCTTTGTCCCCGGGCGGCCATTACAATGAAGGAGCCACATAACACACACAAACAGAGACTGAGTCACACACACACACACACACATAGTCCGTCGCATTCACGGAGAAATGAGGGCAAAACAAACAAGAGAGGGTGGGGACGGGGATTGGTGTGTGTTGGCCCTTGGGGGCCTGCGGAGTTCAAACAGTGACGAGGCTCCATCTAAGGAGTGGCCACAAAGGAGTGGGCTTCACGAGCACAAAGAGGACAAACACAGCAAGAGTACACAACTCTGGCCATCAGCTCTGAGGCAGACGCGTCGGGCCCTTTGACCGCCACAATGCTGTGGACTTCATTCACAGCTTTTTAGAGCGAGCTCTCGGTGTCCGAACGTTATCCACTTGCATCGCAGACGGTTAATTCGTCGGGTGAGAGTGTTTGTTTGCCAATTGTTGATTCAGCATAAAAAAAAAAACCTGTCCTGCTGCTTTTTTTTTTTGACATGGATGACATGCCTCCAAGCGAGAGTAAATACAGTAGAGCGGTCTCAGGGAAAATTACAGTGACACTGAGAAAAAAATTGAATAAGGGGGAAACCGGTAATTTTCTGTTTGTACCTTGGCTTCTTCATTCACGTCCCAGGTGAAGGAGATGGCGTTGTAGGCGATCTCTTCAATGTTGCCGATGGTGTTGAAACTCTCCTTGTAATCAGCTGTGAGGGAACAGACAGAGTTGAATATCACTTCAGGGGCACTTCACAATACAGTACAACAGTTAGATCCTTACTGAGATCTTACTCCAGGTACAGCACCTGTTAACAATTCACATGAATGAGCGGTAATTTGGAGAGAAAAACTCCTAGTTCCCAGACTAGAAGATGTAGACTTTGGTTATGCAAAATAAGGTAACAGGAGGTCTTTGATATGCATGCTATGCTATCCATGGTAACTTTAAAGTGGTGCCCCATGAAGTGTGCTTAAAATGTCCTGCATCAGCTGTTTAAAGGAAGAAAAAAGCAACACACAAACCCAATGCGTTTGTTCTGCATGAACAATCTGCACACAGCCACAATAGGCCAATAAATGCCAACAGGAGGTAGCTATTGCTTGTTAAGATAAGCAATCAAATGGCACGCTTCAATTTTATAAGATAAATCCTTATCTGTGTGGGCAAACAAACTCTCCACAGCTTCAAAGGCAGCAGGGGGGGGGCACAGGAGTCTGCCTGGCTCGTATTAAAAGTTAGGAGGATGAGTGCTTCGGCTGCCTGTTGTTGACCTGAGTCACAAACCAGAGGGATCGCAAGCTTAAGGCTCAGGGGTACATTGGCACGCTGTGTGGAACAGATAGTATCAAAGGAAATCCAGTGACAGGCAACTGCAACTTTGGCGCCAATCCAAGATCCTGTCAAAATAATCGGAATAAAAAATGGCGGTGTTTAAGTGAGGGCAGTATTTGCTTCTGGGAGTGTAACATTCCCGAGATGATTTGCATCACCGTTTGTTTTCAAGCTTATTTTTAGAGAGGGCTCTGATGAAAGTGAATAAGTAGTCTATAAGTGAATGAATGAGTCACTTCAGTGTATGCTGTCGCTACAAATCCACAGGGTAAAATGGTCCCAAAATACACAAGCCTGACTCCCGTCGAGTAAGAGTACCAAATCTCAGCATGTTCGGAAAATTGCTTGGCCCGCTGATCTGCAGCCTCTGTAGACACTGTTCAAAAGCATTTAAGACTCACCTGTTTACCACTAAACACTAAACTGTGTACCTACTATTTCCACTATCCAATATATATCTTGCCTGTAATTTACTTACATATAATTTTATATCCCACTTTGGATTCTGGTTGTATGTCTTCAATGCCTTTATTTGTTGTTATTTTACAGGGCTGGCTAAAGGTGAACATGTGTTCCCTGGTCCCGCTGGAAATCAGAGGTGCAGTCTGGTGATGGAGGCCTGTTGGGGGAGGGGCTACGGACATCTACACAGGTCACTCTGTACAGAGGATGCCCGTGAGGTGAGGCGCTCACGTGGTTCGGGCTGAACTGCTCCGTATTAACAAAAGTTTTGTTGACTCCCCCCCCACCTCGCCCTCCCCAGGCCACCCCTCCCATTTTCAGCGACCTGTGACCCCCTCCATCATCCTGACCGCCGCTGCGGCAACACTTCCTGGTTCTCCAGCAGGTGCACAAAGCGGCGAGGCAGGCCGCGACATGCTTATCTGCCAGTACCCTCCGTTAAATGATCCATTCAGGGCCACGGCCCTGGGGCATGACGAAACCCCCCGTGCACACCCACCCGCCCCCAAATCCTCCACCGCTATTCAGATCAGCTCTCTGGACAGCCTCGGGTTACAGGCTGCATCCAGCTACAGGCTGGCCGGACTCTGGGGACCAGGGTGGAGGGGTCTGTCATTTGACCCACGGAGCTTTCTGAGCAGAGGTTCTCTACCTTAATGAAATCACACACACGAATCAGGACTCAGAGGAAGAGCTCCCGGCCTCTTGTAGAGGAATTCAACGGGACATTTTTATGTTTTGGACTCGTGGTCAGAGGGACACATTTGAATATGTCAGATTTGGTTAATATCTAGGAGCAGATCTGTGTAAGAAGTGCGATGGAAAAATATGTCAGAGCTCTCCACACAAACACATTCATTACAACAGGATGTTGAGAGGAATACTGAAAAAAAGATGCTTTCTCCTATAAATATATCCATAAGCAGCACTATAAGCTTTGATTCTCCTTTAAATCATCTCACTTAGCTGCAAAACAATTTGCTACTGTACCTGTATGCTACACGTAGTGCTCCAGTTAGCTTAGCATAACAAAAAGACTTAAATAGTTACAATAAGTCCATAATACTTTTATCCAACTTTATGCAAGAAAGCAAGCAAACGCATCTCTAAAACCCCTCTCACCCTCTCACACCCTGTTGGGGCACAACAGCTGCAGTAAACATGAAAACACCCGAGTGTATTGTGGACTGATTTGTCTCAGTTTGGGCAGGTAAAAGATGAGGATCTAAATTGGGTAAGATTTACTTTCAACGGAGCAAAACGAGCTGCTGCGGTAACAGTATGGCTAGCATTCCTCTCCCTGTCCCAACAAGCTGTGTATAGCAGTGAGTGTGTGTGAGTGAGTGTGTGTGTGTGTGTGTCGCCCATCCACCCTAGGTCTCCCACATACCTCTGAGTCTCTCCTGCCTGGCTAGCAGGCCCGAGCTTGTCAAAGGCAAACCGCCTACGAGCTTCTCACACACTCATTCAACAAGGCGTAGAGGAGCTTGGTTCAAATTCAAATCCATCAGGCGAAAAAACAAACGGCAGACGCAAAGGTCAGGGCGTCTTAAGACGCAAACACGAGGGTTTCAGGTCTGTGGCAGGCATCCGTGGGAAAAGCCGCCCAAGTGAAAGTCTGTCGCGCTGTTTGGGATTATCGAGTTATTTTGCTCACATCGGGCTTTTGCTCAATCTCACAGGCGATGTCGAGGAGATTAGAGGATTTATGTTGTGTGTCCCAGCAACACCTAGACATTAAGAGATTCAGGTGTGTGTGTGTGTGTGTGTGTGTGCGCGTGTGTGTGTGGTGGGCAGCTGAACAGCCCCGGGCAGACGTTAGGGTGGGTGCTTGTTAGCACTCGGTTGGATCATGTCTTGTTTATTAGCACGGGTGCATTCCAGCAATGTGCGACAGCATAAATCTGTCACTGACTTCTCCTCCGTGTTTTCATTCATTCACTCACTCGTTTCATTCAGGTATTGTTCGCGTGTATCAAAAAAAAAAAGAAAAGAAAAGAGAAGAAAGAATCCTACCGATGTCTAAGACTCTCTGTTTGGCTGTGTGCTGCCGGGAGTGCCAGTACTTCCAGTATTTGAGCTGCTCGTCCCGGTTCTTGTCTTCACTGAACACCACCATGATCACACTCTGAGGAGGACAACAGGACGGTCAGGACACGGACTGCTCGACAAGTCAATCAAATTTTGGTAAAAACGCACAAGGAGCTGAAATATCTATTATACAGGAGCTAAAATGAAACATCCTGGACGCCTGAATGTGGTTTACAGAGACCTCGATAACAACATCACCACATGTATATTAGTATTCAGTAAAAATCAAATGCAGTTTTAAAAAAGAATGACGAGCAGTAGAATAGTGACTCATATTGCAGTTGCAGTAATGTGTCACACCATCTGGGAAAACGTCGTGGGAAAGTGTTTTGAAGAGGGCTGGAGATGCAGGTGATTCATTGAAAAACCTGTCTATCGCAGACCGACTTCAACCACTCACCAACACACCATAAATCCCTCCAGTTTTGCCAAGTAGGGGAGGTAGAAAATACCTGTTTGTATAGAGAAAGACTTCAGTGTCACTCTTTGCTTTTCTCCCCATGGGGAGATACTCTGCAGCCTTCTCCAGGCCCATTCAGTTGTTACGCTTTTATCCAAAAGTTAGCTTTACATAAAGCTTACATATGGAAAAACGGAGCTGACGTCCTATATATTTCTATTTTATATTTATATTGTTGAAGTTTTAAAATATTTTCTTTTGATCATCAAAGCATCTGTGGTGTAAACTAAACTTTCGATGAATTCATGACTGTTATTTACCATCTTTTACCTCTTTTTTTTGGTCCCAACCAACTTCCTGAGTCTGTCTCTTTCAGGCTCTAAATGTCTAAATCATACATTGAGGTTCACGCTAAAATGTGGGCTCCAGGCGCGGGGCTGAAGGAGCGAGCTCACCCGGACTTTGCTGATGGGGTGACGGAGGCGCTTGTTGGCGCTGAGCTCGTTGAGCGTCACGGCGTAGAACTGGCCCTTGTTCAGGTAGGTCATGGGGCCCTCGCCCTGCTTCTGCCGCAGGGAGCGGGTGGCGTCCAGCGTGTACTGGAAGGTGTCGCTGCGCAGGCACACGGGACGCACAAGGACAAGCGACGTGTCACTCGCCGACACTTTTCACACGGGGCAGCGCTTCAATGTGATGTTTCTGGGTGACTTACACTCCGTCCTGGGGAAATAAGAAGTCATCTGCCGCCAGAGAGGAAGGCGTGTGGTACTTCTGTTGGAAAGGCAGAAAAGGCCGCAGAAAGAGGAAATCGAGTTGACTGAGCGTGTGAGGAACTGTTTGAACAATGCTGCAGATGTGAAAGGAGAGAATAACAGGAGTTCAGCAATGTGCTGCCATCAATAAAGATCAGGGCGACGGCAAGGAGATCTCAGGCAAACAGGGAACAAATTCAACAACTGCTTGAACCTTTGGACTTTCCTGTAAATCATATTCAAATGCGTGTGTGTGTGTCGTCGCGTACGGGAGAGTCCTGGTTAGGGATCACGTGACTCTATCTTCTCGCGCTGCGCCTTTGTGGCGTCTTACATCTGTCTGCAGCTGCAGGAGGGAGGAGTGCTGCAGGTTCTACGGCGTGCAGTGATGAAGGGGATGGTGGAGTAGCAGTAACGGGCTCAACTAAAGTGAGAGCGATGTTTCTTTCCTCTGCGCTGCTGCAAACTCAAAGCCGTGAGTCTGAGTCTCCAAACAGCAATTGTGAGGCGCTCACACTTCAGTGATTTTAAATTAGAATACTTTACGGATCCCTGGGGGGGAAAGCTGGTTTACCCGGAACAAGATTACACTATACTGACACGACGGCTAACCACTTAGACTGTAACAACATAGAAACAAAGATAAATGGAACATGAAAATGAATTTCATCGAGCCTCTTCTGCATGCCGGTGCAGAAGTAAGAGACTGCGTCCTCAGCAACTGACCAAGAAATGCAGATATCAAATTTAATTTTCAATCGTAATAACATGTTTCAGAACAGAGTTGCATGACTTGCATGTATAAATCATGCATAAGAAATTGGGTAACACATTATAATAACTCCTCCTTGATAAGCATTTATTAAGCATTAGTTGACACATTTGTTAATCATTAACTCTTAATCATTTCTCATCAGTTTATCATTTATAGATGAGAAATAATTTTACCCTTCATCATTAATCTCAGGTAGTCTTAATCTTAACCTTAATCTCATATTTCTGAATCATTTCTCATTAGTTAATCATTTAAGATGAGAAATAATTAAGAGTTAACAATTTACTAGTGATTAACAGAACAGTTTTTATAAAGTGCTACCAGAAATAGTATAAGAAAAGAATTTTCCAGGCTGGAAACAACTGGTTTTGACAGATTAAACTGGATTAGAGTGGACAGAAACTCGTTCATCCTTTAAGGAAGTTATCTCAGGGATATTGAAGCTCTGGCAACTCAGCTCCGTGAGGTCGACACAGCGTGCTGACAATTAGGGAGAGTGCGACAGAAACAGAGAGAGCGCGGGTAGAGAGTGTGAGGCTGGTCAGGTGGCGTCCCCTCACCTCGTCCCTCTCCTCCTCGTACGGGCTGTCGGGCGGACTCTGCTGGTCCTCCTTCACGTAGGAGCTGTGGCTGACCGTAGTCACCTCGTACGGGCTCTGTTCGTAGACCACCCTGGCCGACTCCTCTCCCTCCAGCCTGTAGTGAAGGCCGGCTCCGGTCATGAACACCGGCGCGTACATCTCGGCCTTCACCACGGCCACGGCCGCCGAGCCCGCGTCTCCCGAAGCCGCCGATGCCGCCGCCGACACGGCCGGGCCGCCGAACTGCTCCCGTTTGCTGTCCTGGTGCTCCGGGTTCAACGACAGGTTGACGGGGACAGATTTGAGGACCTGGACGCGGTTGTCCACCGTCTCTGCCTCGTTTTGGCTGCCTGGGTTACTCTGCAGTGTAGTCCTGAGCGGAAACAAAGGCACGTGCAGCAGCTTGAAACCTGCATCATGAAGCTTTTCCAACAACAAATAAACAAATAAATACATATATTTTGTGTGATTATTCAAATTCCGATGACTAAACAGCTGCTAGAGCTGACCACTGATGCGGGTCAACCAAGAGGCAAATAACTGACTGTTGGGACATTTGTTTTAAGTGCTCGGGCCGAAGTGTGAAGCCTGGGGTGCCACACACAGCGGGCACGTTAAAACGCTTTTAAACAGAGACGTGTTTGTGTGGATAGAGACGAGTAAACAGAGACGTAAACACCGGCGGGTTAAAAAGCTCCGATTGAACCGGGATCAGCATGTTTGAGCGCACACAGTGAGCCCTGGTGAGTGACGGTGGAGATAAACACACAACTTCAGCTTAATCGTGAGAAAACTCCGCGGGGCGCCTTCAATTATCGCAGCAGTGACACGCTCTTTCATTTCGAGATTGGCCCTAAATGAAGTGAACGACACGTGCTGATACATCTGTCTGCTTTCGTTCAGAGCGAAAGAGAGCCGCAATTAAAGAAGGAGATGATGTGGCCACACCTCCCCGGTTATAAATACCGTGCCTTTCTCTCCCGAAAGCAGAGACATGTCGTATCAGGAAGTCGTTTTTTTTTTTGTATTTTCCCTGTTTGTCTCCCGGGGTGCTTCTATCAGTCTATACCAGCGCCTCCAGGGAAACGAGACTCGCTGGTCCATGATGTTTGCAGCCATTCATACTTGAAAAACCTGTCCTGTATCACTATTATCTTCGGTAAACACCTACTTCGCGCTGTTTGACATCGTGTTTTACTTCTTGGAAAAACAGCTCTGTGCGTAATCTAACTAACCACAGGCACAAAACACGTCAGATCCTATGGTTACGGAGCGCACCGGGATTCAATTCCAGGCATTGCTGAGAAAAGGTCTGCCTGCAACTACACGTCAGGCATTTTTGATCCTGTCTGTTGTCTGTGCATGTGCAACCTTAGAGCTGGAGACCCGGCTTCACTGACCTCTTCTCCGCCTCCTCTGTCATTTCCGCGACTTTGGGGACGGTTAGAAGCCTCTTTTCTTTGGGCACCTGAGAGGAAAAGTGGAGAGGCAAATTGATCAGTGGGAAAACTTTTTCTTCAAACCTTTGCCTGGCATCTCCCTTGCAATTTCCGAAAGAGGTCAGAAGGTGCCGGACAAGTGACCTGTGTCTCCATCTGGGCTAGAAAACAGCTGCGGCATGAATTACGTTGCACCATATTTGTTCGACTTGCATGTGACCAACTTAACGATATGAGCATATCCAACAAAGCTGAAGTAGTACAGGTACATTCAGTATTTCTAACTGAATAATCTGCACTTTTTGGTCATGTTTTTTTTTTCTTTAAGTCTCTTACTTATGATCTTGAAGGAGTTCACCTCCCTGGGAATGCCCTTGAAGCTCCTACTTCAAAATCGAGTGGACCTTAAACTATTTAGCACCTGGCTAACAGTTCTGGTAGGGAGGGTTAGTGATATTCTGTCCAGACCTTGTAGTAGTCGTAGAGCAGGCCCAGGGCGTTGGCGCTGTCCTCGTCCCCGTTGATGCTCATCATGGCCTTGGTGGCGGCGGTCAGCGGGTTCTCCAGGTACGACCTCCATGCCTCGTCCTCGCTGGTGTAGGCTCGCCTCACGCTGGGGAAGGAGCTCTCGTTGGGGACCACGACCACCAGCCGCTTACTGTCGGCACACACAGACAGGTTTCACTTCAGTCGGTCAAATGGAGTGTTTATCCTTGTTCTTTTGGTGCAGACAGAAGCCAGAGATCAGCGGTTTCACCAGAAGCACCTCAGATGCTTTTTTAGGAGCTCTGTTACAATCCTTACGTGTGGGACTTTATCGGTCTCTTTCTGCACAGATCTATGGGATTTTTGTTCACTTGCTGATTAACCAGGCTTGGAATCCTTACATCTGGTCATTTATCAATATTCAGAACATTTCTCCAGTCAAATAAATCATACGATGATAATGAAGCTTTGTAGATTATCCGAATGCAGGAAACTGACTGTACAGTCCCTCTCAGGCTGCCCGGGATGCGTGTGTGCGAGCGTGTGCGAGTGGGTTTGTGTCTGTGCTCTTTAGGCCCACTTAAGTCAAGATCACAGACCTGTTAAACACACAGTGTTGTCACAACATCTCTTTGAACACACCACAGGCTCTGAATGTGTCGGCTCGCACTCGCACGGCAGATGGTGTTGGGGATAAAAAAAGTCCCGGAGGTCATTTAGAAATTTTGTGGCAGCGTGGAACTTTGATTTTCGTCCTTTTGTTTGCATCAAAAGTAAATCTCATCAACAGGACGTGTCAGGAAAGCTCATGTGTGAAACCAAGACATATGGCATACTGTATATGAGGTATTTGTATCCCTGTAACTCTTTGCAACTGTAAGTCATTTCTACCTGGATTCACCTGCCTGTTTGGCCCTGTTGGGCCCGCCTCTTATCCGTGATGTCACCCTGATGCAAACCTGAGCAGACTGAGCTGCGATGGTGGAGACGAGGCGGTGACAAGCCGCTACGCCGCCTCCGCCGTCCATCATCACAACTGTAGCTGTCACATTTAGGCACACCCTGCCCTGCCTTTCTCTTATTGATCTCCCGTTTATCACTCTCTCTCTCTCTCTCTCTCTCTCTCTCTCCAGGCCCGCATGTGGAGTACTGACGTACAGGTGTGTGCGCCATCTCCATGTTTAGGGACTTGAATGACGCTACTGGGTGGATTTATCCAAAAATGTTTCCACCATCAGTCATAATAGTGGTAGTAAGTGGCCGCCGGCAAGCAAACAGATATTAAGCTCCTTATTTCTATGTCGAATCTAGTAGCAAAAATACAAGAGTCATTGGTGATAATGACAAAATAATACTAGTAATAACAAATAACAATTTAACATTGCTGTAATAATAATAATCTGACAAGTCTTGAAAATATTTTGATAATTGTGATACAGTTATAACCATATAAAACAACTGAAACAGCTAAACAAAGTTTATATGTGATTTTAATCAACTAATATTATATATTTTGCACTTAATTATTATTACATTCACTCATTGACAACTGCTGTAATCATTTTATCCTTATTCACCCTTCTGTTGATGGACTCTGAATTGAATCAAACTGGTTAAACACTAACACATATATTACCATTTATAACTAATAAAAATGCAGTTATGGCTGTTTAGTTTAGTTGAACTAGAACATGTTAAATACTCAGAGACTGTTAAAAAATGCTTGTTAAAAAATGTATTAAAATGCACCACCTGTTCCTGCAATAAAGTGAATAAAAGTGGCTATTTTAAAAACATAAACGTCCTGGCAGCAGCTTTTTACTGTGGCACAAATTTCTTCTTCAGCAACTCCTGTATTTGCATTGAACGCAACACGGCAGGCAACAACAACAGTTCACAGGTGGATCCGTGCACCTCTGCGGACGTGGACCGTCAAACACGCTCCAGAGAAGATGGTGTGAAAACTCTGCATTCAGACACGCAGAGTTTACAGAGTCCAGACCTTGTAAACAACTCTGGAGGCTTTTCCATCATCATCATCATCATCACCAACATCATCATCATTAAAAATGGCGAATTCAGCTCTATCGAAATTCCCTCCAGGAAAACACACCTGACATAAACTGCCCCGTCAAATTGGAAAAAAGTCAAATAAAGCAACGCGCACAGAAGAGTCTGTGTCTTTCAAAATCCTCTGCCGCTCCTTCAGCTTCTAAATCCCTAGGACCAGCACCTTTTTTTAATGAGCCAGGAGGAGTGGAGAAAAAAAGAAGAGAAGAAAAACCAGACAGAGTGATAGAGAGTGTTTCTCTCCTCTCTCCGCAGGCTCGATCACTTACTTGTCTGTCTCCTGTGACATATTTTGCTTCCTCTACGATTCTTCCTTGTGAAACTGGACTTTCAAGTCGGAGCAGGTAATAGAGTGAGCCAGGTGCCAGAAGTTGGGCTACAGGTAAGTCGACTTTTCTCGCCCTGCTTCTTTTCCTCCCTCCTCCCTCTCTCTCTCTCTCTCTCATTCTCTCTCTCTCTCTCCCTCCACCTGCCAGGTGAGACTCCACCCGTCCTCTCCGAGCAGCCAATGAACGCTCAGCTTTTCTCCCCGATCACATTTATATCAACACACATACACTCACATATATAATGTTTTCCCGGGCTGTTTAATGTGTTTTAATAGCGGCGGATCAACTTAAGTTTGGAATTCTTTCACTCGGGATCTACGTGGAGGGGTGGGGGGGGGGGGGGGGGGGGGGGGGGGTTGGCACGTGGGGCGGGTCCGCCGCTGATTGGCTGCCGTGGAGCGACGCTGCGCTCTGATTGGCTCAGGTGGCGGAGGCAGAACACAGGCCCTCCTCACCTGAGAAGACTGGGTTTGAAAGCGCCACAACACATGTAGCATACATAGGACCGCAGCTAGACAATGTTTAATAATAGAGAGCAGGTAGAAAGTATAAATAAGCCTTAAATACATTGATAGATAGTCCACAGTCCAAAAAGATACACGTTTGAGCTTATTTGGAGTTTCAAAATTGCCCTTAAGGTGTGCATGTGAGCGTAAATAGTGTGTGTTTGACCTGTGGTTAACTGGTACAATGATGTATTCCCTGAATGAATGTGTGGTGAAGAAAGGCTCCCCCAGACCCTCCGTGACACTGCCAAGGTACAAAGCAGCAAAGATAATGGATGGCTGGAGATAGCAAACATCAGTGCAAATTTACGAAGGATCGTTGTTAAGGATGAAGTAAATACTGTCAGCAGTGCTTGAATGGATTTTTATGGGCACTTAATAATGTTCTAAGTCATACGTCGTTCACAGAAAATACATAAGTAAAGCAAGTGTGTGCATAAATGTAGTCCTCACATTTGTTGTTGGTAAATAGGTAATAAACAATGAGTCTGTGCTTTTGTGAATCTTGGAGTGGGTGTGTGTGTGTGTGAGAGTGTGTGTGTGTGTGTGTGTGTGTTTCAGGTAATCTCAGAACAGACAGAAGGCAGGGAGGAGCCCTGTCATTAGCCGACACAATGCCATTGTCCCCCTTAATGAAGCCATTGTATGAGGAGATCCCAGTGTTTGGGATCACCCTGCCAGAACAAACAATATGTGTGTCTCTGTCTCTGTCTCTGTCTGTGTGTGTGTGTGTGTGTGTGTGTGTGTGTGTGTGTGTGTGTGTGACAGTGGACTGCTGAGGTACAGCTAAAAAATCTGTGTCCAGTGACAATAGACAGATAGATAGACAGGCAGATAGGCAGAGAGACAGACGGAAAAAAGTTCATTTGATGTCTTCTGGAGATGGACGGATTTGCATGGAAATCTAGGCCTTTTGTTTATGAATGCCTCCAGGTGCTCTTGTATGAAAATTCTAAATGTATGTTTCAGATGCCGTTTAACCGTCACTACTGTGTGTGTCTGCGTGCATGTGTGTATTTGTATGTTGTGTGTGTGTGTGTGTGTGTGTGTGTCTTGTCTGATTTGTTTTACAGAGCACCTGGGCCTTGGCTGAGCTCTGTGTGTTTAAATGCAAGTGCTAGATAAATACAGGTGGAGTCCTTTTCTCTTGACAACACGCAGATACAAAAACCACAAAGGAGCCAGAGGGACAAAAACCTCATTTAAGGCAGGGTAGAAAAAAAGATGAACGGTTGATGTGTCCCAAGTATGTTTCTATTCAACCCTATTAGCTCTTTGACCTGTGAACATTGATTAATTACTGGATAGGCTTACTGGGTACAGGCCCCCCGAGTCCTGTGCTGGGAGAATGTGTTAACACCAGGAAACACAAAGTGAATTCCAAGATGATAGCAAAACTATCATCAAGGGATACAAATCGATCAAGAAATCACACAGATTGCCACAGAGAAGTTAGGAGAAAGACAGCTACTAAGAGACTCAAATTAACCGTGAACACTGTGGCTGTTCGGGGCTTTACACGTCTTAGCCGGGGGGTGCGGGGGGCTTTCGTCTTCAAATCTGCCTATGAATCATTAACTCTGCTGAGAAAACAAGGAGAGGCAAGTGTTTGGCTTTAATGAATCAAAATAATGGTTATACTCGAGCTTTTGTCTTATCCACATATCCTCGTGACTTCTCCCTGCAGGAATGTCTGCCATGTGGAAGTATGACGGATGAACCGGTGGAAAGGCTAATGTACTGTACAAGCTGCCACAAGCAGGCATGGGCAAGACTGGGAAGTCAAGGGCCAAGAGCCACAGAATACCTTCCCCTGTTTTTGTGTGTGTGTGTGTGCGTGTGTGTGTGTGTGTCCCACTCTCTGAGAGAGGTGAACGATGCATCCTACATACCAGGAGTTTTTTCACAGGGAGAAGCAGCTTGTCTGGACTTGGCAGGGATTAGGTGTCTGAGTCTACCTGTTGGAGTGCAGAAACCCACAGCTGTGACAGAGACAGAGGCGTGTGTGTGTCCAGATGGGCCACGGTGAAGAAAAGAAGAGGCTGCGATGGAGGGAGGGGAGAGGTGTAGAATTAGTGATAACCGAGCAGGTAAGACAGTCCATTTGAACGGGTGAAAAGCAGGGAAATCTCAGTTTGTGTATACAAGAGACATTTCTTCTTTTTTTTGGTTTCCATTTAGTCTACTGGTAAGTGTGTGGGCTGTGGCAGCTGATTCACACCATTTCCCAACTCATCGGATCATTTTGTGAACCATTACCTCATCTTTAATATGATCCACATTATTTCCACATTACACCTTGTGAATTTTTCCTTTAATCTGTCATATGTCTTCAGGGGTCAGTATAAGTTTGTATCTGTATGTGTATGTATATTCCCAGCATTTGCAGGGTTATTTTCAAAACATTTTCCACCACAGATTAGAAAATACATGCTCAAAAATGTTATTTGTAACATATTCTGTTGGATTACTCAATGTAAGTAAATTGTTCTATCATTTTAGGATTAGTCCAAACTTGTTTTAAAATTTACAACAGTATGAACATGACACTCATGATCGTTTGTCATTACCTCTTACTCACTACATTTTACTTTATTACTGTGGCTACAGCAACAAATTTTACTGGAAACAGCTGATAGTGCTGACAGTAACCTACAACAGATCAAAACTATGTTTTTTGCAGAATTAATAAACATGTGATAGAAATAAATCCCTTCATCTATCCATCCATTAACATGTCACCTGTCCATCACAAGGCACTCACAGACTGAGACACAGTCAGAGACACAGTCTCTAATCCACCTAATGAAACATGTTTTTGGACTGTGGGTGGGGGGACCAGCATACCCGTACGCACACTGTAAACATCAGAACCTGCACTTGTGCTAAGATGACATTTGCCCTGGTGCTGTTGACTGTGGACATCAGAGACCTGCTGCTGCTGCTGAGGCCAGCGAGTGCTGTCACCACCTCCACAATCAGCCTCTGTATGAGCGGCTCATGTCTGCCCGACAACAGACCTCACCTTCGCTTCAGTTCACTCTTGTCTCAGCGTGTGTGTGTGTGTGTGTGTGTGGGTGGGTGGTTGGGTGAGTAGGTACGAAATTAACTTTTTCACCCCCCGAGGCACGGTTTGCCCTCTCAATGGGGTGACCCAGGGTCACTTTTAATAAAACAGTGAACAAATTCATTTGCATACCCTAAGAGCAAAGAGGGACACTTGGTTTATACTATTGAGTTAAGACTTCACCCAAAATGTTACTGTTTTTCTCTCTCAGTGTGTACTGTAAAAACACGGCTGCTAATTGAAGCATGACATTGCGCTGACATACTGTGTACATACAGTAGGCCTGTTTAGTTGCATAACTCAGTGGCATATATGGTAGTAAATGAGATGCTGATGGGGACAAAAAAATGTCTCATTCTAGCTCTTAGGTTAAGGCTGTAGTGAGGGAAAGTTGCTGTAAAAGTAAATTATAAATCTATGTTATGTGTGTGTGTGTATGTGTGCCTGTCCTATATCTGTCAATCAGGTCACATGGCACAAGTAGTAAAAGTCACCAGCATGTGGTTGTGTTGTGACTGCGTCCAGGCTTGTGTACAGCCCGACTGGTCTGGCAACATTGTCTCAGTGTGACACGGTGAAGCACTGGACTGTGGCGAAACCTGTTGGTTTGGGGTAAAGAGAGAGACAGAGAGAGAGAGAAGTGTGAGGCGGGAGTTTGGAGAGGAAGTAGCCAATGGGGAAGATGAAATCCAACTTCCTCTTCCCTCAACAGCTCCAGAAAAACACAGAGGTCACACTCACCCCGATGGCATCCAGCTCTGCCCCCTCTCTCTCGTTCTCTCTCCCTCAACCCCTAAAAGCATCAAAGGAATGTTTCTTGACCCTGGCTTAACCTCTTGAAAACAATCTGACCGTAGACATGCGGTCACCCAGGGGGAAACATAAACCAGAAACTGCCATTTGAAAGCTAAACGGATCCCTCAAAAAACAGGCCGAAAGTGAACCTGAAAGCCCTTGTGGCAGGCGGAAAAGAACCCAAATGGGAAAAAATCTCAGGCTGTCTGCGGCAAACCCCTGCTCATTCAAACACATAATGGACAGCCAGATGATATTCTCCTCCACTATTGAATGGCTGACACCTGGTAGATTTGTTTTCACACAGGCCCTAAGGCTGGACAACCTCACCCCAAACCCAAGCTTGCAAGTCCTTGCACAACAACCTTGAGGGTGGTGGTGGGGGGAACCTGAGCAATGCGTGTCTTTTGTCACTTTTTTTCCCTTCACTCTTCTTTCTTGTGCTTTTCGCCCCCCTTCTGAAAACATAATCACACCCTTCTCTCTTGAGAGATATTTCCCCCTTTCACAAAAGACTGAAAGGATTGTCTCTCTTTTCTTATGATGGAAGGAAGGAGGGGGTCACAATGGCTGGCTGGGCTCTTTTCTCACAATGATAAAATTTCTCTTAAGACAGTAAAATAGGCAGACAGATAATACTTAAAATGTTTTTTTTAATTTATTTGCCTCATTGAAAAAAAGCTTCTTTATAGATAAACATTTTGGACGTTGGTGTTGGTTTTCCATCGTGTGACAGCCGGGGTTGTGGCACATTTACATATTAGCTGAATTTAGTCAAATGCTGAGCGGAAGGTGAACAGCTCCATTGTCCCACAGTCACAGATCGAAACGATACAGATCTCTTGCAGCATTATCTGACAGTCAGCAAAGGGACATGGCTCCAGCAGAGTTCATAGAGCTGTGATTGTTCATAAATGGTGACTGATGCTAAAGATGCTCCAACTTTGAAGTTTGGCAAACAAACACGTGCTGTGAGGTTTAACAGCATCGTTTTATCCTAATGTTTCACCGCCAACACACTCTCTCTGTCTTTCTCGTGCGCGAAACATCCTCCATACCTGCCCCCCAGTGTTACTTTGAGGAACTGACCTTTCATCGTACAGTGTTTTGTGCCTTGGCGCGTGGTTGTGGGCTCACTGCGTCTCAATGTGATGTTTACCGATGGAGAGAAATTAGAGAGAAATTAACATTTACAGTTCTCAAACTGGTTCCCCACACCAATCATTCTCCACATCCCATTCTCTACATAGAGTCCACAATCGACCTATACATGAATGGCTTTGGACCGTGGAAGGAAACTAGAGCACCTGGGGGTAAAAAAAAAAAAAAACAGACAAGGAAACAACATGCAAATTCTGGACAGAAAGGTCTTCAGTCCGTCCAGGTGTGTGTCATGGTGGGGAAAAAAAATAGAATAATAAGCTTTCTTTGTTTGGGACTTTTTGTGCAGGAAATATAGCTTAAACTGCTTTCTCCCATGGGTATTTGGCCCAATAACTTTGCATATGCTGAGTGTATCCTGTGAAATTTAAATTTCCCCCGGTCCCCAAGGAATTAATAAACGACCTACCTATCTATCTATCTATCTATCTATCTATCTATCTATCTATCTATCTATCTATCTATCTATCTATCTATCTATCTATCTATCTATCTATCTATCTATCTATCTATCTATCTATCTATCTATCTATCTATCTATCTATCTATCTATCTATCTATCCTTTACTTAAGTGCTGATTGGCTTGACTAGAAACTAATTAAGGCGAGTTTAAAGCCAATCTTCCTCTGGTTTCGTTAATGTGGTAGTGCACTAACCGAACCCTACCACGTGATGGCGACCTCTGCAACGTCATCGGTCTGCAGCGTGTCTTGTACGGATGACCACGGTGCATTCACGGACTCCCTTCATGAGTAGTAAAAAGTACATCTGTTTTCCTTCCTCTCTATGAAACATACTGTCATGGATGACTGCATGGGGTAGCTATCTTCCACCGGAATTAGTAAGTTTTTTGTTTAAAAAAAAGTTGTTTTGTTCGATCTGGTACAAAATAGACAGCGTCGAGAAAACACTAATAAATTCAACTGATTTGAAAATTCACTCAATATAAATATTTTCTTGTAAACCTTGTAAACCTATTACAGCGTGCTACACTAACATATCCCATTTCTACGTGGGGAAAACAGGACAGCCTTGGTCCCTTGTTAACTGTATATAAACTGCAATAATTTCCCGGTGACCGGTGAACGCATCATTAGCCTTCAGCTGTCTGGGATCCGAGCAGCTGTCACAGCCGAGCGTGAGCACCCGGAGATCGACACGTCCTCTTGTTTTTGATCAGGTAAGAACCGCTGCGATCTGAACACGGGACGCCGTAACACGTCGCAGTGTGGTCACACGGATTAGTGTTGACCCCATAGCCGCGAAGGAAGAAGTAACCGCTAACCGGTGACCAACCAGCTAGTTAGCCGTTAGCTTAGCATGCAGGCTAAGCCCACGCTGCAGCCCCCGGCTCCTCAGCTCCACTCAGACGCTGCGATTGAGGAAAATAACAGGCTTCCACCTCGGTGACAAGGAGCCAGGTGTGTGTCAGGGAGGCCAAACGAGGCGCTCTCAACAAGGCGATCGTGTTTGCACGATAAAGAGACAAGTCGGACCCAAGACAAAACATGAGCTAACATGCTAATTCGCCTGCATCCCGATTATAGCAGTAGCAACATCTGGAGATTGATGTTCATTACATGGCTGAAATGGCCTCATGCCAGTTAATTCGTGAGGGTGCAGGGGAATCATATGAAGTCATACTGGTTCATCGGGGGTTTGTAAGTCCACCAGCCATCCCATGTTGACACAGGTCAGCAAATCAAGGCTGCAGCAAATTTGCTCATTCTCCCGATGAAGTAGGTTGTTGTTTGGTCCATAAAACGGGGGACAAGTGGAGAAGAAAAAAGGTTTATCTAATGGTCTAAAGGCCAAGATTCAGGTCCTCAAATGGCTTTTGTTGTTCATAACTCAAAAATCTTACGTTTGGTGTCATAGAGGACTAAATAAGATTGTACATTTTTCGCATTTCTGAAGCTGAAATCAGACCATCTTGACTCGATTTCTTAAATGTGTACAGAAAAATATGTGAAGATGCTCTAATCCATTGGACAACCTTCTATTGCAGAGCAATTATAAGTAAGAAGTTGTTATAATTGCCTATCAACAGACTGCTGTCTGTATACTGATAGAATTGCATACTGATTGGTAAATAAAAAGTACAAATTAATCAGTTCATATATTGTGGCGTCTCTAGCGCAATACAGGTTTACAAGTTAGAGGTGTAATTAACACTGAGCACTTTGCTGCCATATGACAACTATTTATAGGCTTTGCCAGCAAAGCCAGACTGGGTTACCCACAGAGCAAAGTGGGCAACTGGCGGGCTATTTGGGAAGGAGCAGCACTACAACCTACAAACCGTAAAGGATGGGTGATTTATGGTCTAAATTCATATTACTACCTTGCTCATTTAGGTCATGTAATGGGTGTATGACACTGACCAGCCCAAACCTGAATCTGCGTTAAGATATTCATTAAGTTGGGATTTGTTGAAAGTGGCCTCTGTTTTCTACAGTACAGTTAAAAAAAACTGTATTTAAGCTGGTTTTTGAGGACAAGTCAGAACCTGAACTGATACCACTCCCTCAGTAAAGTGACAAATCCAAATGAGTCCATCTCCAATCCACCGAATGCTGTTCACCAGTCTCTGCTGACTCAAAACCTTGAACTGTTTGTTTCTCCTTGTGCTGTCATCCAGTTAACTGGGTAAACTTGTTACAGGTAATCGGCTCCCACGCTCTGCTAAGCATGCCTTCATTTGTTAACTTAACCTGCTCTGAATGCCCTTCGTAAAATGAATTATTCCTGCTCTCAAGAAGTATTTAGTGAAAGATGAAGCCAAATTTTATGATCCTGCACCTGTATTTAAGTCAGCATCAAATTTTATCTTGTTTGCTTTGCCTGACCTTGGTTATTAGCTCTGTTTGCTTTTAATCACGTATCTCCACTCAGTAAACCTTTATCACCTTGTAAAAAATCCATATTTTTGCACACTTTCCTCTGCTTTTTTCCCCATAAGACATATAGAACAAACTCATGATTGAAATTCGTCACCCATACTTCCATATTTCTGGTATGATGCTAAATATTACACTAATCGACTGAGTCATGCGTATCCGGCAACAGTAACAAAAAGTTATTTGTCTCCACAACACCGACGTGCATCAGTAAACATCAAGTCTTTTGTCCTCTCTGCTCCCTCTTTAGGCTTTGCCAGAATGGCCCGCGGGCATCAGAAGATCCAGTCTCAGCAGAAAAATGCTAAGAAACAGGCCGAGATGAAGAAGGCGAAGGGTCACGATCAGAAGACGGCAGCCAAGGCAGCGTTAGTTTTCACCTGCCTGGTGTGCAGGGTGAGTACGAAGTCTGTGACAAACCCCAAAGTCAACACTCAACCCTGGATGGCAGAAGGCTTTCAATATCTGCCAGCTCGATTACATCTATCATCTCGTATCCTTTTCTGTTTTTTTTGTGTGGCTTAATTGCCATTTTAACCAAGCAGAACAGTCCTGTGATCCACTATCATGTAATTGCACACATGGACAGATTTTTAAAAAGATTTTCTTCATCTTCCTTTATGTCTATATAAAAATTAAATTGTGCATGACCATCAACCGTATCACAGTTCCTCCAATATTTGATTGACAAATTGCTCACAGGTCACCAGCAGAGTCATAAAAAGCCTTATCTTCATCTTCCAACCAAATTCTTTCCATGTTTGGCTACCCCACCCCCTTGTGGCATCCAAAAAAAATCCATCTCCTGTCCATCTTCTGAATTAGCATTTTGTTGATAAAAAGATAAGATGATAAAAGATAAAAGATGAAGTAGTATATTTTACAAATATTTATTGTCACAACTGGGTTCATCTGTGTTTATTTCGAGACTTTCCTCAAATTCTAACATAAGATGTGTTGTGCTTTCCTGCAGTCCCAGATGCCTGACCCCAAAACCTTCAAGCAGCATTTTGAGAGCAAGCATCCGAAATCCCCCCTGCCGCCCGAGTTGGAGGGAGTGGAGGCGTAAAAGTGGAGGCATAGACGCTCCTCCAAGGCCCCTGCACCAACTCTGCACTTGTCTCAGTCTGACAGCAATGGATGATTTGATGTAATCATGTGAAGCAGTCAATCCTTTAGGTTTTACCAGCCCAGATTGCCTTTGACCAGTGCTTCCTCCCATCCAGTCCTGTTTTCACATGTGTTTAACTGCACATGGGGCAAATGTCGGTTTTGTTTTCAGGGCCATTGAAGACCTGTGTGATCTAGATGCAACCCAAGTCGTGAATGAGAATGCCTCAATTGTTCACAGATTTTTCTCAGAATTGTCCTGAAATGTTGTGCACATGGGAATATTTCTCGCTGCTAGCTCTTGTACCTCTTTTTTCTGAAGCTTTGATGGATTTGTTTGTCCATCAAGCATGTTAATCATAATGTCATCTTGGTACACATAAAAGACAGGAAATTTTTGCCAGCTACTACCAGACTGCTTCTTGAATTGTCAATTGATGAAATTTTACGGGGGCTTATCAGCAATGTTTGTATGCTTGAATAATGAATGTATGCTCCAATGATGTATTATAGCATTTTATTAAATTTTACTTTGTTTTATATGGGGTTCCTTCTTCCAGGTTTTTCTTACAACTCGCCAGTTTCAGGCAAAAAATATACTGATAAAACCATTCAAAGTCTTAATATCTTTTAGTACATAGAGATATTAAAATCTCTTTCAGGGGTAATGGGAGTTTTCGGCAACTGCTAGTTCTTATTCTTCATTTGATGTCAGAATGTGAAACAGTTCAGGTCTTATCTAGCTAAAAAAGAGACAAAATCTCAACCAGAGTAAATAAAGTGGATATTCCCCCAGGCGGCCATGTTATTAATTAATGATCATTCAATACAGAGCATTGATCAAACCAACTGCTCACAGCTCCTTGACGCTTGTACAGTGTGTTTACTGCACTTAGACGTTTCAGCACCTGGTGTGTGCGGTCCTTTTTAGGAATCGGAAACCTTTTTAGGATCAGAAGGGCCCAGGCCAGTGCTGGGAACAAACCAGATGTCTCTTACATGTCAAAGTGTCCTTGAGCAAGATACTGAACCCCAAATTGCCTCTGGTGTTGTGTCATCAGCTTGGAGTGTGTGTGAGTGATTGAAACTACTAGTTAAAGCAGACTGCAGGGTATGGCCTCTGCCACCAGTGTGTGAATGGTTGAATGTAACATCACAGTATGTAAAGCGCTTTGAGCGGTCGTGGAGACTTGACCAACACTATATGAACCAGTCCTTTTGGCATTTATGTCAGAACTAATAGTTCTGAACATTCAAGAAAGGAAAAGTATTCCAGTGTGAATAGCAGGTGTTTCATACATGCTTGAAATAAACTTGGGAACAGGAACCGGACTGAAACAGTACCAACATTGAACCTGACATAGATATTCAAATCATAGTCACCTGATACCAACGGTCACAAAAGCCTTTCAGCGTATGTGCTGCAAACGAGGAAATGAATCAAACTGCTGCGCCCTCTAATTAACAAAAACAATGAATCGTGTTGAAGACTATTAGTCACTCCTGGATCTGAAAACTATGGCTTTCTGTTTTTGTTGTTTTAAATCATAGAACGATCTAATTTCCTGTGGTTGCCTTTGTCTGGCCATGATATGCATCAGTTCAGCTGAAGCGTACTGACTAAAAAGATCCTGTTGTTTTAGCCTTACAGACAAGAAACAAGACAGACTTTGAATTTGTGGCATGACAAGGTTGCCTTATACTCACAGAGGCTCCAGTGAAGGAGACTAAAGGAATCCTCTTTGTTGCAAGTGAACTAGAGAATAAACTCTTTGACACCCATTTCTAACACCAACTACTTAGATGAGTTAACTGAATAAATAGTAGTAAGCAGGTGCCATGCTGCTTGTTTTCTCTTTTTTTATTGATCCAAGAATCTTGACTCACAAGTTATTCCCACATTGTGCCCCCCCCCTTACCCACAGCCCACCCCTTCCTTCCCCTCTATACTTGTTACTGAAAATAAGACTGCACATGGTCATTTTCTCACACTCACATCTACCACATATCCTGTGTCTATTGCCTCCTTGTGCAAAATGAATTAGTTGTCTTAATCAGGTGAAAGAATTGATTAGATATCCAGTGGTGGTAGATCACTAATTTCCAGGCAGTCAGTCAGTGTGAAGATAAGAAACCAATTGCAATAAAGATTACTTGATTTGTGTAAACGTTTTCTGAAACATAAAATGTTTTTCTAGATAAATTGGACAGCTATTTAGATATTTTTTCCACCTGTGAAAACCACCTGGAGACTAAAGGATTCTGGGCAGTAGCCTGTGTGACAACAGTGCTGCCATATTATTATCATTTTTACTTGAGCCGGAGTAAATTCTTCTCTCAAAGTTGGTCTGCTTTGGCCTAACACATACTTGTATGCACCCAAGTCAGTTGCTAAAGGCACACCATGCCAAATACCTGACTATTGAGAAACTGTCTTAAACATGTCAAAGCAGGAATAGTTTGTCATCTCTACTGGAAGGTCTGAGGAGGACACTCATTGTTGGGATCATCTCAAAATTTCACATGCACAGTGTGTCACACCTCAGCTTTAGGCCTGAACAAAAGTTTCAGAAACAAGGTGTTTTGTAGCCTGCACGATAGGTTGAGGAACTTGTGCATCTGGGAGAAACTCAAACTAAAGCAACTGCTTCTCTGCTTTGAGAGGAGCCTGTTTAGGTGGTTAAGGCATGTAACCAGGGTGCTATATTAGACATCTCACAGAGGAGCTGTTTCAGGTATGGCCATCTGGAAGCACCTTATGACAAAACAAAGGTTTGCCACACAATATTCATATCTGTTGAAGAAAGATGAGTCAAAGAAGCTGTCACTCTGATGACTACAAAGATTTAGACTGGAAACTTCCATATTACTCAAACTTTTGGTCAGAGCATATGATTCATATGTGAGGCCACAAGGGATAATTAGTGGCTATTTGCAAGATCTAGCGAAACTAGAAAAACAAGGATGGCAGCTGGACCACTGCGAGACTCCTCATAAAGGCTTTGTGTTGCACTTTCAGTGCACAGTGGGATTAGGCAACCAACTGACTATCCTCTCTCACCTGGGCAAAGGTAGGATACAATGTAATTGCTAAGTTTGGGGGTTGAAATTTGTCACCTGACTAATGGTTAAGAGTTCTAATGATTAAACTAATGATTAAGCAGGTGGACCATTTAAGGTAGCCTCTGCCACCAGTGCATGAACTGATGTGAATGGGGGAAAGTGACTTGTGTCTGTAGAGGTGCTTTGAGTGGTAATAAAGACTAGAAAAGAGTGATACAAGAGCCATTAACCATTTATAAACATTCACATAATACTGCTCTTGGTGAAATTGTTCATGAATGACTTTGTGTATTCTTCATTTGACTGCATGTGCCCCATTTCATGGTTGGATTCTGTCTCCTACTCATAATATTTTGAATATCCTATTGACATTATTTTCTGCAAAGAGTTTATGTCATGATTTTATGTGGAGCTAATGTTTTTGTCTCCTTTTTGGAATACATTTATTAAATATTTGAAAAAACGCTTTTGGGCCAACGCTCGTAGAATATGTGTATGTTTTTGATGTTTATGGGATTGACATGTCAGTCAGTTAAGGACATTAAACGAGTTTACTCAACAAAAGTCAGAAATAATTGCAATAAACGCCGCGGGAACTAGTAAAGAATCGCGTCCATTATCGACGTAGCTTCTAAAATTCTGCATGCGGAAATTTCCGTTGCCGCGGTAACCAGGCTGTGACGTCACCGGCCCCTGCGCTGACGGTGAGCGAGATTGGAGGGAAACCCCGTGGACGGGCGGGAGAGATCATCAGCTGTGCGACCGGGAATCAGCAACAACATCACCGACCGACTCTCTCAGGTTGGTTCCCATCGATTCCCTTCTGCCGCTCGTTTCCTTGTTAAATCGTCTCTGCGTGCTTCGTGATTTGCGTGGCTTGTGTACCAAAAACCCTGTGTACTGTGTCATGGGCGATGTAATGGAGGGGGTGCAGTGTAAACAGGAAAGCAGTGATGCTGAAGTCCCCAGTCATTGTTTAGCGCTGTAGTGAATGGGCTTGTGGTTGTGGGGACTTGTGGGCATTGATTTCCATCGAAGAAAGGCAGCTGTGCTTAAGCAGCCCCTGGAAGATGTTATGACTCTAAATCGAAGGCTTGTGTAACTAGCAGTTCTCGGTTTGTTTTCCGGGAAGTGAAAAAGGGCGTTTACTGTGGACTGTAGTAAGACACAAAGCTCCTTTTTATCCCGGTTTCACCTGCTCTCTGTGCATCCGCATGTGCATTTTCCCCCCACATTTGCACAGTAAAGGTGCTCTGTAGTCGTGGTATTTAACATTACGCCTGAATCCTTGATAGGCAGGTGTGAGTGCATGTGTGTGTGTGTCAGAGGGAGAGGGGCGTGAAACTGGGTGGCCCACATTCCTAGGAAGGGTGCAGGTGTCTGCTTGCTCAAATATTCCTCTAAGTGGAGCTTGAACAGCAGTCTATTGCATTGCAAAAGTCCTGTAGTTATCCTGAAGCCACGCAAAATAGTCCACAAATATTTAAGATAAGACTAGCCTTGCAGTCCTTGTCTCTGGTGATACATGCATATATGCCTATTTGCCTGCAAGCATATTGACTGACTATTTTCTGTGTAAGCATGACCTGAGCAGGGACATAGATCTTAAATAGATGATGGGGAAATAATGCACAGAGTAAAAGGATGTCTTATGTAAGGGATGATATCCTCCTCTAACCTAACTGCTGGGTGGAGTGTGGAGGGCAGCTCAGGACCTAGATGACCTTCCTCACCAGCTTGTTCACCCTGTGCCTGTCACTCTGACAGCAGCCAAGGAGACAGCAGATGCCTGCACAGTGCTCTTAAAAGAATAACAGATGAATCACACTCCAGCACAAGCTGAGAGATCAACAATGAAACAAATATTGACATGACAGAGAAAAAAAACACATCCATCCAGCTCTGGATATGGTGTTGTCACAGGGGCCTGCTAGAGCCTATCTCTAGCTGAGATGAAGGCAGGGAATACATCCTGGACATGTCATCACAGACACAGACACAGACACAGACACAGACACACACACACACACACACACACACACACACACACACACACACACACACACACACACACACACACACACACACACACACACACACACACACACTCCAGTCAACCTAACCTAACTAATGTTTTTGCACTTTAAGAGGAAACTGGAATACCTGTAAGAAATCCATGCAAACCTGGGGACAATGTGCAGATTCCACTCCTTCCTTTGGTTGGAGTGAGATCTAACCCTTTATGCTTTGAGGGGAAAGTAGGTGCCACTGAGCTGCCGTGTGGCCAAACCACCAGCAAGGACAGGGTTGTGAATGCTATAACGTATAGGTAAATACTATGGAAAGCAATTACAACAAGAACATTTTTTTTTAACTTAAAAACTGAATTCTCCTGAGATGTGATTGTGAGTGTGACTGGTGTGTGTGTGTGTCCTATGATAAACTGAAGACCTGTCCCGCGTGTATTCCCAGCCCTCGTCCTATGTATGTGTGTGTGGATAGGCTCTAGCAAACCCTTGCATTAAGGTAAAAGATGATGGATGGATATTGGACTGTTCTCTACCCCCATTATCAAAAACCAAATAAGGGACAATCATTTGGAGGAGTGATCCTCCATTCATCCATCCAGCAGATGTCCACAGATTTGAACAATCAGTGCCAAGATGCACTGAAGCAGAATCTCAGAGCACTTTCATTTATGTCAGCCTCTCTTTTGTCACTCATCTCCGTATATTCTCGTCAAATAATTTAATGTGTGTGGATGTCAGGTAATGAAGCTGTCAGTGTAGAAACTCAAGTCTGTTCGCGTCTGTGAATGTGGTGATGTAATGAGCCCAGCTGGCGGCCATCCAGTAAATGTGCAGGTGCACACACCCAAAAAGACATTGATGAGTGGGGTGGGAAAAGAGGGGGAGAAAATGTTATTGCGAAGATACTGTGAAGATATTTCTCTTCGGTTTTGCAATTCAGGGTTCCCGTGCATTCCAGAGTATCTGGGAAACCATGGAAGTGTCATGGAGATTGAGAGGAAAAAAGTGAAGTGCCCATAGAAGATAGTTTTCCATCTCCTTCTCCGTGTGAAAAAATGCAGACGGTCCAGACAGTCCAGTCCCGTGCACTCATGTTTGCACATGAATAGTCCATGTAGTACATGTTTCGTAACTTCTATGCATGCGAGAGATTATTTTATAGATTCCAGCCATAGACTGCACATCTTTAAATCAGACTTGTAGGGATGGGAGAGGAGTAACCCTGAAAGCAATCTGGACCGATGCACAAAATGCAAGGCAGCTGTAGAAAATGACCCAAGGTAGGGGCATGTATGGTGTGACAACTTGTCTGTCAGACAGTTGTGTAACTGAAAGTCCAGGAAAATGCTTTAGAGAGGGGTGGGAACTCTGAAGTTACCATAGAAGTTCATTTGTTTTTTTAATATTAAAGATATTTGCACTTTGCGGTTTTTGCAGTACTTGACCTACCCAGCTCTCTCTGTCTTGCTAATCTGTCTTCTCTCCCCTTTGTTTGGCCCTCCTAACTCCCCTCTCTTTTGTCCTTGTTCCCTCAGCCGACACAGCAGCCATGGACGACAGGGAGACCCTGATGGAGAAAGCCAAGCTGGCCGAGCAGGCCGAGCGCTACCCCGACATGGCCGGTTACATGAAGAGTCTGACCGAGCAGGCGGAACCGGAGCTCACCAACGAGGAGCGCAACCTGCTCTCTGTTGCCTACAAGAACGTGGTGGGGGCAAAGCGCTCCTCCTGGAGGGTGCTGTCCAACTTGGAGCAGACCGGCAAGCCGGAGACCAAAGCCATGAACAAGGAGCTCAAGGACACCGTGGAGAAGGAGCTGAACGAGGCCTGCGGCGAAGTGCTGGTAAGGAGCAGAGACTGTGGACAGGCTGGATGGGTGGAGGGAGGCAAGGAGGGACAGATCGATGTAAGGGGATACAGTGAAATGAGCAGCCAAGCAAAAATGGAGGAAATTTTTTCAAGAGGGCAGAGTATGAGAACTGAAATGATCGTTTGCTCTGCTGAAGCTGTGAACACTTCACTTCACTTGATGATAAAAATGTCAAGCGTGCAGTCTAAATACCTTAGCCCTATCTTTCTGTCCCTGTTCACTGCCCTTCCCAAAGCCCAAAAACTACCAAAATTTACAAAAAGGTCAGATGTTATCGTCATGCTGTCATTAAACTATTGGGACAGCCATGAAGAATTTTCATTGCAGATTTCCATCAAAAACAAGTCTTAGTATTTGAAAAGCTCATTCAGATTTATGGTGTTACATTATTCATGCACTATGGAAGCAGACTAATGCACACGTCCTACGACTCACGTCCCATGATGATTGATTGTGTGCTTGTCGTTGCACCAGTGCCACCTACTGGTAGGCCATGGTACACCTGTGAATGCAGAGAGCATCTAAAGGCAGGCATGCTTTGAATGCTTTGTGCTGATTGCTTCTGCACATATGTGTGGAATGGCACACGGTTCAGCGCTAATGCTGTGCACTTTGACCCTCCGCTTGCAGAAACTGCTGGATGACTTCCTGATCCCCAGGGCCCAGCAAGACGACAGCAAGGTCTTCTACCTGAAGATGAAGGGAGACTACTATCGCTACCTGGCTGAAGTGGCTGAGGAGGGCACTGAGAGCAAGAATGGTGAGTAAACCAAATGTCTGTGTGTCCTCCTAAGGCTGTGGGAGGTTTTAACCTAACAACTGGACAGCTAAAGATATTATGGTCTGTTCACGGGCAGCACACTCGTCACATTAAGCCCAAGTCTCAGCTCCTTGCCCCCTCCTCTGTCGTCATTTCAACTCATTGTTTTTCCTATTCTTCCTGATCTTCCTGTGAATAGAAATCATCGCTAAGTCAGCAGACGCCTACCAGAAGGCCGTCGAGTGCAGCGAGTCCATGCCAGCCACACATCCCATCCGCCTGGGCCTCGCCCTGAACTTCTCTGTCTTCTACTACGAGATTGCCAATACCCCGGAGAAGGCCTGCGAACTGGCCGAATCCGTACGTAAACAGTAAACACTAACGTCTTATTTCCGTTTGGTTCTGTTCTCACAGATACCATGTCTCTTAAAAATGACTTGAACTCGGTATAGAGTTGATGTCGACCTCATTTGTAAGAAGTGATTTTGAAGTGGAGGTGTGGGTCTTTGCTCTTTGCTGTGCTGACGGTGGTCTCTGTGTCTTCCAGGCCCATAATGCAGCCAAGGCAGACACCTCAAAGAATGAGTCCTACAAAGACAGCAGGCTGATCATGCAGCTCCTCGCCGACAATCTGACCGTGAGTGTCTCCTCTTCCGCCGTGTCTCGTCTCTGTGCCCAGTTCTCCACTATTCCGACCTCTGCTATGACATTTCACATACATAGCCAACACAGAAGCGCGTTCCCGTGCTTCCAGATGTGCACTAATATCAGTGTCGGCCATTTTATTGCAGCTGTGGAAAGCAGACGCCGAGGCAGGTGAAGGAGAGCGCGAGAAGGAGCAGGCTGAGAACAACTGAACATCGCGAAAAAAAATGGAAATGCTTTTTTTTTTTTTACCTCTCACCAGCCTCAGTTGTATGTGTGTGTGCGTGTGTGGTTGTGTTTGTATGTACATGTATGTATGTTTACACTCCACTCACAATGTGTGAAGTACAGTATGTGTGGGCAGATACGTTGAAGTGCGTGTGCGTGTGTGTGTCAATCGTGTGAGCACCTCCACAGATAAAGGAAAGGAATAGATCCTTTTTCTCTTTGTTTTATTGAACATCGCTCACCGTGTGAACCAGTGGATGGCTATTTTTTTAATTTTTGGTTTTAGCCTACGGAGTCCCTCCTTTAGATACAAATCAGCGCCATGCTCTTTAACCTTATCCACTGTAGCAGACTGCTACTGTTGCAGGAAAACACAAAAAACCTCTTAACTGTAATTTTGATAATTTATATATTTGTACTTGAATTCAACATTTACAGTCTTTGAGACACTTGGGTCTGCAGAACATATTTAAAGCACACAATCTCAGAAATTGGTCACAGCAGTGATCGTATAGAGACTTTTTTTTTCTTTCAATTCAGCTATATCGGAGAATTGGGGAAAAAAAAACCTTGGTAAAGATCTGTCGCCTCATTGTGTGTGTGCGTGTGTCCATTGTGTCCTGTCAGTGTCCAGTGTTGGTTTGGTGTTTTCACGGGCGATACGTGTGGATCTATGTGCATGTGGCCACTGGAAAGGTTGTGTGTGTGTGCGTGTGTGTGTACATGGCCACTCAGAGCAAATCGTAGTTGAAACTTTTGTTGATCGTTGTGGATTTTGTTACATTTTACTGACACGTTTCCATACACAGATGTGTAGACAACAATTTCCTGAAAGTTTTCAGCACATATGACAAGGTAAAGTGAACAACTTGACGAAATGGCTCGATACTGTAAACTTTTGATATTTTGTCTTTTAGCAGCGCAGAGGATAGTTTTGCCATGTGCTTTCATGTGGCTTTCTACTCTTTTTCTATTCAGGTGTTTTTGTATTTTCTTTTTGTGTATTTTATCCCCTCTGACTCTTTTGACTCCTGGAATGTATGTGGTTGTCAGTTGTGTGGGGGTAAAGGTTTTTGGTGCTTTGTAAACTGGCACTTAGGATTTAGCCTTGACCAGGGTGGTTCACAGTAACTTTAACCTTCCCTGAAAGAACAATGTGACATTACAAAACTAAGATAATGCTAAAACCTAAACCGATAATTAAACTAAAATTCTTAATAAAAATTAGAAAGCCACATCGTGACAATTTAGTAGTTGCAAATTAGTGCCAGTTTTCAAGTAATGGTTCTTGGTTGTTGGATGGGATACAGGTTCTGAATTTTGAAATCACATTGAGTACGTTATTTTGGTTATGTGCTTTCATGTAAGTGGAATTAAAACATTAAAATCAAGTGGGCTGTGCTCATTTGTGTGTCTTTCTTTTTTCACTCATGGAATAACATGATTAGAGTACATTAAGTCTCAGAATCTGATTCTTAGCTCGGTCTGCCACTATTTGTCACACTGGGATTTCATCACAGGATTCTGAGGATGTAGCCTTTATGCTTTCCAGATGCAATAATAAAGCCAATGCAATAAAGCAAATTCAAGGGTTTATGTGTCCATAACGAAAACAGTCATAGAAGTCACAATATACCAGTACTACATGACCACAAATGTCGGATTCAACAATATTACAGGGCCAAAAACAGATTTACATTTGCAATAGCTGGAGAGATGAAACCAGTGAGAATAGTGAGTATTTCCCAACTGATTAGCATTTGTGAGTACATCAGCTTTGAATACTGACATTTCCATAGAGAAACAAATGTGGTGAGGTGAGTAGTATGGCTTTGTCACCCTCAATCAGTGATAGTAGCCGATAAGAGCGATACCATAGTCGTATGCTTACAAGATCTTAATTCCATGCTACCGGTGCCTTTTTAAGTGTGTGCATGGGATAGTCATGCGTATCACGTCATGGGAATTGATGTCACACATTAGGCATGACCAGCCGCTGAAGATTAGTCAGCAGAAGGGATGATTGTGTCGTTTTATGCAGCCAGCAGACCCCGGGTAAGCGCTGTAGTCGTCAAACCAAGCGTAATTTATTCGTTCATTTTATTTTACTTAGATAAAGGGGGGGGGGGTCATATTCTGAATCTATAATCACAATCTAGATAATAACAATGTATAGAACAAGTATTACCGCTTCAGCACCGGGCCAAATAACGTTACATTTATTTTTATTTTTTACATTTCATCCTGGACCATACCTGTTAGATGATTTCATCATCATGCGTACAGTTGTGGGCAACGCCCCTTTGTTGACTTCTTTTTTTTCTCTCCCGAGAACGCCGCACGATGATTGGCTCACATCGATGACGTCAGCTGGAGTATATGAACACAACTTCCGCGATAGTTCCTCCCCCTCTACCCCGCCTGTTAGTGCAGTGTGAGTGCGTGTGTGCTCCTGAGCTCGCTCGGCACACACTCTAAAAAAATTAAAAAAACAAAAAAAAATTTAAAACATAAAAACACCAAAAAATCCTTTATTTTTCCCCCCTCCTTTTTTGTAACAAGTCGGTGAAGCTGGAGTAGACACTCGCGAGGACTGGACGGTAACGTAGAAGACAGCTGCATTAAACAAAATCGGGCTACGTGTTACTGGTTAAGCGCCAGGCCAACTAACGTTAAATTACGCATTTACCGCCGTGTGTCAGAACTAAATTAACTGTTTTAACCCCAGTGGAAGCCTCTAACCGTTCACGTTAACATTCTGGAACAGTGACAGTTCGTCCGGCAGCCTCGTAGCATCCCCACCGCCGTCGAAAACTTTTTCGCTTCGTCCCAGTACTTCGTCAGCACCTGGACATGAATCCCAGCGCTCCCAGTTACCCCATGGCCTCCCTGTACGTCGGGGACCTGCATCAAGATGTGACCGAGGCCATGCTGTACGAGAAATTCAGCCCAGCCGGAGCGATCCTCTCTATCCGGGTCTGTAGGGACATGATCACCCGGCGTTCCCTTGGATACGCCTATGTTAACTTCCAACAGCCAGCGGACGGTAGGTGCCCTGATTGAAAATCCGACATAAACGTATTGAAATGAGTGATTGGGGCATGACAGGCAGCACTACACGTGACAGCGGCCGACATGTTGTCGGCGGGGTCTCCTCACTTGAACCTCCCCAGTACAGCAGTGGCGTAGCTGCAGAGCTCCATGTCCTGCCCACCCTCAGGGGCTGGGGCTGATACAGCTCCACTGTTCTCAATGGGCTTTTTCTCTCCGTCTCTATCTCTGTTCAGCCAGGACAACACCCCAACTGTTAATCTCAGGGCTGCAGAAGCCACAGTACCATTAGATGCGCCCAGTGTTTAAGTGTACCTGCATGTTTAACCCTTGTTTAACCCATGATGGTGGTTTTAAATCAGTACAGTCATCACAGTTGCGTGTGGAGACGAGCAAGCAAACATATGTGACATCTCTCCATATTTATCTGTCATGAAACCATCCACTATCCTACCTGCTTTGTTACCATTGTCTTACCTGCCAGACTCTATTTGGGGTTCAGGAAAGGGTTAAAGCAGAGAATACTGTCTGTACAGGTCACCAGGGCACAGAGACGCACACCATTCACTCCTAAAAGCAAATTAGAGTCTCCATTTGACCTCGACATACATATTTTTGGGCATAGTACCTGGGCAAATCCTACACAGTCAGACTCAGAAAGGTCCAATCACAGACCTTTGTGCTATGGGGTCACAGAGAGCCACTGTTTTGCCTCTCAACAAATAGGAATTTGCTGTGTGCAAACAACTAAAAAGACATTAGATTCATGTATGTACACAGTCACAGACATCTGTGCTGAAAGGCTCCAGGTAGATTTGAATAACACTAATAACAGGTAGTAAAAGCAGCATAGGAAGAGTCCAGGTGTGTGTTACACATAATGATGAGGTGCAGGGTGTTAATAAACAAATAATAACAGCTGGAAAGCCGGGCGTATGGTGTGAGGTCATCAGAAAGGTGAAACTGCGAAACAGAAAATCTGCTGAAAATCCTCATTTAATAACTGGTTCCACGGGGTCAACCACACAAGGGGTTAAGGGGGCTGATGTTTGCCCTCCTCCAAAATATTTCTAATGTTACTGATAAGAGGACAGGCCGGTCTGTGTCTGCCTCTCTGGGGTGTGTTTCAATGTTGTGGCTGAGATATCTTAAGTTAAGGCGTTAGCCTCTCTAACAACAACAACGTCATGTCTAATGTTTCATAGCATCCATAGAGAACGAGGTTAAGTATTTCATTCAACCACTTTAACTCCCCTTAAGGAGTATGGATTTTTAAAAAATGTAAATTAAGATTAACTTTATTCATGCCTCCATTGGGAGATTGACAGGTTTACAGCAACCTGTGTAAAAAATAGTGAATAAAGCAGAATTTTACAAAATAGGAATAAAAGAACGTCTATACAGAGACTGTAAACATACATAGACAAATAAACCATAAGAACTGGCATGTAAAGTAAATGTGCAGTATTACATGGATGAATATGCACAGAAACTTATTGAAATTCATCATTCAAACTGATGCTAGAATCTTTCAAATCAAATAAAGCTAGATTGAAATTATGTGGTAATACAGTTGTAGAGCGGTCTGGATAATGTGCCACTGCCATCGCATCATTGGTGCTAAATATATAATGTTCTCAATGGGAGTTAGATGTTCACAGCATGTTCTCACTCCCTTTTTAAAACTGTGGTTTTGTGAGCCAAACCACACGACCTCCAGCCAGCGGACAGATGAACTAACCTTCTGACGCATGCTCCTGTTTCCCGGCAGCCGAGCGTGCGCTGGACACCATGAACTTTGACGTGATCAAGGGGCGGCCCGTGCGCATCATGTGGTCGCAGCGTGATCCGTCACTGAGGAAGAGCGGAGTGGGAAACATCTTCATCAAGAATCTCGACAAGTCCATCGACAACAAGGCTCTGTACGACACCTTCTCTGCTTTCGGCAACATCCTGTCCTGCAAGGTTAGTAACCCGCACCCGATTCCCGGTGTCCTCACTGTGACTCAGCAGGACTGGAAGCTGTAATTGTTCCGGTGCAGCGTTATGTCAATAGAGAGCATCTGCATGTTGTTGTGTGTGTGTGTGTGTATTGCAAACGTACCTGAGCAGTTTGCTGTGACAGAGATTGGTGACCTAGCAGACGTGATAATATGACAAGTAATGGATGGACTATGGCTCCATTTCCCTGTGCCCTCGAAACAAGTAATAACTACATAGTGCACGTCGACATGTAAGGGCCCTCGACCCTCCTGGGATTCAAACCGGGGCTCTCATTCCTGTGAGACGACAGTGCTATCCACCATCTACCGTGTTGAACTCTTACTTAGCCATTGATAACTAAGAAGTCTGAGTTGAGCTAGCCTCTGAATGCAGGTCACAATGTAGTGTTGTCATTGCATGTGTGTGTGTGTGTGTTTGAGAGTCACCTAAAGCCAGCATGCGTCCTGTCTCTTTAAGGTGGTTTGTGACGAGAATGGCTCGAAAGGCTACGGCTTTGTGCATTTTGAGACTCAGGAGGCAGCCGAACGAGCCATAGAGAAAATGAACGGCATGCTGCTCAATGACCGAAAAGTGTAAGTGCTGGTTCTCAGTGAGGTTTTCACTCACATTTCGTGCATACTAACACGATGAGCCGTAAAGACAAGATGTTTCACTGCACCTCATCTGATTGACCCGTGAATGTTGCACAATAATGACCAGTCACACGGTTTCCTCGTATTTGCTCTATATATGCTCTAATATGCTCTACATTTGTGATGGCTGCACATGCCGGCCATTGAAACATAGCCTCCCCCCCCTCTCCACAGATTTGTGGGTCGCTTCAAATCTCGCAAAGAGCGCGAGGCCGAGCTCGGCGCCCGGGCTAAGGAGTTCACCAACGTCTACGTGAAGAACTTTGGTGAAGACATGGACGATGAGAAGCTGAGGGAACTCTTCAATAAATACGGTACGTCAGGGAGAGGGTGACAGGCTGGCAGACGCCGCGTAGGAGCCGACCGCCGTGGCTAACGGCTTTCTCTCCGTCGGGCCAGGGAACGCCATGAGTATCCGGGTCATGACGGACGACAGCGGGAAGTCCAGAGGCTTCGGCTTCGTCAGCTTCGAGAGGCACGAGGACGCCCAGAAGGTGAGGCGGTCTCCAGCCAGCGCCGGGAGGCCCGGGCCCCGCTGGGCCCCGCTGGGCCCCGCTGTTCGCCACCCTCTGCTAGCGTGGTTCTCCCGTGTCCCCGCAGGCCGTGGACGAGATGAACGGCAAGGAGATGAACGGCAAGCTGATCTACGTGGGCCGCGCCCAGAAGAAGGTGGAGCGCCAGACGGAGCTCAAACGCAAATTCGAGCAGATGAAGCAAGACCGCATGACTCGCTACCAGGTGCGTGCCTGACCCCTTCCATCGACACGCCGCAGCCTCGTCAGATTCCCTCCTCTCCGGGCCGCACCGGCCAAAATGGCTGCCGCAGTGACTCAGTAGCTCATGGGCCTCGCACCTCCTCGTCGTGGAGTCTGGGGATAAATATGTGCCGCAGACACCTGCTCACTTCTATTTTAGATTTCAATGTGTGGTCTCCTAAACAAAGCACCACGTTGGGGCCTGCGTCTGCCTTGTTTCCAGGGTGTCAACCTATACGTGAAGAACCTTGATGATGGCATCGATGATGAACGCCTGCGCAAGGAGTTCTCGCCCTTCGGCACCATAACCAGCGCCAAGGTGGGACCCGGCCTGTCCTCTGCCCCCCGCCCATCACTGTTAACGGCAGCCCAGCTCCACTCACCAGGTCTGTTCCTCTCTCTCTCTCTCTCTCTCTCTCTCTCTCTCTCTCTCTCTCTCGCCGCCAGGTCATGATGGAGGGCGGCCGCAGCAAAGGCTTCGGCTTCGTCTGCTTCTCCTCCCCGGAGGAGGCCACCAAGGCGGTGACGGAGATGAACGGGCGCATCGTGGCCACCAAGCCGCTGTACGTGGCCCTGGCCCAGCGCAAGGAGGAGCGGCAGGCCCACCTCACCAACCAGTACATGCAGCGCATGGCCAGCGTGCGCGCCGTGCCCAACCCCGTCATCAACCCCTACCAGGCGGCGCCGCCCTCCGGCTACTTCATGGCCGCCATCCCCCAGGCCCAGAACCGCGCCGCCTACTTCCCCGCCGCCGGCCAGATGGCCCAGCTCAGGCCGGGCCCACGCTGGGCCACCCAGGGCGTGAGGCCGCAGCGTGAGTGTCTGCAGCTCGCCGCTCAGCTCTGCCCGATTACACGCGCGCCGTGGTGTAATCAGGAGCGTCACGTCACACGATTGTTAGGGGGAGGGTGACGGTGTAAAGCCCACCTGTGGTTGGCTGACGAGCATGAAATGGATGGGTGCAGGAATGGGCCGTAACACAGGGGAACCTCGACTTATGAACGCCCCAAAATTTCAGAATACGCATTAGACTTTGTTGTATTTTTTTACAAAAGAATATTCAAAATACCAGATCAAAAGTGCAGCCCGACAGCAGTCCGCCTGGTCCTTTTCACACTCCTAAACAGTTGTATATTTTAATATATAAAAGTTTTAATATTAAAACGGTCATATATTTGCATTTATATGACTCCTCCAGAACTAATTGATTTCGTATCTCAAGGTTCCACTGTATTCCCAGATGGAAATAGGATTCCAAAAGCATCCGAGGCATTTCTGATGAAATCCATAGCCTCTATGTAAACCCCGGGCCTCCTTTAAGCATATAAAGACACGGCAGTACAACCTTCCAACGTGGATCTTGGTCTATATCTGTTTCCAGACTTCCAGAACATGCCTGGCGCCATGCGTCCCTCGGGGCCGCGGCCCTCCTACGGAGGCATGAGGCCGCCCTCCCAGGTGCCCCGCATGATGTCCACCCAGCGCGTCCGTAAGTCGACAGCCTGCCCCCACCCGTCCCGCCGTCTGCAGCTCGTCCGTCTGTGTCTCGGCCCTCACGCGTCCGTCTCCTCCCCCTGCAGCTCAGACCATGGGGCCCAGGCCTGCGAACGCCGCCGCCGCCGCAGCGGCCGCCGCCGCCGCCGCCCCCGTGCGCGGCGTCCCCCAGTACAAGTACGCGGCGGGAGTCCGCAACACCCAGCAGCACATGAGCGCGCAGCCGCAGGTCGCCATGCAGCAGGTTCGGAGCGGGCACCTCCCCAGCCGGTCGCTGTCAGAGGTCACGTGACTGAGGCTTGCTTGTCTCCCCTCAGCCTGCCGTCCACGTCCAGGGACAGGAGCCTCTGACGGCCTCCATGCTCGCTGCCGCCCCCCCCCAGGAGCAGAAGCAGATGCTGGGTAACCTCCAATGAGCACCGTGACTCCAGCTTGAGTGCTGTGTGATACACAGGGACGGGTATTCACCGGTTTGTCCCCCCCCTCCCCCTCTGGTTGAACCCTCAGGTGAGCGTCTGTTCCCACTGATCCAGAACATGCACCCGAGCCTGGCCGGAAAGATCACCGGCATGCTGCTGGAGATCGACAACTCCGAGCTGCTGCACATGCTCGAGTCTCCGGAGTCTCTCCGCTCCAAGGTCACAGCCTCGTTCCAGCAGCATATGCTCTCTCCTCACGGTTCAGCAGAGGCGACTTCATGTAACCGGGGTCTTGCGGATTTGTGGGACTATTTTCTCTGTGTAGGTGGATGAGGCGGTAGCTGTGCTTCAGGCGCACCAGGCCAAAGAGGCCGCCCAGAAGACTGTGACAAACTCAGCCGTCGTCCCGAACGTCTGAACCCGAGGTATGACCGGCTTTAGCTCTTTAAAGGTTGTGTTGCAGGGCTGCTCTACGTATTTGCCTCACTTATTCTGTGTCTTGTCTTTGTGTCTCTGATTCACAGGAGAGGGGAGCCTTGAGAGACTGGCTTCACCGACTTAGAAAAAAGTTAAACAGTGAAAAAGTTCAAAATACACTAAACAAAGTAAAAAGATCTTTAAATAATATATTTAAAAAAAAAGATGGAAACAAGTCTCCAGTCGGGCCTGTAATATACAGAAACACCAGGCCTAGTTTGTGGAGTTAAAAAAAAAAGAAAATCGACAAAAAAAGAGAAAAATGTTGAAATAGAAAATGATCATTTTATGAGGGGGTTTTAGAGGATGATTCTGTGAAACGATTGAAAGCATTCCTTTCTGCTGTTTTATGCGTTTTAAGTGTTCGAATGTTTGGGTTGTAGTGGCTTGTAATTGTGTGATTTTTTTTTTTCCCTTGACCTTTGCCTGCTTGAATAAAACTTCTAAAATAAACTCTTTGTCTCTTATCACTCAAACCAACCCGATTGCTGGGGTTCCCAGAATGCACAAGGAAATACTGCGGAACTTAAGTATTAAGACACACGACGCAGAGTTTGTGTTTCACGTTTTTATTGTGTATGTGACACAGATGTTGACTGTTGTGAAACACATCGTAGGCTGTTGTGCCTCCACTTTCAGCCCAGCGGCTCCATTAGCTCAGTCCAGGACAGAGGTGGTATGGGAAATGGAGCCACGTGTGCATGTCATGATGGACTCTTGGTTTGGCTAGACTTGCAAGTTGTTGTGCATGCTTCGTTTAGGTCGAATTGTATGTCATCATAGATGGATCGATGGATGGAAACGTTGATCCCGGTGGGAGGTTGCCTTCAGGAATTTAGTTGGTGATCTCCTTGGCCTTGTTGGTCAGAGACTGGAGGAAGGCCTCCATCTGCTTCTGGAACTCGGAGACCATGGGCTGGAACTGGGCCTGCACCTCAGCTGCCAGGGGCTTGATCTGAGTCTCGACGTTGGTGGCCACACTCCTCAGCTGCTCCTGCACCTGGGCAGCCAGAGGCTCCAGCTGGCTCTGGAGGTTCCTGTGAAGATAGGAGATGATTAAAAACGGGGATTTGTCCTCCACAGTTTCTGAAATACGGGTCACTTTTTTAATATCTTCTGCCTGAAACGTGGTCCAGGATCCTTGCGATAAATATTGTTGACGTTTGCCTTTGTACTTCAATTTACTTTTTCCAGTTCTCGTTTAATGTAGCTTTCATTATCAAAAGATTGATCAATTTAGCCCGGTTATATAGTACTGGTATTAAACATTAAACATAGCCAAACTGCTCTATGATTTTTATTATCTTCTGATGCAAGTGAAGCAAATAGGGTTAGATAGCTGTGTCGACCCTAGAGCTCAGTGGTATTAGTTCAGATAGTGAACATAATGACTCATATTTTACAGTATGAGGCTGTGTGTGTAACTACTTTGACCTCTGGAAACAGAAGAGCAAATGCCTGTGTCAGGTTAGTTACAACTCTATCGATAAGAATTTATCAATGGACAAGGTCCAGTGTGGTCAGCACAGATCTGTGAGTCATGTCTTTGGCTGCGGGGGTGGAGGTGGGGTAGGGGGTGGAGGTGGGGTAGGGGGTGGGGGTGGAAGGGTCAGGGCCTTCCTGCACTCACTGGGCCTGGTTGGCGAAGTCCTGGTTGCTCATGATCTGACCCAGCTCGGTGGTCAGCTTGGTCTTCATGTCCTCAAAGTACTGTCCCAGCCTTTCAAGGTCGGCAGCGTCCTGGGCAAAGGTACCTGTTGGTTTCCAAAGACAAAGGAAGAAAAAAGAATTTAGACCATCAAGCTGGAAATACAGTTTGGGGTCAAGGTGCAATTGTATGGAAGTCACACGGTACCCTGTGCCAGGGCAAAGACAACGATGGCTGCAATGAGGGAGAACTTCATGGCTGAAGGTGGAGAGGACCTGTGAAAACAGATGATTGAATCCTGTTATGCTTATGGGAGTGATATAGCATGGTCAAGCTCCCTCTTAAGATTCTTGTGACTGAATGACACCCCTCCAGGCTCATTTCAGAGTCCACTCTTGAGCTCATCTTTTATATTTCAAAGCACGACAACACTTGTTTTTGCCGTGCGTAGGACGTACTTTTGTTTGCTCAGTCAGGTGACTCACTGAGCCTGTCCTAGTGGTCCTAGGAATCCCAGCCTCATCACAAGGTAATAAAACAAATATTTTTCAGTTGCTGCGTGTTTGACTGGACTCCCACAGATTAGCTGGTAAACTTTACCTGACCTATCAGAAACTGATAGGAAAATGTCAGGAGATATTTGCTCACCCATCTAACTAAAATCTAACCCAAATCACTGATTTACCTACCCTGTGAAACCAGAGAAAGGTATTTTATGATTATAATAATAATTATAAATGTGAAGCCCAAGGCACTAATACAGTATATATTGATATCTATACTTTTAGTGGTAAGTTTAGGCAGCAAAAAAACTCACAATCAAGTTTCTTTCAAATGGTTAAAAGTGATGTGTAGAATCAATGCGGTGCTATGATGATAAGCTTCGCAGATCTTCATTTAATTCTTATTAAAATTATAGATCTGATTTATCAGAATTCCTTAAGATCAGTTTTAGATCTTCTTTAGGTCTGAATTCAGAATTGAAAAACTCATAAGGAGAGTAGATGTTTAAGAATAATGCTTTTGCCAATACACCAATAAATTTTTCTGTCTGGTTTTCGATGGTTAAACAAGACTAAGAAAAGAAAGTTCTTCCTCACAAAGTACATGGCATACCCTGCCCTCCCTTTATCCCTTTTTTGCCCACTGGTTCCTCCACTGAGTCTCTTCTACTTGAGTAAAGCTAGGTTCAGGAACAGTTCTTACAGAGTTTCCCATAGTATCAAGTTTAGTTTGAGAGCAGGAGCTCAACTCACCTGTACGGCAGGAGATCTGGACCGGATGGTGGCTTTCTGTCGGATTCTCCCTCCTCTTATAGTCCAGCCTGCCGAGGATGAAGATGATGATGATGCAGCCCCCTCATGAGGTGACTCCGATTGGACAAGATAAAGGAAGCTGACATCATTGGACGCTGGCGCCTGTGTGGGACTTACTCCGCTGACCCTTGCAGCTCCGTCTGCCACCTGGGCAAAGTGAAGCAAAGTCCACCCAGGTCCTCCTGCTGACTGTCCAACGAGAGCCTCCATCTTATCATATTGATTAAACACAACACTTAATCACCAGTGACGTCATCGCTATGACAGTCATGTCATGTGTGGGAGATGGTATTGATTCTGCTACATCAGCGTTAACAGATTTGATAAGAAGAGATAGCGTAACTGGAAGAATGTGCACATACTGTCACTATCTTATTCTATCCTGTCATTCTAATTCTTATTCAGTCTTATTCTTACTACTTAGCTCACCTGCTATGTGTTTATGTGCCATTGCTTGATGTTCTGTAGGGCTGCAGCAGTTATTGTCATACTCGATAAATCTATTTATTATTTTCATGATTCTCAATTAGTTGGTTTATAAAATGATGAAAAAACATTGACTCACAAAAGTCAAGATAAGGTCTTCAAGGTCTTTGTCCTCACCTCAAGAACATGTAATTTTCTGTCAGAGGACTAAAGAAACCAGAATATTTTCACAATTGAGACACTGTGTTCAAACCATTGATTTAAGTACTTAAACTCCTTCTCAAAGTTAAATGCTTAAATCAGTGAAACAGTTGTAGAGATAGTTATTTATTATTTCATTAACTGATTACTGGTTGATGAAATAAAGGGAAGTCTTTGAGAATTTAAAGAAAAAGGACTTAGATTCACTGAAAAATTGTGCCTGTAAAATTCTTACCAATTTTGTTTTATTCCAAAACGTTGCTGTGGTTTAACATAATCTAGAGGGTAAGACTTATTACTTACTATCTGGTAATGAATACAAAATACACACACACAGTCTTTGACTCTAGATATCAGTAAATCTTATTTTAAAGGGCAGATGCACACATCATTAGTTTACAACAATACGCTCTTAGGGAAATATGTCAGTCAGCTGTCCTTTGCTAGGACATGTTGTCTAACACTTATTCATGTGGATGCAAACCTTCTACCTTTGCTTGACATCCAGCAGAGTGTTATTGCTATCAGTATCTTTATGGCCCGTTGTAAAGTGATTAATCCTCAGCCGTGCAGGCCTCCCCTGCACGCAGCAAAACAATTCAAGATGGGGTGGGAATTAGGGCGACGGGGGGGCAGATGACATGAGATGATTGATAAAACCTGAACAACAGGCCTGTGTCCGCGTCCATCGCCAGGGAAAAACCCTGCCTGCGCTCGAGCTTTCCGGACGTCACATTTTGACTGTAACGCTCAGATCAAAACCAGATGTGGGAATGTTTTCGAGCAGCGATTTTTCTCGCTGTCCAGTTTTCACCAGTGGCCTGGAGACAGCTTCAAGTGTTTACGCCTCTAAGAATGAAGGAAGAGACAGAGAGAGGGAGAGGGAGAAAGAGGTCTTTGCTGTGGTATGCAGCGTGAGTGCTACATACTGTAAATAAGTTACAGTGGTGGGAACGGCTATTGATTGTTACAAATTGAGTAATGCTGTCAGCTAAAAATCTCAAGAAGTTGTCTCGGGTTACATAACTCTTTATTCAGTGTTATGTTTTACATTAATATTATGACTGTTGTCCTGAAATGAATTTTACATATTATTGTTCTGCCAGATTGATGCGGGATCAAGTTAAACCATTTGTATTTTATTTTTCTTCCCAGACAGTTTTAGCTTCCAGAGTTTCGACAGAAAGAATTTCCAAACATACACGTTTGGTCAGACAATGAAAACTCAGTGGAGCAGGACTGCGGTGGAAGAAGTGCTCATAGGTCAGTGTAAACAAAGCTGCCTGTCCTGGATTCGCAGGAATGAGCTTAAAGTGCTGAGGTAAGGGCACCATTTCATCAGAAATACCAAGGGTCAGCTGTTCAACCGCTTTACATACAGTTGGAAAGCTTTGTTGATGGGCTTCAGCCCCGAGGGCTCTCAAAGCCAATCTGGGCGCTCATCAGGTCATGAGTTGGAGGAGGAACAAGAAAAAAAACAAACAAGTTCTGCTCCACACATTTGTCTCCACTTCAGTATTTCTCATGCTTTTTAGTGAAATATTTGGGGTAAACTTGCGTAATTTAGCTTCAAACAGCGACTCAGATGAAACCAGCTGAGAGTGGAATGGGTAACAGCACACACATCTGAATCAAGGGAAGACAACTTTTATCTCACATGTTTTGATATAAAATCAGCGATGTAACGGAAAGGTTTGTCTGAAAGTTGTACAGTCGGGTATAAAGTAGCATAGGAGGGAAATACCCAAGAAACAACCTCAAGATCCACTTTAAATGAAGTACTTAATTATGTTCCACTGATAGCAGAGGTCACACGTATCTTATTGTGAAGGACTGGCCATGCCCAGGATGGCAGTCGCAGTAATTTGATAAACCACAAGAGGAAGGAGGCACGATGACAAGCAGTGGAGGGAAAGAAATCAGAACGTTTTGTATTTAGGTCAGAGTATTCCTTACAGCAACTTTTAGCTCTGGCTCCCTTTGAAGCTTCCTGCGTTTAAGCCTCATTCATCAAGGAGTTGGACCCTGTTAAAAGCAGATCCTGAATAATTTGCCCATCCAAGCATCGAGCACACAACAACTGGAGAGCATGAATGTCCAAATGTCTCTGAGCTGCATAGCTGTGGTTATTAACCCATTTAGTGAGATGAGAGCACGCCCTCCAGTGAGCCAAACACTCATTACAACTGTGATAAATGACTTTGTTGATCTGCCTCCCTGTGCTGCTCCAATGTAAACATACCACATCTTTGCTGTGAGGCTCCAGACACTTAATTTTACTGGATCCTGCGACCATTCTTACAACTGGAGTTTGTTTAAGATTTGCTTTCGCAGATTCAGATTGAAGACAGAGATGTATTCAGAAGTTCCCCTAGTTCCTCCTCTGGCCTCACACCAGACCACAGAAAGAATGAGAAATTACACATACTCCAGAAAGTCGTAAAAAAAAAAATCTACTGGAGGCTCAGGAGGAGGTCATGTTTCCTCCTCAGCATGTTGTTCCGCACAAAGTTGGTGGTCCTCTAGCTGAGAGAAACCCTCCCAGTTACTTCAGACTTGCATTGTTTGTTTTCAGATCATGATTTCTTTCTCCGTCTTATCGAGTAAACTGAGTGACTTTGCCTCCAAGTTTTAATCACATGCTTCGGGCTTCAGAGCTGGAGCTGTAAACCCACACTGTAGTCGTGCTCTAGTGGTGCCAGAGGAGAACAGAGGAGGCTCAAGTTTCTGCTCTTGATTTTTCTCTGACTTTTCGGCGGTGCGTTCAAGGAACACAGAGAATATCGGAAAATTTCACGCCATCATACTAAACCACAAAGAGCCAGAATCTGAATCTGAATCCCAATTTGTTGTTGACGGTATAGTTTTGTCTGAGCATTCCTCCATTCCCACCACCCCATACCTAATCATAGACTTCATATATAACTTAATTTGTCCCTAGGAGCCGAATCAAAGCATATCTACCAGTTGTACATAAACACAAGAATTAGAAAAAAAAAGAGATATCCTGACAGTGTATACTCAAACTGCAAAGTTGCATTAGAAAAAATGAGAAGTGGAAGATGTGATCTTTATTTGATCCAGTCAAATAAAGAATATAATCAAATCTGTCTCTGCCCAAGTTCTGCGCTTGCAGATGGGCTCACAACACTGTCAAATCCACAGCTCAATGCTCATGTATTCTACAGTTTTCACAGTTCACAACACACTATTAAACTGTGGCCAAAGTCTTTAACATGATTAATTCAGTGTTGCTATTTTGCAGTAGAAATATGTTAAAGGAAACCTCCAGAAAGGAGCAAAAATGTGTTAAGGCATTGAAAATGAGCAATATAGGCAGGGAAGCAATGTTCATTCAATTTTCAGTGGGTAAAAACAGGTAAGACAATCCCCCACCAGCCAGTCAAAACCGAAGAAGACCTTAATGAATGAAGGAGAAAAAAACGCCAAGAATCTACAATGGGTCCAGTCGCTATAATTTATAATTTATGTGAGTATCCAGGTCATAATAACGATGTTAAGCAAGACAGCAAGTAAGTAATATTTCTAAAGAAGTGATAAGAGTTTAGTTTATGTAGCTAGAGAGATAATAAATAAAAGGTAGTAACACTTAACAATAAAGAAGTATGGCATATAATAAGAAAAATAATTCGTGAACAATAACAATATTAATAAACAATAATATTAACAATGAATAGTTGCGAGAAAAAACGGTAATAGTGATAGAAAACTGCAGAGAGCAGGCGTGGCGGTGTCTTACATATCTGAAAATATGTGTGCACAGTGTATATATCTATATTTATGTTTTAATTTCACTTTGTTGAGGGGTCTAAAAGGCGCAAGCACGGAGAGAGTGTGTAGAATCCGAGCGGGCCGTGAAGGCAGCACTGACTGACAGTGGCTCAGTCTAATCCACAGAGTGAGGATGTGCAGCAGTGGAGATATGTGTCGGATCAACCTCGGCTACAACTACTTATTCCAGCTGTGATTGAACAAACCCTCCCGGCCAGACACCTTCCAGGGACTAACATACCCGGCTCCGAGCCTCGTCTGCTGCGCTCTTCACCCCCAGCTCTCCGGGACCTTTCAGACGTGACGTGGGGACAATGGACTCCTCGGTTCTCCCGGACTCCGTCCTCCGCCCTTCGCGGCTACAGCCAGGCATCGGCTTCGGCTCCGGCTCCACCGGGACGCTGCGCTCCTCGTCCCTGCGGCCCGGGGTGACGGTGCCCATCGCCCCGCTGCTGCCCTCCTCCCCGGCCTCGCTGTCCTCCTGCTCCGGGCCTCCTCCTCCTCCGCCGCCGCTGCAGCTGCACAGCCTGTACGGAGGGGTGGGCGCCGGGCTGGGGCCGGGGGCCGCCGGCCTCTGCGCCCCGGGGAACCCGGCGGTGCTGAAGGAGGCGGTGGAGGCGGTGGTCCGCAGCTTCGCCAAACACACGCAGGGATACGGCCGAGGTAAACGACACCTCCGTGGCGACAGAAACCGCACTGAAAATGATGCTTCACAGTCTGTTTGGTCCGGTTTGGACCACGGAGGAAAAGCTACTTTTAGCTGCGCCATTTGTTTGCACACTGACTTCACATTGTTTCACTGCCTGTTGTTGTGCTCTTTTTCACCATGTTGGTTCTTTTGTGATGATTTTCTTGAACATATTAACGCAGTTACAGTAATTAACTTCAGGCATTACATTACGAGATTAAGTGCCACAGCCCCGAGGGGATTACATTTAGGAACAATCGGCTATTATACCTGAAAAATAGCCACATGCAGTTCATCTGGCTAATGACATTGGACATGGTTCAAACAGTGTGGTGGAAACGGTGAAAACTGTTTTAAGTCTAAAATGATGTGTTGTCCAGTTAGCAGTCAAAGGAAAGCTATACTTGTAGCTGCCATTTGTTTTGCACACCGATTCTACATGGATTCAATGCCTGTTGTGCTAATTCCCACTATTTCTTGGGATCATTTCTGCATGTTTCCTAAAACATATTTACATAGCTGTTGTGAATCAGTCCAGCCACCACATTATGGGATTAAATGCCACAGCCTTGGGGGGATTACATTTAGGAACAATCAGCTATTATACCTAGGGAATAGCCACATTCAATTAATCTCGCTAATGACATTGGACATGGTTCAAAGAGTGAACCGAGGCTACAGAGATACATTATACAGCTTTGTATCATTGGCCTCCAACTGTACCATGTCAACAGTAACTTTATGGGAACTTAGTTATGTCAAGGAACAAATGGATAGATATATAAGTCGATGGGTTGATAGTTATTGTGTTAATGTAGACAATCTGACATAGTTTGACAGAATAATGTAACCAGTGTAAAATGTGGGAAGTCTCGGGCAAAGAAATTATGGTTTGTGCTTTTAGCTGTGCGCACGTCGTTTTCCTGCCTGTGGTTCTCATGTTCGGTGCTTTATGACCAATTTGGCTCCCCCCTCTCAGATTTCCTTGAACATGTTTCCGCAGTTATGTCTGTGAAGGCTCTCGGTCACGCAGGTTGTGGTCGTCTTTAAGTGCTTGAAGTGAAGGCGACTGGACCCCTGTTCTTGAAGATGTTTCCCCTCTCACCTTCAGTTCATGACACCTTAAACTTCAGAATTGAAGGAGCCTCTCAGATGAGAGCTGAACCATCTTCAAGAAGTCAACAGAAGTCTATTTGTCTTTATTTTTAGCACCTTAAGAATATTTCCACAGCTATAGTAATTCAATTCTCTCACCTCATTATGGGATTAAGTGCCACCGCCATGGAGGGATTACACTGGAGAACAATCAGCTATTGGATGTTGTTAAAACAATACGATGTAAACTGTGACTAATATCAAACAATGGACTGAAACACTGTCGGAGGGTAACAGAAAATACATGATATATCTGAATATTCTTTGCCAAAACTATTTTTACGTCCCATTTGTGTGTTGTAATAAGTCACACAAGGTTGGATAGTAACTTTATGGAAAAAGGAATCAGATTTGCCTCGACTGTATTTACAGCACATGATGCACTCTATCTTTAGACATGCATCTTGGGTAAATACACAGGCGTGGACAAACAGCAAGAGAACACCTCTAGAGCGTTATGAACTCAGGATGGGATTAAGAAACACCCAGTTTCTGTCGATGTTTTCCACTCAAAGATCCGTCGTTGTTGTACGTGGTCAGGATCTGCTGCTCCTTTGGTATTTGGGGCTAATACGAGTGTTCCTGTTTGCTTCTAATAGGATTTATTTCCAAAAGATCGTCTGCCCCCCCGCCCTCCTTCCAAAGCTGCCCCCCCTTCTCTATCCCATTTAGGCTGCTTAACACCACAGACACTGGCGGCACCATACAGCCTTTTTCTGCAGTGCTTTTTGCCTCGGTCGAGTTGCCCCAGTTTTACTATTGTCTTAGGCGAATTATCACATTTTTACAAGTACACATTTGCAGAATGAGATGCCTCTTTCGGGATGGCGTTTCTCCGCTTTTCCCCTGTGGTGCAGCTGCAATTACGCCGCTACCGAGGAATTAAAACGCCTCGGTTTGTCTTCGAAGAACTGTAACACAAAGAGGAGTCGTTTAATCAGCGATAATTGTCTGCTCCTGCGCTTTCCCTGCCAGGCATACGCGGACGGATCCTGTGCCACGGTGGTTTTTGAGTCAGGGCCAGCACCATTGTCACGTTGTCCTCCGCTATCTCCCACAGTTTCCTGTCTTTATCTTTCAGGATCTGCTCTAAAGCTGATAAAAATGCACCACAAAGCTTTATCTTGTCACTGTCCTGCGCCCTTCGGATGTGCAGACCTGCTTCAGGGAAACGAATCCATCCATGTGTTCTCTTACCCCGGTCGCAGACAAATGATTCACTGTTACACTCGCACCTAGAGGTACTGTAGAGGCTCCATTTGACCTAAAAAAATAGTGTTTCTGGACTGTGGGAGGAAACGGGAGTAGCCAGAGAAAGGGAGAACATGCAAACTCCACATAGCTCATCACCAGCCCGAGATAACTGCTGAAGACTGTGGGTTTGCTGTGAGAGCAGAGGGCAGCGCCGCTGTTTTCAATAGCGCATAAGTTACTACTTTATAATTGGCGCGCAACAAGGGAACGGTTTATTGCGCCCGTTTCCCTTTTTTCACACACGCCGAGAGCAATAGGAAAGCCATTGGGGCCGCAGCGCGGGGGATTTATACAGTACGTCTGATGTCGGAGCACATCGCAGCTTGTTTACAGAGGAGCCCGTAGTCTCAGAGCTGCGGCCCAGGAACACTCTGAACAGGCTCCAGACCGGGGAGCCAGCCGCAGCCCGTCTGCCTTCACACAGTCAGCGCTCAGCAGGAAGGAGCTGAGTGCTACCAGCGCTCAGGCAGCCCCCAATAATGGGATAATCATCTCTGAGTCAGTGGCAAACTCTCTTTTACCGCTCCCCCTCTTTGTTGTTTCCCTTCGGAGGCCGAGGTGATGCAGAAATTCCCTCTGAGCCCAGCGGCCACCTAGATGTTTTCAGGAAGAGCCTCGAGAGGACTTTCCGCCCGCCCTCGCGATCTTTGTGTTCAGGGAGGATGTTGCGGTGCGCAGGCGGCGGCTAATGGAACCGGACCGATCGCTGGGAGAGCCTGCGGCGTCGGAGAAGCCAGGACATTTCCTGTGCAAACACAGCTAATGATAAAAGAATGTGTCGAGGCAGGACCGCAGCCGCCGGCACGACTTAATTTGATTTGTGCTCGTCCCCAGTCAACGTGGTGGAGGCCCTGCAGGAGTTCTGGCAGATGAAGCTGACCAGAGGGGCCGACCTGAGGAACGGGGCCCTGGTTGTTTATGAAATGGTGCCCTCCAACAGCCCGCCATATGTCTGCTACGTCAGCCTGCCCGGGGGCAGCTGCTTCGGAAGCTTCCAGGTACCTCGAGAGGAGACGAGCCCTCCGCTCTGACACACAGACAGTTTGACATCGATGACAGAGCTGCGTTTTGCAGAACGTATCATTAATGCACGAGAAAAAAAGGATAATCCGCGTGTCTCCTTACAAGCACGCGAAAGTCCAAACCACAATAATGCAGAAATGGCTGCGAGCAACCCGCAAGCCAGTAAATTAACATGTGTGTGCTCTGTTTCTAACTTGGTGCGCCACATAAACATTGTCTCTCTCTTTCTCTCCCTCTCTCTTTCCCTCTGTTTCTCTCTCTGTCCATCTATCTGGCTGATCACATCCGGCCGCTAATGCGCGCTGTCTTGCCCTGTTTGACAGTTCTGTCCCACCAAAGCCGAGGCGCGGCGCAGCGCTGCCAAGATCGCCCTGATGAACTCCGTCTTCAACGAGCACCCGTCCCGCCGCATCACGGACGACTTCATCGAGAAGAGCGTCAGCGAGGCGCTGGCCTCCTTCAACGTGAGTCGCGCACCATGAGCGCCTCCGCTCCACAAGCCTCCTCTCGTGGCCTTACCCTCAACGTCCAGTGTTTGTCCAGCTGTTGGCCCCCCCCCCGCGCTGACGCTAATCCTCCCCCGTTGTTTACAGGGAAACAGAGAGGAGGCCGACAACCCCAACACGGGCATTGGCGCGTTCCGCTTCATGCTGGAGTCCAACAAAGGAAAATCCATGCTGGAGTTTCAGGTGCGTACACTCGAGGAATGTCTGCGTCGTGTCAGGTTGTGTTTTATGTTGCTGGGCCGTGGCAGCGCAGTGTGAAAGTAGCCCTGGCGAGCTCTGAGCCCGGCGTGAAGACGTTTTTCCATGTTTTTTAGTGCTGCCCTCTTAGTGCTTTTTTAGGCCTGGAGCATTAAAAGAGCTGCAGCTCACACGATTCCACCACCAACTTTTCACGATGTAGCTCGAAGCGTGATCAAACATAATTTTCATTGGAAATAGGTCTGAAGGAGGTATGCGTACTGTAGCTGGCAGTATGCAGCTCCTCCATACTGATGCCTTATTACCTCTGTGTGTGTGTGTGTGTGTGTGTGTGTGTGTGTGTGTGTGTGTGTGTGTGTGTGTGTGTGTGTCAGGAGCTGATGACAGTCTTCCAGCTGCTGCACTGGAACGGGAGTCTGAAAGCCATGAGAGAACGACAGTGTTCCCGACAGGTACCGACACCCGTCCCACAGCTGGCCCCCATTATCCAAACTGCGAAAAAAACATCTCTCTCTCCAGACAAGTTGTCTGCTTTACCAAACATGATGCCTCACAGCTTTTAGGTGCCAGCCAAAAATTGATTTAACTCACTATATGCTGAGTCAGCAACCGACTGTGGTTTTCCCTTCCTCAGTAGGGCTGCAAGGGCTGATTTTAGAGTCGAACAAAATATGCTTTTATTCATCCCACAATGGGGAAAGTAGAAGTTGATTAATCTGTAATCTGTTTCTTATATTGACGATTAGTTTTTTCATTCATAAAATGTTGGAAAATGGTGAATTTGCTTCCTAACAGTCCAGTAGTTTTTCAACTGTGAGAAACTTCATTTTGTGCTGGATGCAAAATGAACAAGGTGGGGCATCAGTAAGTGCATGACGACAATTAGGAGAAGAAGTGTGTGTTCAGGCTACACCTCAAAGATGATCAGTTTCTTAAGTCTGTCATGGAAGACTTTGAAAATCAGAGAATATTCATTTTTAAGAAGCTGACATCTTACATCCTCACTACTTGGACCCATAGCAGCTCGATTCATCTGATTTGCAGGAAGTGCTGGCTCACTACTCCCACCGGGCTCTGGATGACGACATGCGCACCCAGATGGCCGCCGACTGGGTGAACCGGGAGCAGAGCGTGGCGGGCACCATCGGCCAGGAGCTGGCGTCGACGGAGCGGGAACTGGAGGACGCCAGGCTGGCGGGCAGAGAACTGCGTTTTTACAAGGAGAAGAAAGACATCCTGATGTTAGCCGTGGGCCAGCTCAACGCTGCCAACACTGCCACCCTGCCCTCGCACTAGAGCCCTGCCGACCGGACCAGCCTTCACGCTCGCACAGCGCATGCCTGGTAACAGTATCGGTCACGTCCCAGGTAGACAAGTGACAACGTCCCTTTCTTTGTGTTTCGTTTCGCCATGACAACCAGGGGGTCGGGCCTTGACTTACAGTATGCACATCCGTCTCAAAAACACTCGCCGCTATAGCCGTTACCTCTTTGTGCCTAGTCTTTACAGGATAACAGTGCTTTTTGTTTTGTCTTTTTTTCTAAAAATACAAACCCCTGTAAATGTGCTTGGCATACCAGCTGACCGAGGTCTACCTGTTGTTTTCCTTATTTCGTACTGGTCGTAGTGGAGCCACAGAAACCAACCACACAGAATGTACGGGGCATAAGCCGAGGCCATGGCCCTTCAAACCAAACACATTTGGCCAAGGATCATCCTGAAGCTTCTTCTTCTTTCGTGTTTCTTGGTCTGATTACCAGCATTCAAGTATTATGACTCCGGCAAGTGAAGGTGGCAAAATGTATGGGTCTCAAAAACCTTGTGTTTATCAATAAAATACAACCCTGATTCTAAAATAGGAAAGGGTCTGAATCAGGGTTGTATCTCCACAGAAGCAACAAAGGCAGAGAGGTTCTGCCCATCGTAATGAGACTTAAGTGTAAATATATGGAAACTGCGTCCTTGCATATTACCAAAATTGAAGTGAGAATGGAAATATACCCATTGGCTCATGTATTAATTGAGGGTACTTGGCAAAAAGTGTCAGCAGTGACTGATTGCTCTGACAGCAGCTCAGGTTTTTTTTTTTAAAAAAAAAAATCACATTTAGTGAAATGTCACTCTACTTTCTTTTTGTTTGTGCAGGCTTTTGACTAGTGTAGTGTTCGTTGTATACTGGGTGGCCCTGACACTAGCTGAATGTATATTTTCAGAGTGAAATGATCTGCTTCGCTATGCCGCCTAAACTTCTTCCACTCTTGAACTGCTCTCGTGACACAGATGGCGTGTGACACGTTTCTTCGTCCAAACAGAAACAAGGAACAGCCACACGGCGGTGGTCGGACTCAAATGTGAAGGCAGAAAAGAAACAAAAAACAAAGAAGTTGAAGTTTTTAACAAGCTGACGCATCGTGTGTGTGTGTGTGTGTGTGTGTGTGTGTGTGTGTGTGTGTGTGTGTGTGTGTGTGTGTGTGTGTGTGTGTGTGTGTGAGAACCAGCACTTGTGGTTTGTGTTTTTTTTTTTCATATAGTGGAAGCAGAATTTGCTTGTTTGCCATGCTAGTGTGCATCCCAGTGCTCCGAAAACGACGTATGTACACGCGCACTTATCACCTTGTAACATTGAAGGACCTGAGTTCCATTGCTCTGTAAATGTGATATCTTTATTTTTCTCTATCTAAAATGTATCGAATACATTATGCGGATGAAGGCATTTCGGCGAGGAGGCCTGTTTAAAGACCTTGTGTAATAGCAATGAGAGGTAAATCGATCATGCGAGGCTCCGCTTGGAAGGAATTGCGGGCAGAAATCATGCACGTTAAACAGCGGGAGGGCCCGTCTACCCGCTGACTCCTGGATTATCAACAGCAGAGACTCATTATACTAAATTTGTGGGGGTGGAAAAGAGACAAAGAAGCAGAGATGGCAAGCGGATCAAAGCCAGAGCTAACCAAGATCATTGTGCCTTTATGAAATTTATAGTATGCGATAATTTGGCATGTAAAATAAACAAACTCATTTCTTAGCACAAGGTCTTTAAAGCACGTTTTACTCGGGTGTGCAGTGTTCTTGCCATTTCCTGGAAAGGTAAATTCATATGTGATATGTTTTTGTGCTGTTACAGGACCTGAGAGGAAAAACTGTGTGTTGTATGTGGTGAAGAATTAGACATTAAGACCAATACCACACACACACACACATATATATATTTATATATATGTGCATTTAATGTAAGCTGTAATGCAAGCTTAGCATAAAGACTGACAACAAATATGATCACTGGGCAGTGTGTCTCTCATCTGCTGCACACACATAGTCCCATATTTACATCACAGCCGAGAGATGCTTCGGTCTGTTAATCTAACTCCCCACGACAAAGTAAATATGCTCCTCTCCAGAAATGTCCAACTGTTTCTGAAATACCCAACGTGACATCAAAGTATGTAGAATCTCTCCCCCCAGTAAACATTTACAGGCCTGATGTATTGTTTGTTTGGTACTTGCCGTGTATAATCTGTACGCAGCACAAGGATGAAGACGGCGTCTGTGTAGTTTTGTCTTCTCTGCGGAGCCCGTGCAGCCCTCGCATTAGTAAATACTGAACATTTAGAGTATACTTTGAGCTGAAACAGTGAACACTTTGACCTCATCGTTTTTGCAGCTTTGCCGTGTTCTTTCCCATGCTTGTTTCGCCCAGCTCCCACAGTATCCTCTGCAGCGGACTGAGGCGGTTCATGCTAAAAGCTGACATGTAGTTCGCACTCTGTAAGGCCTGGAGGCTGGAGATCTTGAATATGTGCTCTTCCTTTTTTCATCTAATTTAGGTGCTTATTGTGTGTGTTATTATTGACAACAAGCCATTAATCTCAGAGCGCTCCTCTTGCAAATGCCTTTGACCTTTCTTTGTGATCATTACCAGTTAAGGCTTTTTTAAACAGTATATTTTTTGTTACACATTTAAGAAAGAAAAAAGAAAAGAAATATGAGTTTTCATCACTTTGCTTTGATGCATGATTGTTTTAAATTTTGTTTTTCTATGTTTCTTACAATATACAGTATTGTTTTATAAAACTGTTTTCTCAATGCCCTTATTGTATGTATTTTCTATGAGCATTTTGTATTCCATGTTTATACTTTTAGTAGATTTATATGATGTAATAAATTTGCTCATACAAAATATTCAGCCATTTGTCATGTTGCTTATTTCACTACTCAGCACAACTGAACATCCATTACAAGTACTGAGCTCTCTCGGTCATAATGGCAGCTTTTCTGTGAGCAGTTTGAATGTTCTCGCTTTATCTGCTTGGGTTTCTCTGGGTACTCTGGTTTCCTCCCACGGTCCAAAAACATGTATTTTTAGACTGAAAGGAGACTCAAAAATGTCCTAGATGTTATAAACCCTGTAAGACGATCCATCAAGCAACTATTTCCTCTCCTCCCCAGGTTACACATTTGTGGAGTCCCAAACACCTGTAATAGCACATTGACACTGAACACAAGGACAGCCTGTCCCAAGTTACATTTGTTTATTGCAAATTACTGGACGCAGCCTGTACGATAATTAAAGTAGAGTAGATTTAGATGTAGAGTAATAGCAAGGTGGGATAGAGATGCAACAAAAGACAGGTTAGGATCCAAGCCTGCCTTGCTGCAGGATGGGGCCTCTCTACTGACTGAAACTTAACCCTCAGTGTGCAATTTAAAAAAAGAAAGGTGAGATATATGTTGATATTGATATTTACAGTGGATTTGTGCGTTACATACCATGTCAGTAATGCTAACTTAGTTTTATTTCATTTTATTTTATTTTAGAAAATATCCTTTCAATGTATTTTATTTTTTATATCACTTCCGGGTTGGGCCGCACTGGCAGGAAGAGGCGGGGCCTCGGCTCGGGACGCTGACCCTGCGTTGTTCATTCAACATGGCAGCGGGACCAATATCAGAGAGAAACCAAGGTAAATTCATCACTACGATAACCCTTTTAGGCTCCCGTCCTAGCTACGCACGACTCTGCATGCTGCTTGCACGTTGAATAAGTTATCTTGAGTAAATCAGCGCCTCTGTTTGCTCTATCTTCAAACAGTTTTGTGATCAAACCCGGTCGATCACATGGAGGTGCTCCGTTGTCTTTAGCTTTAGCTCTTCATTCATAGTCCTATTCATGCTCATTTTCATTCATTGTAGTTGCTTTCTACGTCCGAACCAATGTGTAGTGGTATATATGATAAAAATGAATAGCTGTGCTTGCCAGTAGCTCATAATAAACACAGGTTGTTGAGGTTGTTGTTGTTGGTCAACTAGCTAAGTTAGCTAGCAGCCTTTCCCACCATAGTCGGAGAGAAGGAAATGGCACTCAAGTCGCAACTTTATTAATCTTTAAAGTACAAATCGCGTGATAATACAGTGCCTGACGTGTTCTGGTGTCATAAGTATAATAATTTAAAGCTGTAGCAGGCGATTCTTCACTAGCGTTGTGTAATTTAGCTTCAAACTGAACGGTATCCTATCTGAGCATTAAACATGGTACGTTCATAACATCACATTTATGAGCCTGTTAGCAGACAACAGGCTAAAGTCTCTCCAAGACTTTGTCTATCTCGATGGGTTTTCATTTTGACACATATCCATTAGGACAAAATTTTATTTTTTGGGACAGTGAACCTTTATTTATTATGTAGTTGAGAGATTTAGGACAGGAACAAGGGATAGGCAGGACACACAGCAAAGAAGGTGGTTTAGCTTTTCAGATCCTGTACATGGGATGCCTGCTCTATGGATGGAATTTTAGCCTTAAAGCACATTTCTAATTGTTACTTTTGCTGTTTTAGATGCCACGGTGTATGTGGGTGGCTTGGATGAGAAGGTGTCCGAGCCGTTGCTGTGGGAGCTCTTTCTGCAGGCAGGCCCTGTGGTCAACACACACATGCCTAAGGACAGGGTTACAGGCCAGCATCAAGGTGAGTATCGGCTTTGTCCTCTAAAACTGTCCTTGCCTACACCCTATGTGCACGGGGGAAAGGTTCTACATACCTCCACAGCAAGACCATGAATAGATCTGTTTTTCCCCCCTCTCCTCAGGTTATGGCTTTGTGGAGTTCCTAAGCGAGGAGGATGCTGATTATGCCATTAAAATCATGAATATGATAAAGCTCTATGGGAAGCCAATACGTGTCAACAAGGCCTCCGCTCACAACAAAAACCTGGACGTTGGTGCCAACATCTTCATCGGTAATCTGGACCCAGAGATTGACGAGAAACTGCTCTACGACACATTCAGTGCCTTTGGCGTGATCCTCCAGACGCCAAAGATCATGCGAGACCCCGACACGGGCAACTCCAAGGGCTACGCCTTCATCAACTTCGCGAGCTTCGACGCCTCCGATGCTGCCATCGAGGCCATGAACGGCCAGTACCTCTGCAACAGGCCCATCACGGTGTCCTACGCCTTCAAGAAGGATTCCAAGGGGGAGCGGCACGGCTCGGCCGCAGAGCGACTCCTGGCTGCCCAGAACCCGCTGTCCCAGGCCGACAGGCCTCACCAGCTGTTTGCAGATGCTCCGCCACCACCATCCGCTCCCACGCCGGTCCTCACCGCGCTGGGGACCGGGATGCCCATGCCAGGTAAGAGGAGGATCACCTGTTACCAAGATTTTTTGCTTTTTATTTCAAAGAAAGCATTTGGACAGAGATAGGATTGAAGAAGTATAAGTAGTAACCGATTTTAGTTGAAAAGGCTTGCAGAGAAGTACGTAAATGTACAATATGATGTCCTGGCTGATTGGAATTTTTTTCTGATTCACTTCAAATTGTCTAAGATTTGTCACATGTAGAAACACATTCTCAGCACGTTCATCCCACCATGTGTTCAGCTGCGACAGATTGCAGCTCTCATAGCTCCAGTTTTACCACATCTTTGAGTCACTGATTGATCATGGGGGACTGGTGGCAAACATTGAGGTTAGATTCATTTTGGTCAGCCTACACAACACTGTCTGTTTGGTAAGGGTATTGGAGTTAAATGCCCTGTCAACAGCATCTCCTTTTGGCAGTTATTCCCTGAGTGCCAGTTCATATCTCGGGATGCTATCCATAATCACTGGATCAGTCTCCTTATTAAATATAAATAAGCAACCAGGGTCCAACAAATCCCACCTAGGAGCAAACTGTTAGCAACTGTGGTGAGGAAAAACTTCTGTCAACAGTCAGAGACCTCAAGCAGAACCACGCACAGGGCCCACGGCCATCTGCCAGCCTACACTTGCCCTGCTGGAACGAAGGTGGAGAGAAATATCCACTGGGGCTTGATGCAGTGCAGACAGCAGGAGTAGGTGTCAGGCACTGCCATACAGAAGTTCTGAGAAAAAACCTGTGCTTCACATGTATTATGTTTAGTTTTGTATGCCAGCTATGCCTTAATATCCCTAACGATGCCCTTAATGATGTTGGTGGTTTGTAATATCCTGTCAGCTGCCACTTCCCATTAAAAGGTTAGAAATGTAATCGCCGAAAATGGTGAGGGCCATGAGAATCGATAACGGGTTTCATTACCGACGAGGAGACGAAGTAGAATCCTGCTGGGAATATCTCGAACTGTGCTAATGCATCTGTTTATCAGTCTGTGATCATGAGTTTGATTCGATTTAATCTTGCCTGATCTCTGTAACTAAAAGTGAACATGGCAGCTGACAGAGCTAATGAAATTAAAACGTGTTATCGGCTGAGATGTCTGGAGTATCTAACGATCAGCCTGGCTTGTGTGCACGGAGCAGAACATGAAGTGATAACTTGTAAATCTGACTTGTCTTCGTGCAGGCATGCCACCTCCTGGGTTCCCCCCGGTGCCTCCTCCTGGAGCAATGCCTCCAGCCATGCCCCCGTCCATGGGCATGCCTCACAATGCAGGAGCTCCAAACCCACAGGGAGGTGCTGGTGGGCCTCCACCCGGACCCCCACCCTTCCCTCCTGGCAGCATGCACCCAGGTAAAAGACTGACGTAGGAATGTAGAGACATGTTAAAGGGGTCCTAGACTGGAAAACCACGTACGAGACATTAGTGCAAAAGTTAAAAACTGTCTCAAACATGCAAGGCTGGATGTGTAGGCACTCCATATCACTGCAGTTACCTCTTAGTTTGGGCGAAAGTTGCAAAAAATTGTAATTTAGATCAGATCTATGCAGAAAGAGAATGTATTCCCTCATCAAAGTTTTAGAAGGCCTTCCAAAATATGTTCAAAAAGAGGCACATCTGATGAGATAAAATGATTCCATAGCTTCTATGTTGACCCTAGAGATCAAAGATAATACTAGTACTATTCAACTAGGGCTGCACAATATATTGGAAATTAATTGACAACCATTCTTGGTTACTTATGAGATGCAAAACTCACTTACTGAATAAAAAGTTTGTCCTTGTGAGCATTATGAATGTATGTATTTGTCCCCACGTCGGCACCTTATTTACCCCTCACATTACTGCACTGTTTACCACAAGTTGTTGCAGTCATGCAGAGACAACGTGCTGACTTCTCTCAGAAGTCGGACACAAACGACCGGCATCTTCTTTGATAGTGACTACATCCTCCACTCTTTGTGCTCCGCAGCCATGTCTCAGATGCCCATGCCTCCTCCTGCTCCTCCCGGCATGGTACCTCCTCCTCCTGCTCCCCCGGGGTCGAACCAATCCCGGGCACCGCCGCCCCCGGGCATGCCCCCTCCCCCGCCCATGGGCATGCCACCCAGAGCACCGTACGGACCTCCCATGGGTGAGCACCGAGACTCCCACTCAAGCCTTTTGTGTTGCGCAACAGAATAGATTTAACGATGGGGAGTATTGATGCATACGCGCGTTGCTATGACAACCGTGGCAAATTAGCCGCTGTGGGCAGAGCAGGCGTGCTATTCGGTGAGACAAAATTTTGTTCCTGGACTTGTCTCATCACAGTACTCCGCAGTCTAAAATGTCCTCCTACTCTGGACCTGTCACGGATGGCTAAAGCGTTATTGATAACCAATTGAATGCTTTGGTGGTCAAAGAGTGTTCCCAGGGCACAGAAGCAGACACAGAAGTGGCTTATTCATTCGCAAGATGGTCTTTCGATCATTCCACCATCATTGCACCATCTGACATGTGTCACGATGTGATGTCATGCAGCCTGACACAGACTGAGACGGAGCCTGGATTAGATCCATCTCGCACAGTGTGACATTCAAGGCATTTGTAAGGTTATTGTTATCACACATGGTTCAGGCCCCTCAGGGCCCTCAGATTTCACCCTGATCAGGAAGGGGGTCAGAGCAAGGTCAGACCTGATCCGCATCTAATTGTGACTGAGGGCTTTGTGTAGAATTTCTGTCTGTTATGGGTTCACAGTGTTGCATGTTGCTAGTTGTATAGTTTGTTCAGATGTAGAGAATAGTATCTGGTATTGGCTGGTTCTCATGTAGCACTCCTCTAGTCTTCACATTCACCCCATTCACACGTTAATGACAGAGGCAGCTCCACAACCTCTGTCTGCTCAACAAGTAGCTCGAACCATTCACACAAGATTCACACACTGACACAGCATCGGGGTCAGTCTGGGGTCCAGGATCTTACTCGAGGACATCTCAGCATGTAGGCGTCAGGGGCAGAGAGCGAACCACCGACCCCCTTAGAAGGGAACGACCAGACTGCCACAGTCACACACAGAAAAACACAAAGATATGTGCAAAGGGGGAAAGTGGCTTTGAAAAGACATGGATGGTGTATGACTCTTAAACTCTCTCTCCTCTTCAGTTTTTCTAATCTGGTTGCTGGCTTGTGTGTTGAGACCAAAGGATCACAGATTGAAGGTTCTCCTCCTCTTCGTCTCCCTCAGGTCCACCTGTGCCTCCAGGTATGAGAGGACCTCCTCCACCCATGCCGCCTCCTGGCTACGGTGCACCCCGTCCTCCTCCGTTTGGCTTCCAGAGGGGACCTCCCATGCCTCCAAGACCTCCTCCCATGAGAGCCCCACTGCCACCATAATCCACCTCAGACGTCTAAAAACCCACTGTCATTTAGCTGTTTTCTTTTTTTTTACGTACTCGATTTCTGCTCAAGTTTGTAATGGTGAGAATAATTTAACCACCTGTTTGTTTTTTCTGCTCATTGTACAGATGAAGAACTTTGACAAATAAAATTTTTAGTACGAGTTTCATCTTATTAAGTCGATGATCAAATTGTGAAAAGAAGGGTTGAGTAGTCCACGGTTTTTCTACCGCAGTGTTCAAGATTGTGATTACTTGAATGGACCAGATTGCGACCGTGAGGTCTTATTTGGGTCAGCGCCAAAAACACGCTGGGCAAGTTTTCACCCTGCGTGTCCTGTGCGTGGGAGGAAGTTTCGGCCTGATGGTAATTAGATGCCGCAGCCAGGGAGGTCACCTTAGTAGTCAAAATCTGCAGATATGGTATTTATATAGCAAATGAAGACAGTTTTTAAGCTATATTTGTCTTTACAGTAATTAGCCAGGAACACTATTTTAGCAGTTTGTCACGTGGATGCAATACTGAGTAAGTATACTCTGTGATTTCTGCTTCAACTGTTTTGTCACAGCCAGGGAAGAGACATCAGCGAGGCAGTATATATTCCTCCAGTGCACATAATGTTAAGTGATGTGGTACAAAGCATGTTTCTAAATTCAGAACCAGCCGTGATTTCCCTCTTGATTTGATCCTTCAAAATCTGTGGACCTTGATGTTCTTGGATCGAATTATGAGCGGCCGTTGGCTTGACTTTTCCAATCGTGAGCGGAAATCACTTGTGAGCCTTCAAGATGCTCTTTCCAGCGGACTTGACATTTATAAGCGCCCCCACCGCTGCGCTTGTCAGTACCGCAGCCCAACAGACGTGACAAATAGAAACAACAAGAAGTGGGTTTCTCCTCTCCTCGGAGAGACCTTAACTTGAATGGCCGGTGACGGCTCAGCCTCTGAGAGGAATAGCTCACGTTTCTCCACGGCAGGCCTGCATGGAGGGGAGGCCATGGAGAGTGTGGCAAGTGGTTGGCATGGCAACAGGAGTCAGGTGGGCCTGCACGTGTGTGTTGTCTGTGTGCGCACAATTTGATATTCATGTGTGCAGACAATCAAAGAAAAAAAACAACAAAACAGATGGGCTGGAGAGAAAAGAAGGCGTTTGTGCGCGCATGCGTGCCAGGAAACACACGTTCGGGGGGTAATTAACAGGAATAGTCTTAAAGGGGCCTTGGATGGTTGACTAGAGTGTTTATCCTGTGCTTTTTGGTGTTAATATAGAAGTTATGGTACACTGGTTTCACCAGAAATGCCTCAGGCGGTATTTTACAAGCTCTGTTACCATCCTGTTAGTTGTGGAAATGTTGTCCACGCTGATCAGGCGCTCTGTCATGCATATCTGGCAACTACACCTCGGCTTTGCACCGATTGGCTGTCTTGCCTGTCACTCACATGACCACATGATCACGTGACTTTACGTCTATTGCTGAAAAACACAGCTTATCACCTTTTCCCAAGTGAGGTGGTAACTGGAGCAATACATCTACCGTATGAAACGCAATCCAGCCTGGTATGTTTGAGTCAGAGGAGGAATCAGATATTTAGGAAGAACCAGGAGCCCATACTCTTATATTTCACTGGAAACTTAACTACTGCCTCGCATTAGGAATAAGGCTACATAAGGCTACATTTACTTTCATTTGAGACTGAACTTTATGTAGAGCAGCTCGTCATATATGACTCTTAAAAATAAATATGCATAAAAAAATCTGAATCTTGACGCTAAATCTAAATTTCAGTCGGCTGTTGATAATCAACAAACCCAAGAAAACCATTTCAAGTCTAGGTGTCCTTTAACACCCTCTGCACATTTCTTTCCACAAGACTGGCGCACCCTGTCGATAATATGCGCGCTTTGGGTGCAGATAGTATGCGCCAAAAAACCTGAATAACATTAGATAAATAAAAAATGAAACAACCCCCCCTTTAGACACGAAGGCGTGAGGGTTCTTGCATGGGGGGAGGGGACCCCTGAACACCACTGAGTGTGCGTGGACAGCGTGGGCTCCTCTCCTCCAAACCGCATCATCACTCGCCTCACAGCAACAGCCTCGTACGCATCATCATCATCTTCCTCCTCCTCCTCCTCCTCCTCCTCCATCCTCATCTTCATCCCCGGGCTGAGGAAGAGGGACCGCAGCACAGGGATTCAGGTGAGCTGGGATATAACAGTGACGGGTATTTTCTTCTTCTCCCTTTCTCTATTTTAATGCATGCAGCGGCTGAGGAAGGGGCGATGGGTGTGTTCTGCAAACCGTGATCTGCACACAGCAGTTAAAGATCGATTGATTTTTGTCAATCGGGGCCTGCATGATCCACGTCGTGACAATCCGCCGGAGGTGTGATTTCTAAGAATGGGCGCAGATGTGAGAGGCAAAAAAAAAAATCACGTTTGCAACCGAGACGAATTTGTGAGCTGTGCAAATTGGCCCGATAACGACCAGGCCTTTTTTTTTTACCCTCAACACCACTGAAGACCATAATGACTGCACTTGATGCTCAGACCTAGATGCAGCAGCAGAAAATACCAACCCTGTTGGACGCTGAAAAGCTGCAACAATTACAACGCTCCCCTACTGGAAATGTGTCTGCAAGTGCATCACGTTGATTTTTCGTCATGGTCTTCAGGTGTGCGGATTATTCAACATCTCCCTGGGCTGTAATGCATGTGGTTGGTGTGATGGCTATCTGCCCTGCTGCTAAGCTGCTGCCGATTGATTTCTTTTTTTCTTTCAGAAGTGGAGTGGGGAGGAAGGGAGAAAAAAAAATAAAGGCAGCGATGAATGAGTAGAGAAATAAATGAAATAAATAAATGAAAGGGTAGCTCCAACCAGGGAGCAATAATATCCACCACCACCACCACCCCTCCTCCTCTTCTCCTTCTTCCCCAGAGCTGCCTGCTCTTCCACACTGACAGGGCTGTGTTGGGGGCTGCATGGAGCTGTGGAGATGCTGTCAACTTGACAACAGGGGAGAAATCAGAAAACTGGGCTTCCAAGCCTTAAACCACTGTTTGCCTGGCAGGGAATGTGTGGGAAAAGGTGTAAAAAATGGTGTAAAAGGAGGATAAACTTCACCTGTTGCAGAAAGGATTCACTATCTATCTATCTATCTATCTATCTATCTATCTATCTATCTATCTATCTATCTATCTATCTATCTATCTATCTATCTATCTATCTATCTATATCAAACTTTTACTATGACTTGATTTTAATGTGCACAAGGTCAGGATTTCTCTGGTTTGTGATGTCGTGCAGGCTGGCTCACTATCACACAGTCATGTTGTTATTGTTATCAGTAACACCTGTGCTTTCCCCACTGCAAGAAAGCCCGGTCATCCCTCTAGCTAATGAAGAGGAGGCGGTGCTCAGTGATAAACAAGTGTAGAAGAGATCTGAGTGGTTAAAGCCCCAGTACTGCAGCAAGCGTAGCCTTATTCTCAGGTTAAATGTCTCTATTGCGTTGCTGTTGTGTGTTTCCGTTGAGCTGGCGATGGCGAGTCTGGAGTCCAAGATATTATTAGGTTAGTGTCCCACAGTTTAGCCTGGCTGACCAGGCCCACGGGGCTCCTATGATCGGTGCCAGGAAATCTGCTCGTCATGCTGACAGCGAAGGATCTGTGGCCTCGTGACTGCGTGAAAGCGAACACAAACAAATCCGAACGTGATCGGGATACAGGTGTCGACGTAGGTGTAATCCACAATGACCGCGGATGTGAGGCTGTTGGAGCATTTAATCACGATGTGCTCCGGAGCCTGCAGAGATTTTGTCACATAGGTCACAGCTGCTCGAATATAAACAGGGTCTGGTCTCACCTGAGTGAGAGTCACAGATATGGATTGATGCTGAGGCTGTTCGAGACATGCCAGTTATCTACACTGTGTTTGCTTATGTTCATTCGGGGGATTTGAGCTGCAAACAAAACAGGGTTTTGTGCTGCTGTCATTACACATTGTTGACTTTAAAATCTCTCTCTGCTGTTTCTTCGACACAAAACATCAATCAGATCTGACTGGTGTGAATTTAAGATTAAGAAAAGTAAAATTGTAATGAAGGGCTTTGATAGCGGGGGAGTGTGAAGAACAGTGTGAGTAATTAGACTTCACACCATGTGATACAGTTCACACAAAATGAACTGAGAAGGGAAATTTAATACCTCCAATAACCCCAGTGAACCAGTTCTGACCCCTGATCTCGATAAAGCCAGCGCCCTTACATGCGCCGTGCACCTGGCGGACATTTAAGGCTCTGTCTGCACGTTTATTACCTGTCAGAGCTCGTTTCTGAAAACGGGGGTCAAAGTGAGCACGCCCGTGATGTCTTTCCGTCCGTGGCTGTTGTTTCGCCGTGCCGCAAAATCAAAGTGACACGTTGTTTTATTGCGCCGCGACCCGTGGAGCAGGTCGTGGTAACGGCGAGACATATGGACGAGGCTATCGTTGGGCGGGCCGCGAGAGTCGATGCTTTATAAATGCTCCTTCCCCCTAATGGAGATGTGATGCCGCAGCAGACAGGTGAAATGGACATCAATTTCACAGCTTCTTTTTCTCAATTTCAAGCCTCATTTGATCTGGCACGCAGCCCCTCTAAATGCAGCAAATGTTCGCTTTTTTAATTAAAGACCCATCACAGCCGGCTTCGATAAATGCAAAAAGCATATTTCACTCGTTTTCTTCCACAGTGCTCATGCATTATCATCTTACTTTATTTTATCATCTGAACCATGAGGGTTTCATGAGTGTTCCTGTGTTGGATGCTGGGGGATGAGGCTGTAGACAGAGGAGGCCTCACTGTGATGTTCTCTTATTCCTCCAATGTCTGATCCTGTCGAGCATTATCTCCGTCACACTGCATTTGAGTCGCGGTCAGCGCTGCAGCTCCTCTCTCTGAACTTGAACCGAGGCGTTTAAGGGCATTTCCGCACCAAGAGACACCCATTAAAACCCGCTCTCACTACTCAGGGCTCGATGCCCTGTAATTATTGTCGAGGCCCATCTGTGACTCAGCGTTGCGCGCATGCTGGGCTGATGCTGACCAGCAACAGGTGATGTCTGGAAACACACTGGTCTGTCGAAAGACTGCAGCTGCACACATATGGACAGTCCTGCAGAGACTCCGTGTCTCTGGAAGTCTATATGTAGATAGTTGCATGCATCTTTTTGGAGTCGCTAATCATATCTTTCTAATCACTTCCTCTCTCTTTGTGGGCCCTTTGTGTCTCCCCACTCGACGCTGATGTTTTGCATTATAATTTTTACCCTCTTTGTGGTCATTTTGTGTCTCTCTGTACTCATTTTGTGTCTCCTTTGGTCTCAATAGTCATTTTCTGTCTCCTTTGTGGTTGTTTTGTATCTCTGTGATACTTCTGTGTCTCCTCTTGGTCATATTGTACCTCTTTTTCTCACTTCTTTTTTTTGTCACAAAATAAAAGTCTGAACCACTGGAAACGTACACTGTCATTTTCAAAAGGGGACCTAAAATGAATAACCCCTTGTATCCTGGCTTTACCGAACAATGACAGCCTCTTCCAGACCAAAAATGTATGAGAGGTCCTGTATGATCATGTCCTCATTCATATATATGTTTTAGGTTTTTCATGTTTTAGGTTTGGGAGATACAAAAAAAAGTTGAATCTGATCAGACAGAAAGTGATGTAAAACAAGTGTAAGCAAAATCATTCCTCCCGCACCTCCAAAACAGTTGCTATGTTACATGACTGTGACACTGAAGTGGAAATGGACCATAATCTTATCATACCAAAAATAGGATTGTACATGGGCTTGTAAGACATCATGTGAATATTTTTTCATATCATTTCAGATGAAACCAGTTCTCCATAGCATCGAAGTCAACACCAGAGGACAATTCTAGTGTTAAAAACTCTCAAAACATATGACCAAATGTCAGTGAATCTTCACTCCATTTTCTCTCCAGATTGAAGAAGAGCCTGTTCTAAGTCACCTACTCGACTCTTCGCATCTGTGAGGTGTATCTTAAACAAGTCTGAGCACCCGCAGGTGGCCTCCTCCTCCACACATTTGACCACCTTTACATCCTCCAAACCCCATTAACATGGAGGACGGCTACCAAAACCGGACTGCCTTCATAAAAGGTGCCAAAGACATTGCCAAAGAGGTCAAACGCCAGGCGTCCAAGAAGGTGGGCCGCAGCGTGGACCGGATGAGCGACGAGTACAGCAAGCGCTCCTACAGCCGCTTTGAAGAGGACGACGACGACGACTACCCCATGCAGGGCGGCCAGGACGGAGACTACTACCGCGGGGACAGCCAGGCGGCTAACGACGACGAGGGCGGCCACAGCGACTCCACCGAGGGCCACGACGAGGACGACGAGATCTACGAGGGCGAGTACCAGGGGATCCCCAGGGCCGACTCGGGCAAAGGCAGCCTGGCCGGGGGCCCCGGCTCAGTGAGGGCCGGAGCGCAGCAGTTCAGAGACGTGGGAGTGTCCGAGGCCGAGAGGAGGAAGGACCAGGAGGAGCTGGCCCAGCAGTACGAGACCATTTTACAGGAATGCGGCCACGGGAAGTTCCAGTGGACCCTGTACTTTGTGCTGGGGCTGGCTCTCATGGCCGACGGCGTGGAGATCTTCGTGGTCGGGTTCGTCCTGCCCAGCGCAGAGAAGGATATGTGCCTGTCCGAACCTAACAAAAGCATGCTGGGTAAGACTGCTGCACACCTCGGGTGTTGGCTGCATCCCCAGGCGTTTTTTTTTTTTGAAAACCAACAGTCAATTGATTGTGCTAAAAAGGGAATGGCGAGTAATGTGTATCTAGAGACTCATAAATTATCAAAACGTATTAAAGCTGTCCAGCCTTTCAGAAAAGCCCTGTAGCAATAAGCCACAGTTTTATGTGGGATATTATGTTCTTTTATTACCACAAGCATAGTGAATAGTGCCTGAAACATTCATGAGAGCACAATCAATATAATTTATTCCTGCTTCCTGAACAGATTTTCCAAAGAACAAATCTGTTTTTGTTTTGTTGTGGCATGTTAGAAAGAATTTGTATCTCCGCTACAGAGTGAGAGTGGGTCTAAAAGGCAGACTCATTTATTAGTGATTTGTATGTTGTCAATGCATTTGTTGACAAGTAGAAAAATTAAAGTCTGAATATCTCCTCTCCATATTTCAGCAGATTAAGCATGAGCGAGCACAGCAGGAGTGTCACAGAAATAAAGAAGGCAGAACAGATTTGCATTCGCTACATATAAAAATACCTCCTGTAAAAACACTAATTAACACCCGCTGCTCATCTCCGCATGTTACAGCCGACTCTCTTTGACTCTCTCACCAGGTCTGATTGTATACTTTGGGATGATGGTGGGGGCTTTCCTCTGGGGTGCTCTCGCCGATCGGATAGGCCGTCGCCAGTCTCTCCTCATCTCCCTCTCCATCAACAGCATCTTCTCCTTCTTCTCCTCCTTCGTCCAAGGCTACAGCACCTTCCTGTTTTGCCGACTCCTCTCGGGTGTTGGGTGAATTGAAATTGTCTTTATTCGTTCATATGTCACACCCCATTTCCTGTTCCATTTCGTCTGATTTTGATTATCACCTTCCTCTCTGTAACACTGGTTTTAGTACTGAATCTGAGAATATTAACCCATCTCCCAAACCCTTTTAATGTTTGTTAATTTTCTGTTGTTAGGGCTGCATTTTCAGCTTCCACACTGAGAAATAATTGGAAGCCATGTCATGAAAATAACTGAATTGATATCAAAATATCAAAATATCTGTTTCAGAATACACAAACAATCATAACCTTCCAAAACCTAGGCCATCGCAATAACTGTTAACAATCACAGATTTTCAACTCTCATTATCATCCCGCACAAAGTTACCCACACTTTAGAGTCTTTATTTCAGTACAAACAGCACTTTCTTCGCTTTAGTGAAGTGGCAAATTGAGACGCTGAAATCCACTGCTGCTGAAAAAATCAATTTCCTGCAGAGCTTCTGTGAGGTTGTTTGTAAAGCACGGAAATCCCGTTAAAGCTTAAGTGACTGAGCTAAACAACCTGCGCGGCGGATTCAAAGGTGGGGAGTCAAGCTGCGCTGCCACTTTTACAAAGTTCAGCTGCTCTGCGGGAGTTTAGAGAGATGTGTTTGTTCACGGTTGGAAACAGAGGCTGCCATGAACAGTTCTTTTACTGCTGATCCGTACGTCAGTATGTTGGAGATATGAGCGATATCAGATTTCAATCAGTACGTTTCAGTACGTTTATTTCATGTTGTAAAACGCTGAGGTCTCTGTAGCCTTAACGTGTTCACCATGTTGGTTTCTGTTCTTTGCAGGATCGGTGGCTCAATCCCCATCGTGTTCTCCTACTATTCCGAGTTTCTGGCCCAAGAGAAGCGTGGCGAGCACCTGAGCTGGCTCTGCATGTTCTGGATGATTGGAGGAATCTACGCCTCTGCCATGGCCTGGGCCATAATCCCACACTACGGTGAGCGGAGCTATAATCTCACCATGTAGCTCCGCACTGTTTCTTTAAGCGTAGATCTGCAGCGAAGGAGACGTTAGAGCTTCAGAGGGTTTGCTTGTTGCTGAAAGACGCAGCATTCCTCCTCCCGGACTTGCTGCTCTGACCTCTGACCCCCCTGCAGGGTGGAGAAACACGACCGTTGGTTTTCTCTGCGTCGCATCACATGAATCCCACTGTTGGGACTTTACGTCGACCAAATATGGTGAACCTAGATTATTAGCTTATTATTATTTGAGAATTTCGGGGCACCACCCTGCGAACAGGGACCAATAATCTGGTTCGTCAATTTGCCTAGTAAATCAGTCTAAATCTTAAATTACCTCTAGTCTCTCTGAAGGAGGTGAGATCCGAGCACTGACCTGGATTTAGCAATGGTTGTGCAGGTTCAATAATTACACACTTCTTTGTACAACGATCACACTTTAATAACACATCAATTTTACAATTAGTGCATTAAGGTTATCATTGACTATTTATTATTCTAACAAGAAATATGCATTCCTGACTAGACAGACTGAACAGACAATAAACAAACAATAAACAAACAATCAACCAAGCATTCCTCTGTGTGTGTGTGTGTGTGTGTGTGTGTGTGTGTGTGTGTGTGTGTGTGTGTGTGTGTGTGTGTGTGTGCGTATGTCTGGGTGTGTACGTATGTGCGCACGGGTGTGTGCGCGTACGCGGGTGAGTGCGCGTGCATGTGATCACGTGGTCCGCTCGGACGCACGAGAACAATGGGGAGGAAGTAATAGGAGCCGGTCAGAGATTGATTCACTCAGCCGTGCGTCCTACACTGTCATACATTAACCTAAAGTTCATGTAGGCTCCAATACTTAAGAGGTGCTACTGCGTCACAGTCTCTGCCCGAATCGAGCCCTTACGTGTCCCACGTGTTGCGGTCCCGATTCTGTCCTGTGGTCCAGCTCAGTGTAGCTCCTTGGTGCTGCGCGTCCCTGTGACGGCGCAGACTTGGCCCTCTCGCTGCCTCTGCTGCAGCGTGGGTTTCGGAGTTGGGGGAGGGTGAGGCGCTCAGACCCTGGGTGCTCTTCTTGCACGGGCGTGCCTCACCTCTCCGGGCACGGATCGGTTGGTGCAGTGAGGTTGCGAGTCTCAGCCCCTTGGTGCTCTCTTGGCACGGGCGTTTCGACTCTTTTATCCTCTCAGGATCTGTGATCCTGTCGGCAGACTCCCCGCGGAGTTGGCTGCCGTCTGCTCGCGATCCGGGTGGATCGGGTTTGATCACCGGGTGGTGAATCAAACTCAGGAATCAACTCTTATAGTCCTGAAAAGGACTGTGGTGCAGCGCTCGAAGCGGCTGTGGCACCGGTGGCTGCCGTGGAGAGCGGTCGGACTGCGGCGGCTCCTGTGCGTCTTGGCGCAGCGGCGGCGATGTCCGGCGGCTGGAGCTCCGGGCGGTCAGCTGACGAGTTGTAGCGATGAAGATGAGTGGAGGCAGAGTTGCGGCGGCAGAGCCGTGGTGGCAGAGAGTGAGGAGCTGGTTTCTGGGGCTTTTATCCCCAGAGGACTCCTTACCCCCCTTTGTTTATGACACCCGTGTCACCAGGTTAGGTGTGGGTGATTGGTGCGCTGGTTTCACACCAGCGGCCGATAGGTTCCCGGGCAGGTTTGAAACCTAACGTCGGGGGAGCAGACCCACCGGGGGTCGTCTGGCAGGCGCCTCTGGTTGCTTGATCCCCAGGGCGGCTGCAGCAGGAATTTATGACCTGGGCTGTTGTTTGTAAAATCACATGCATTGTTGTTTCTGCACCATATGAGTGTAGCAGTCCCAACATCCCCCCTTTGGTCCGGAGGATGGGGTGATCCCTGTCCTTCGGGGCAACTCCAGGCTGCTACGGTCCAAGTGTTCTCGACCTGTGTTGTTGAGACTTGGAGACTGGACAGGTGAGAAACATGGAGAACAATGCATGGTCGACAGTAAAGGCATCAATTGGGCAGAGTTAACGCAGTTTTGATCTATCTGAAAGTCGTTACGAATAGAACTGAGAAGATAAGAAAGAGATAAGGTACAGGGTTATGTATTGAATTATGTGCGTTAGTGTTAGATGGTTGTATGTTATGGATGAGTTATGATTAGTGGTTAGCTGCTTTGACTATGGTGGACCCTCTTGGTCACTAGTCAAGCGAGGCTCCTCCAGTGAAGCTCTGAGTGCCTTGAGGGGCTTCATCTGGTTTGTTGGGAGCCATTTGTCAGGAGGTTTCCTGGGCTTGTGGGCTCCGTACGCCACTTGTAGGAGCCTGTCCTTATCTTCTCCAGAAGGTCCGGGGACTGATTCAGTTGAATCTGCCAGGGGGCTGGGTCGGATGAGGATGCCCCCCCTTGGCTGTGGTAGTGTTTGGCTCTTGTCAGGATCGGGGAAGGTGAGGGAGAGTTGAGAGGAGGTCTGTCTCTGTTGGTACACCTTGTTGCAAGGGCTCTGATCGGTGGCTGTCTTATCAGGCTGGAGTGCAACCGAGGTGTCTGGGTTTGTCGATCCACTCGGCTGCATGGCTCTGACAGCATGAACGCGGTACGTCGTGTGCTCAGGCAACGAACCAGGTGGTGGCTTGGGAGTCTGGAGTTGATTCACGGGAGCAGGTTCTGGTCCTGGTTCCCGTGATCCTTCTTCTGCAGCTCCTCGGCCTAGTCATGCTTGTGTTGGCTCCTCTCCCCCCTTTCCTTCCTTTTGCTTCCATTCCAGGAATCTCTGGTATTCGGGATCGTGTTCTTTTGGAGGGGAACTTTGTCCGTCAGCGTGTCTTCGTAGCTCTTGGTAATGCCTGGGCTGCTCTTTGTGGACTGGGTGCAGGTGCTTTCTTTTCCTGTCTTGCTGCCAGGCATGTCGTGCATCCCCCCTCCAATGGCTGTCTTTGTCCATCTGGGGCTTGTACACTTGCCGAGAGTTGTACGGTGACATGGCTGTCCCAAAGTTTCTTGAACGGGATGTTTCTGCATCTTCAAGGGCCAGGTGGTGTGCCTCTGGAGCTTGTGATGCTAACACTCTGGGTTCTTCTTCTTCTTGTCTCCCGTATCCTTGCAGCTTTGTTTCCCAGAACATTTGAGCGTATTTCTTCATGTCCCGGGTGTTAGGTTTATTAATCCAACAGTGCATTGTAACCTCTGTGCGGATTGACTCGTGCAGGTTGTGGAGGAACAACGACTGGAAGTTTTTGTCCTCCTCTTGGCCTGGAGTGTTTCTTCCCTGGAAGTAAGCAGTCTTTAGGCGCTTGAGGTAGTCTTTGGGAGGTTCACTCTTCTTCTGGAGTACTGATAGGGCAGCAGTCATGGCAGTCGCTGGGTCGGAGTAAGGTGAATACTCCTCCCGTAGAGCTGTGCATAGCTGGGCGTAGTCATCTCTGATCAACAGCTGCTGTGATTCGATGAAACTGCGCACTTCTCTGCTTGTCGTCTTCCAGATGAGCTTGAGCTTTTCTCTCTCCGTCGCATCTGGTAAGTCCTGCAGGCAGTGTTCTATTTCCCTAAGGTAGTCATCAATAGTAGAGTGCTTATTGGCGGGATCGAAGCGTTCGAGGTCTCTTGCCATTGACTCGATGGGTTTCAGGCGAAACTCCTGGACCTTGGGCTGTATTACAGGTTTCGACGATGTCTGGCTCCTCATCTTTGTCTCTCTCTTTCTGAGAGACGGTCTGTCCTCAGTGTCCGTTTTCAGGAAGCTCGGGTACGAACTGTCAGAGCTCAAATCTTCCTCTGAGGGGGAGGAACTTGACGACGGGTCTCGTCTGGCCACTCCCTGCCTCGTCGGGGTCGGTTTCGTCTCCCGTCTTTGTTCCCGCTCGGACTGACATTCCACCTGCCGTTGCTCTGCCCTCTGCGCCTTTCGTAGTCCTTCGAGTTCTCTCTGAAGCTGTCCAGCTTCCTTCTCGAGGAAGAGGGACCGCTCCTTCTGCTCCTGAAGGTCGGCCAGAAGGCGGGAGCGAGCATCTCTCTGCTCCCGTACCTCCATCTCCAGGCGTACAATCAGCTCTTTTTGATCTTGGCTATTGCCTTCCAAGATCCGCAGGCCACTCTGTAAATCTTCCGATTTACGGTGATGGAGCAGCGTCAGGTGGCCCAGTACGTGGAGTGATGAGGTGGCCTCTGTGGGGTTGGTGCCGCGTTGTAGCCATTCCCGGATCTGGTCGTCGCAGTCGGAGGATGAATAGGTACGGATATTCTCCGCATCGTCTGCACTCAGCTTGCCGATCCGTACGACCAGTCTTTGCAGATCGCCTGTCGCCGGCGTTGGTGGGGACCTGCGGCCTGCTCCCTTAGCTCCTGGTTTCTGGCTGTCGGTGTCGCTCATCTTGGTGGAGCGTTTGACCTGGGCACTCAAAGAGAGACGCTTTAACAGTTTCGAGAGGGCCCCTATTCTGGCTTCTAAACTGCTCGTTCTAGTGGTTAGTCACTTGCATGCAGTAACAATGTTAGCCACTAGGGGTCTCGGCGAGTGAGTCGTGAGTTTAGGGGTTTATTCCTAAAACTCACGCTCAGAAACTGTGTGGGTTAGAGACAGGGTCGTGCCTCTGGTTAGACACGTTAGAGGGAAGGTTGTTAGTGTTAATTTATGAAAATATGATTTTTGGATTTTACTCCAGCAAATCAATTTTCATAAATGCGTGCAGTTATTGACACATATGATTTTGCTATATTTCTTGCCTCACACGGGGCACCATTTGTTGGGACTTTACGTCGACCAAATATGGTGAACCTAGATTATTAGCTTATTATTATTTGAGAATTTCGGGGCACCACCCTGCGAACAGGGACCAATAATCTGGTTCGTCAATTTGCCTAGTAAATCAGTCTAAATCTTAAATTACCTCTAGTCTCTCTGAAGGAGGTGAGATCCGAGCACTGACCTGGATTTAGCAATGGTTGTGCAGGTTCAATAATTACACACTTCTTTGTACAACGATCACACTTTAATAACACATCAATTTTACAATTAGTGCATTAAGGTTATCATTGACTATTTATTATTCTAACAAGAAATATGCATTCCTGACTAGACAGACTGAACAGACAATAAACAAACAATAAACAAACAATCAACCAAGCATTCCTCTGTGTGTGTGTGTGTGTGTGTGTGTGTGTGTGTGTGTGTGTGTGTGTGTGTGTGTGTGTGTGTGTGCGTATGTCTGGGTGTGTACGTATGTGCGCACGGGTGTGTGCGCGTACGCGGGTGAGTGCGCGTGCATGTGATCACGTGGTCCGCTCGGACGCACGAGAACAATGGGGAGGAAGTAATAGGAGCCGGTCAGAGATTGATTCACTCAGCCGTGCGTCCTACACTGTCATACATTAACCTAAAGTTCATGTAGGCTCCAATACTTAAGAGGTGCTACTGCGTCACAGTCTCTGCCCGAATCGAGCCCTTACGTGTCCCACGTGTTGCGGTCCCGATTCTGTCCTGTGGTCCAGCTCAGTGTAGCTCCTTGGTGCTGCGCGTCCCTGTGACGGCGCAGACTTGGCCCTCTCGCTGCCTCTGCTGCAGCGTGGGTTTCGGAGTTGGGGGAGGGTGAGGCGCTCAGACCCTGGGTGCTCTTCTTGCACGGGCGTGCCTCACCTCTCCGGGCACGGATCGGTTGGTGCAGTGAGGTTGCGAGTCTCAGCCCCTTGGTGCTCTCTTGGCACGGGCGTTTCGACTCTTTTATCCTCTCAGGATCTGTGATCCTGTCGGCAGACTCCCCGCGGAGTTGGCTGCCGTCTGCTCGCGATCCGGGTGGATCGGGTTTGATCACCGGGTGGTGAATCAAACTCAGGAATCAACTCTTATAGTCCTGAAAAGGACTGTGGTGCAGCGCTCGAAGCGGCTGTGGCACCGGTGGCTGCCGTGGAGAGCGGTCGGACTGCGGCGGCTCCTGTGCGTCTTGGCGCAGCGGCGGCGATGTCCGGCGGCTGGAGCTCCGGGCGGTCAGCTGACGAGTTGTAGCGATGAAGATGAGTGGAGGCAGAGTTGCGGCGGCAGAGCCGTGGTGGCAGAGAGTGAGGAGCTGGTTTCTGGGGCTTTTATCCCCAGAGGACTCCTTACCCCCCTTTGTTTATGACACCCGTGTCACCAGGTTAGGTGTGGGTGATTGGTGCGCTGGTTTCACACCAGCGGCCGATAGGTTCCCGGGCAGGTTTGAAACCTAACGTCGGGGGAGCAGACCCACCGGGGGTCGTCTGGCAGGCGCCTCTGGTTGCTTGATCCCCAGGGCGGCTGCAGCAGGAATTTATGACCTGGGCTGTTGTTTGTAAAATCACATGCATTGTTGTTTCTGCACCATATGAGTGTAGCAGTCCCAACACCACACTGTGCTTTTTCAAACATTTACTGCCTGTCCTTTTGGCTGTTGACTTGACACACATCTGTAGGGCAAAGTATAAGGTGTGAACTCGTCTCTTTGTGTGTGTGTGTGTCTTCTCAGGGTGGAGCTTCCAGATGGGCTCTGCGTATCAGTTCCACAGCTGGCGTGTGTTTGTGTTGGTGTGTGCGTTCCCCTGTGTGGCCGCCATCGCTGCCCTCAGCACCATGCCAGAGAGCCCACGCTTCTACCTCGAGGTCAGCTCCCCAGCTGGTTGACAACGACGAATAACCAAACAAAAACCTCATGTCAAATGTGAAATGTTTCGAGTAGCATCTAGATGAATGGAGAGTTAATACATACATGCATTTGCAAGCCTTGTGTAAGTTTGATAGTCTACATCATTGGGATATTGTGTTCTGTCATATATACAATGCTGAATGCTGTGCAGAATGGTATCGCACACACAAATGCACAGGTCTCATCAGTGATGGGTGTCATTTATTTCTTCCCAAACAGAATGGCAAACATGACGAAGGCTGGATGATTCTCAAGCAGGTTCATGACACCAACATGAGAGCGAAGGGATACCCAGAGAGGGTGTTTTCAGTGAGTATCAACCAGTGAAGTTCATTACATTACACCCACAACCTAGAAGATGACAAAACCGACTTCGAGTATATATATATTTTTTTACAGCTTCATTAGACACCAAACACCAGACAACACAGACAGAAAGAGAGAGAGCACAACTTTTCACCACCTTTGATCACAGCAGGATGATGTGTCTAACCCACATGATATGTCTCCTAGCCGGTCGAAGATACGCTAGCTGCAAAGGAAAACAAACCGAGAGAGTGCAAAACAGTCGGGTGCTTTTTAATTTAAAATGACATATACAATTCATTGCGCTGGAAAAGGAGTAAATCCCTCGTTATTTCAAACAAGTAGAGGAGGCTCGGGAAGCCTTTTTCCTGTTATCTCACATGTGGTAGTTATAAAACCTACCCCAACATCTGGCTACATAGATGCGCGTCCCTGGATGACTTTTGTCTCCCCCCTCGTCCAAGGTCACAACAATCAAGACAGTGAAGCAGATGGACGAGCTGGTGGACACCGGCACCGACACTCCAGTCTGGCAGCGCTACAGGCTGAAGATTATGAGCCTGTCCCAGCAGGTGAGCGGGGGTCGTTATATGATTAGAAATATAACTCACTCTGCTCATATTTCATCTTGGGTTTCTTTGGTGTTTCAACAATGTGGAGGTTTGTTGCCCCGCAGGCCAGTGGTGAACTCACACTGAAATTGAGTTTTAAAAGCACGAATATAAGATCATATCGGGGAGGGGAGTGCTCCTTTATGAAGTGTAGTCTTACAGTTGGAGGTGGAGTATAAAGGTTTTCAGAGCTCGGGGCCTGTTAATGGCCTCAGTGGAGCTGGAATCAGTGGAAACAAACAGTGTGGATGCAGACACAGGTGGTGGCGAGGTCAGCAGTAGCTCAAAGGTTTCAAATGTTTTTGTTTCCTCTAATTATTTTGACTTCTAGAGCTAAGACTTCCCATGTGAATTTAATGGAAAATCAATGAACTCAGACTTTTTTTTATGCTGCTTTCTTATTGCAGTGCTATCGCTACCGGCAGAAACTTATCCAACTTCTGCTCCATTTTGATTTGTATTCATGCTGCGCTCTGCATAACTCCTACGTCCTCCATGTTCCTCCAAATCTCATACTGCACCATCAGTGTACTCTCCGAAGTTGCAGCTGCTTCTGGAGGCTTAGAAAGATCCATGCAGATGTTCACAAGGCGAAAATCTCAGGAAATCCAACTTAACTGCCGCCATGTTTTCTCGCTTTACGGATTGCATTTTCATGGGTTTGTGTGTGTTTCAAGTGTCGTTATCTTGCTCCCATGTTGCAGATCCGTAACAATATCCTCGCCTGCTTCAACCCCGAATACAAACGGACGACTTTCATGCTCATGGCTGTGTGGTTCACCATGTCTTTCAGGTACTGTTGTCTTTCTAGATCTTTGCTCCCTTCGCTTTGACTTTGAGGCTCATATTCTGTTAAAAAAAAAAAAAACCTTGCAGCTACTACGGTCTGACGGTGTGGTTCCCAGACATGATCAAGTACATCCAGAAGCAGGAATATGAGTCTCGCACAAAGACCTTCACCAAGGAGCGAGTGGAACACGTCACCTTTAACTTCACCCTGGAAAACCAGGTGCACCGCGAGGGACACTACTTCAACGACAAGTGAGACGTTCTCTCCCCTGGACGGTTGTCATCGTTTTATCAGTTCACCTCATTTGGATGCTACTAAACTGTGACCTTTTCCCGCAGGTTCCTCAACCTGAGGATGAAGTCCATGGTGTTCGAAGACTCCGTGTTCGAGGAGTGCTACTTTGAGGACATCACCTCCACACACACCTTCTTCAGAAACTGCACCTTCATCGCAAGTCTCTTCTACAACACAGGTAAATAAGACTCATGTGGTTTGATAGTGATGAGCATGACGGGCCCATAGTGAGAAGCACAAGCACAAGCTGTTGTCAAGGCTTTAAGTGACGACTGCTTTCAGTTCAAGCAAACATAACTTTATTATACTGTATTATAAGAGTTCAACACAAGCCCTAGATTTGCATTGTTCGTACAACACAAAATCATTTGTCTGCAACAAACTATAGATACTGAAGACACAGAGACACTATTGTCATCAGACAGAGTTTTACACATCCTGCACACATGGAACCACATGTCATGAATATAATGTCTGTTGTGAAGATGGTTTATGGAGATGTGGGATGTCGTCATCTTGTCACGGTCTGACTCTGTGGGTATAGTGGATACACACACTCTCTCACTCTCTCACTCACACCGAGGAGTCATTTTTAAGTCTCCACTTGATCTAAACATGGATGGCTATGTGGAGAAAACCCATGCCTACGCCGATAGAATAAGAGAGAAAGAGAATTTTGTGTGTTTGATGAGCAAAGTTAAAGATGATATCCTGCTTGTGTCCTGAGGGTCGTGTAGTGTAATAGTGTTGCTCGAAGATTAAATTTGTAATTTTGATGAACGGGGGCCCGGAGACGGTGCCAGGAGAGCAACTGCAAAGAGACATAAAACTGAGAATACATCAAATCTGTTCTTGGACCACGCTGTGGAAACCTCTTCGTGGTAGATCACCGCCGCGCTGTGATTACATCTGCGCAAACAAACACGATTCAACTGAGATTAAAACATGAATTTTGATTAGTTTTTTTATTGCACCCCGAAGTAAAAAAGAAGAAGGAAAGATAAAAGTAGTTCTGCAACCATAGAAACACCCCGGCTGGTATCCCTGGGTTACGCTGCCTGCCGTGGCTCCGTTACCGTGACGACGTCAACAAACCCAGGCCGGGCGTTTGTGATGGCCCGAGAGCAGGCGGGGTTGGCGGTGGCACCGAGCTGCACGCCGAGGGAGAGGAAACAGATGCTGCGGCGTGATAAGGGCCTAATCGGGACCAAAAGGTGTCGCCTGTGTCAAAGGTGTCCCGATTTGTGTCATGGCGATCGTTTGACTCGCAGCACCCGTCGCTCGTTGATGGGGGTGTGTTGCGGGGAAAGCAACGAAACACTTAAACCCCATGTGATGGGTCTGCGGTGGGTATTTGTGCCTATAATTACGCGTTAGGTTGCGCCTGAGAAAACGTGCAGCCCTTTAAATCTCAGCACTTTCACTTCCACCGCAGCGGTATCGTCACAGCCCCGGAGACGCATTCTTTTATGTTTGTGTCATCCGCACGTCTTCAAAATCTTATGATCATGCTTCACTTTTATGCCCGAGTCCCTTTTCATAAGGCTGATGGTTATTGGTATGGAAGCAGTCTCACCAGGGCTGCCACTAAATGCATCAGACAGTTTGTGTGGCTGCAGGCAGCAAAATGTGAAAAGAAAATGAAGTAACAGAGTTTGCGAGACAAAGGAATACAGTTCCGGGCCTGCCTGTTTTCCCCTGCTATTTATTTAAAGAAAATCCACATCGATGGAGGCTGTTTTTATGTTTAGTCTCTGGCTGAAAAGAATTTTGATTAAAAGCAGCTGCTGACGGAGGACTGGCCACATGGAAGCTGTGCACATATCCTGGTTTCTCTTGTTGACAGATCGTTCAGTGCCATCTTTCCATGCCGAAGGTGAAACTAATCGTTTATGGACGGTTTGGTTTCAGAGGAGGGGAAGGACGCAGTGAAAGACAAAAGGCAAAGGGAATATGAAAATGAAACGACCTCACGATGATAACGTAACAGAGGGATTAGACCTTAATGCTGCACAAATCTTTGTAGTATGACATAACCCATATGTATGTACAGTATAAAAAATGTTTGTTGTCCAATATATAATCTCTATCTCCATGTTAAGTGCCCTTTGTGGTAAAGGTTGTGCTGTCAGCCTTGTCTACAATTGAAGTCAACCTCCTTCATCTTGTAGGGGAAGATTATCTGCAAATAAAAACACAGATTACATTTGATGAGTGATGAGAGAGTTTGCAGCCTTGTATCCGGTCCTCCCCTCAGGCTAAATCCACTGTAAGTGGGCCCATGATGCCTGGGAGGCAAAACTAAAAACAGACATAAAAAAAATATCCTGAAAGCCTATTTAAATGTGTGTGGCATCATTATGGCACCTTTTTCTTAACTCCTCTTTGCTCTGATCTGGATTTTTGGCAGCTGCAGAGCAGAAGAGAAAGCGTCCTCATCAGTTCCCTCAATATTGCTGGATTTCTGTCTCATTTTGCCTCCCTTTATCTCCTTTTCTCTCCATCTGTCCTCCACCAGATCTGTTCAAATACAGGTTCGTCAACTGTAAACTGGTCAACAGCACGTTCCTTCACAACAAGGAGGGCTGCATGCTCGACTTCAGCGACGACTTCAACAATGCCTACATGATATACTTTGTCAACTTCCTCGGGACGTTGGCCGTGTTGCCTGGCAACATCGTTTCAGCTCTCTTAATGGACAAAATTGGCCGTCTACGGATGCTGGGTAGGTCGAGCTCCCCAGCTGTGGTGAATCCACCTGTGGCCCCTGAGGCTGTGACACTGACTGCGCTTGCCCCTGGTCTCTCTCCTCAGCCGGGTCCAGCGTCATATCGTGCGTCAGCTGCTTCTTCCTCATGTTCGGTAACAGCGAGTCGGGGATGATCGCGCTCCTGTGTCTGTTCGGCGGCATCAGCATCGCCTCCTGGAACGCTCTGGACGTCATCACAGTGGAGCTGTACCCCTCGGATAAGAGGTAACGCCAGAGGCTCCGGCTCAGCTTTTAGAATCTGTTCAATTATTACAATTCATGTTGTTGATTTCTTATGGGGAGAAATGAGGCTCCTTCTACTAGTGTCACTCAACCGATTAGTACTATTTTATCACAACTGCTATATCTATGAATCTATGAATATATCTACTATATCTTCTATTATGACTGCAACTAGTACTGTCACAACCACTTCATCTACTACCACTACTACTACTACTACTTAATGCTACTACGTAAGCTACTACTACATTTTCTACAGCTGTTCCTGCTACATTCACTACAACTACAACTTGTGCTGCTACTACTATAATAGTCCTTCTATGAATAATACTGTTATTTTATTTGGTCTTCCTTATTTCCTACAAATACAAAAGCAGTGTTCCTATTACAATTGTTCCAATCATTAATACAATTCACAATGCACCCACCTGTATCTCATATTTCAATTTTCATAATTTTCAAGGTCAAGAGGCATTATTTCTTTGTCATTTTTTTGCATTTGTTTGACAACATGCATTTTATTTAGGACTAACTGGGAATACACAAAGCCATGTGCACCATGCAGGTGCACATGAATCCACAGACTTAACCTTTGCCATTTGCTGAACATCTTATTGCATTGATTTGACCTGTAGAGGTAGATGGACCCTTGTTCTGCTGCCCAGCCATGTTCTGTTAAGGAGGAAAAGAATATCTGTTAATAATTGTGTAAGCTAAATGTCAGTCTATAATGCACACAAGAATGTTAAGAAACTATCAGTAACACCACAAGATGTTACCTCTGTAGGACCCTCAGGCTCCCTCTCTGTGGCAGCAGATAATGTGGCCTAATCATCCTCTTCATCCTCATCATCCTCTTCATCCTCATCCTGTGAATATCAGTGTTATTTTTCAGTGCATTTTAAACTACTTCATAGCATAATACACAGTATTGGCTACTAACAGTTGCAGTGGCAAGTTCAACCAGATGAAGAACGCCATCAGAATCTGCTGGTACAAAAGAAAAATCCATGAAAGGGAAATTCATATTTCTGTGAACAAAGAAGCTATTACAGCCTATTACATTAAACAGGAAACATGTTTTTATATTAAATTTTTAGCTGCTTCCACGTCTGTTTTTCACCAGTGGGATTGCATCTACGTAAAATACATTTAGCTTTAATATCATTCCACTAGTTTTCACCTAACGATATTATAACCGTCTTTGCACACATGAATAACATATATGTGAACTTACGCATTGACTGGAGCAGCGATCCTCTCCTTTCACCTGCACCTGTGTTCCACTAAATACTGGCTCAAAGTCACTGTATGAGCGCGTTAAAATCTCCAACTCCAGCGGAGTAAAAAATGTAGACCTTTTTTTTCACCCGTTGCCATGGTGAATCCATGCATCGGGACTCCATTGAGGATGGCTTTTTGTAGTTGCCGTGCACGTGCTTAGCTCGAGCTGAACATACTCGGAATTGATTGAACTAATGGAAAGCCGGTGTTCTGAAACCGGTTTGCTCGAGATTCCTAGCTCAATCCACCAACATAGTCGGACTTTGTTGAGCCTGCTACCTGAAACGGGCCCCTGACTTGACTTCCATGAACTGATCTCAACCATGAGACAGCTGATTGGTCAAACTGTGTACTGTTGCAGCCACTCGGCCCTTTGTGGAATCAGTTTGACACCCCTGCATGTATACCAAACAGTGTGCACTGTACAGCTTGAGCATTCACCTTGTGACATCATGACCTCATGCTGACAGTTACAGGCCAGACAGCCAATTGGTGATGCAGCTATGGAGAGCGTACACATCCAGCCTTGAATGTTTGAGGAGTTTCATTTTGTTGTTGTTGTTGTTGTTTTTTTTTTGTTTTTTTTTGCTGCCCGCCCGCCTCCCTCCGTCCTTCCGTCATCCCGTCGTCCCGTTGCTCCGTCCGTCCGTCCGTGTGTCCGTGTGTCCGTCCGTGTGTCCGTGTGTCCGACACTGCTGACCTCTCTCCTGGGTCTGCTCATGCTTGGAGCCCAACTGGGCCCACGTGCGTCCGCAGAGGAGGAGAGGAGTCTGTCTGCGTCGCAGTGTCAGGACTGAACCACTGTGGCCTCCCAGCCCCTGCTTACAAACTCTGTTCTGGGGTCGACGCCCAGGCTGTGACATCATCCTGACTGTGTGATGATGTCACACTGACTGTGTGAGGATGCAGGTGTGGCACTGTCATGGCTCCCATTAGTTGTTGCTTGGCAACTATGTTGTGACATCATCACTGATATCATCATTGCTCCTATTCATAGTGTGGGTAGGTGGAATGTGTGACATCATCGCTGCTATTACCACACTGGTGACATCTCACTGCTGCATTCTGGGACTGATATTACCATGTGATGTCATGATGATGTCACAATGGCAATGTCACCATGGCAATTAACTGATCTCAGCCTTCCGGCAGCTGATTGGTCAAACTGTGTATTGTTGATTGGTTGGAACAAAAACCTGCAGCCACTCGGCCCTTTGTGGAACCAGTTTGACACCCCTGCATGTATAGACCCTTTTACAACCGACGTATCAAAAGCGCGCGCATAGGGGCAACGAAAGTATCGATGTTCCCCATTCATTTTGAATGAGAGAGACAAAAACATTGAGGGAAAAGCTGAGATAGCAAACTGTTTCCTCCATTAAAATGTCTGGCTGCTGTGTCTACAGGTGTCAGAACCGTTATTCGACCGGCAGAGTAAAGTTTTGTAGGATTCTGAGGATCGCGGCCATTCCGAAGGTGTTTGTTGCTGCAGGCGATTAAACGTGTTGACTCGAATCAGGACGTAATCTGAAATGCTCATGTCTGTAGAGCCCACTTTATAGCCGTTAAGGTAATCCGTTATTGTGTGCCATGGCCACGGTCCATGGTCCAGAGTCTCTCTGTGTCCATGGTCCAGAGTCTCTGTGTCCCCGGCTCCGGGTCTCTGCTCCCCGCAGCAGCTGCAGCCTCTGACTGCCACACCCCCCTCATGCTGCGCTGTCCCCCAGCTCCACTCCACCGCTGACTGGAACTAGCATAAATCATCTTTTCACAACAACTTTTAGTTGGGAGACTTTTAAGACAGAATTCGGAATCTATGTCATGGTACCGGATGTTCTGTACGTGACCACAGGCAACGTATTCGTACGCATCCAGTACCTTTTAGGCTCGTAACTTTCGGTTTCTGAATTGAATGAGTATAAATATCGGGCAATTGTTTATTTGGCCACTCGCCAAGATCAGAGATGCACATTTTTGACCATTAGACCTGGTCTCAGGAACAGAGATAACCCACAAGAATCACAGCACGTCTCCATGTACCCGGTCACAGCTGCTGTCGGTTGCTCTGAAATGGTCGCGATCCTCTCTGAATCCTGTAAAACTTTATTCTGTCGGTAGAATATTGATTCTGACAACCGTAAAATCAACAGCCAGACATTTTCATGCGGGGAACATTTTGCTATCTCATCTTGTTTCTCTGTGTTTTTGTCTCTCTCGTTAGGAATGAATGGGGAACAACGGCACTTCCGTTGCCACAATGCGCGCGCATACATCATTGTATACAAACAGTAAAAGGGGCGATACCAAACAGTGTGCACTGTGTACTGTACAGCTTGAGCATTCACCTTGTGACATCATGACCTCATGCTGACAGTTACAGGCCAGACAGCCAATTGGTGATGCAGCTATGGAGAGCGTACACATCCAGCCTTGAATGTTTGAGGAGTTTTATTTTGTTGTTGTTGTTTTTTTTTTTTTTTTTTTGCTGCCCGCCCGCCTCCCTCCGTCCTTCCGTCATCCTGTCGTCCCGTTGCTTCGTCCGTCCGTCCGTGTGTCCGTGTGTCCGTCCGTGTGTCCGTGTGTCCGACACTGCTGACCTCTCTCCTGGGTCTGCTCATGCTTGGAGCCCAACTGGGCCCACGTGCGTCCGCAGAGGAGGAGAGAAGTCTGTCTGCGTTGCAGTGTCAGGACTGAACCACTGTGGCCTCCCAGCCCCTGCTTCCAAACTCTGTTCTGGGGTCGACGCCCAGGCTGTGACATCATCCTGACTGTGTGATGATGTCACACTGACTGTGTGAGGATGCAGGTGTGGCACTGTCATGGCTCCCATTAGTTGTTGCTTGGCAACTATGTTGTGACATCATCACTGATATCATCATTGCTCCTATTCAAAGTGTGGGTAGGTGGAATGTGTGACATCATCGCTGCTATTACCACACTGGTGACATCTCACTGCTGCATTCTGGGACTGATATTACCATGTGATGTCATGATGATGTCACAATGGCAATGTCACCATGGCAATTAACTGATCTCAGCCTTCCGGCAGATGATTGGTCAGACTGTGTATTGTTGATTGGTTGGAACAAAAACCTGCAGCCACTCGGCCCTTTGTGGAACCAGTTTGACACATGGGAATACTTCTACTGCGACTGCTTCAATACCACTACTACTATTTCTACATATTTTTACAGTTACTATGGTGATTACCGTTATTACTATTGCTGTTATAAGTACAATACCTACCAAAAATCAACACTTTTATTAATGTTACCACTACAAACAAACCTACGTTTACTACAACTACATGACAATGCCATGATGTCTACTACTATCACTACCACAACACTGCTACTGTTAAATGCCACAACTACTGCAACACCTCCTACAGTTGCTACCATGCCAGAAAACACCTCTGACATGTTAATGTGGATTTCATACAGGAGATGGTTTTGAAGCACAAACTTGTCTTTGAATATTCTCCACTTCTCTCTTTGTGTGCAGGACAACAGCGTTCGGCTTCCTGAACGCCCTGTGCAAGCTGGCCGCCGTCCTGGGCATCAGCATCTTCCAGTCGTTTGTGGGCATCACCAAGGCCGTGCCCATCTTGTTTGCCGCCGGCGCCCTGGCCGCAGGCAGCTTCCTCGCCACAAAGTTGCCCGAGACACGAGGTCAAGTGTTGCAGTAAAACCGTCGCCGAGTTGCAAAGCGTGGCCGGAGTGTGCGTTTGACGAGGAGAGCCCGAAAAGAGAAAAAAAACAAAACAAAAACAAAGAAACAAAAAAATAACCCCACGACAACCCCGAGAGCTTGAGCGCTGCCCGCTGGCACACGCCGACAGCCCAGACTCCATCCCCATTGTCAGCCCAGAATCCTTTGAAATACGGATCGCATCATCCAAAGTCCAACCTGAGCCGAGCGAGAGGGCACGAGATGCAGGAATAAAGCACGAGAGCGGCGAAGCTCAGACCTGCGTTGCAGGGGTCCAACCCTGCGGTTCATCCACAGATTTTGCGACATCGATAGAGAAATCAGGAAGAGAGATGAGACAGGAAAACAAAAGAAAAAAAAGCCTTTTATACCGAGAAGAGTTATTATGTGTATGTGGTCGATATTTCAATTTCCGATTGCAGCGTTCCTCTCTCGTCTGTCCTCGACCTCGGTCGCTGCCGTTCACTGCTGCTTTTTTTTTTGCTTTGCTGTGAAGCTACAGGTACGTTTCACCTCACATGTCCACTCAAAAAGTGATTCCTCACGTTTGAGGAACATCTCGTTTTTGTTCAGGGGTGTTTATATTTTCTCTAAAAAGAAGCGCCCGTGACCTTTAACCACTGCCTGCCGAGAGCTCTAATTTTCTACCAAATAATACCGAGACATTCCGGCGAGGCTCGATTTGCTCCGAGAAGGGAGAGTCCGATTATCTTCCCTCGTCGCTGCATCGATCCAGTCCGCTCCTCAACTCGCAGCCTCCGAACACGCAGACAGGTGAAGGTGCATTTCACAGGATTCTCTGATGTAAATGGGAATAGTTTGATCCGGCTCGTCTGTGTTCCCTGTTAAACCAACGTTTTTCCCTCCGTCTGTTGTCGAACCGCACAGCTGTGGCAGGATTGTCTGTTGGACGGATTTTGGTCAAGTGCTAAATGTGAGAGCAGATATTTAATGAAATATTTGCCTGAATTTGTCTCGTGTGTGCGTGTGATTGCGTCCGTGCCGTCAGTGATGTGAGACAAGGGAAAGTGTCTTATTTATTCATTTAAACTCCATATCATGCAAATCAGTGCAGCCTCGTAGAGCTTATTTTACTGATCGAACAGCAGAATGTTTCAGGCCAATCCAGAAATAGTTACATCAGCGTCTAACTCATGCAGTAGCTCAGGTGTGGTGACCTGTTTGGACCACGTTTACAGCTGGTATTATGTTTCAGCACTACCAAACACCAAATTATTGTACATGGACAGGACAGTTTCCAGAGATTTCCAGCTTTCACCCACGCATTAATTAGCCTTAATATGCAGCCAAGCCACAAAACGAGTCATTCGATGGGGTGTGAAGGTTCAGTCAGGGTCATCTTAGCAGCTTTTCTGCATTGCTTTTCAATGTTCATATAGAAAGAAAGCTCTGGAAAAATCTTCGACTCAACATTTTTCTTTTCAGTGACTTGGTTGTTTTGTCTTTTTCTGCTCGGGGCGAAAAGCCTACAATCGACATAGCCTCTCTTAAATGTTGTCATGGCATGACTTCACTATATTCTTATAAGATCAGTGTCAGCGATTTTAATAAATCTATTTACCTAAATGGAATATAATACTTGTAATCAAATATTATTTACACAATTACCTGAAAGAGATACCCCCAGAGGGTAAGATCCCACTGCCAATAGTAGACAGAGACTACAGAGGGTGTTTCCCTGCCTCTGTAGGTGCTCCTACACTCACCACCAGATGCCACTAAATCCTCTACACTGGTCTTTTACAGACAACCAAAAAAAGACGAATCAGTGAACAAAACACTCCTGACTGATCGGCCCGCGTGTCGCATGTTCAATTTCATTTTTTTAAGGGCTCCTGTTCCCACCATTCCTGACAGAGACGATCCCGGTCTACGAATCCTCTGTTGGGACTTTGATCTGAATTGGAAACTCAAGAGGAAAAGCTGAGCTGAGAACCATTCTTTATACATATCACAACTTTTGGTGTCATTTCTCCAAAGGTGTACATCGATATGTGTTCTGACAATCAGTGAGTGAGCACGCGGGTGTGTAGTGTGTTATTTGACCTAAAGACGTCCTCTGGATCGCGTGTGTCTGCGTGATATTAGTGTTCAGGATATTTGAGGCTTTGTGGACGAGCCTCTTCCCCCCACAGTTCGACTGATAATGTTTCTCGAAAACACACTTTGGAGGGATGTTATCTCAGCTGCTGTGGGGGTCTCCTGAACTATGTGTGAGTGAGTGTGTGAGAGAGAGAGAGGGAGAGAGACAGAATGATGAGACGGCTTATTCACTTAATTGTCAGGAGTCAGTGGAGAAGATTGATCTTAGCCTCATGCGTGTATGTTAAGTATGAGGATTTAGCTCGGGCAGCTTGTCTCTGTTGAATGGGTTGTCAACCACATGATGTCGCACAGAACCACAAGACGTTGTTTGTACCCCAGATTTTGTTACTTTACTCCAGTCAGACCAGGAGTTTCCGCCTGTTTTTACTCTTAATGCTGTGCTGAGCGCACAACCTGCCGCCTGCAGCCTCATACTTAACGTAGCCGCACAATCGACCTTTTCGTTTCACTCCTAACGAGAAAGTGAGTAAGAAAAGTTGTCAAATCCAGAATACATGCCAAGCATCGAGTCTCTCATTGGCTGTTTGTCTTCAAAGTCATGTGCATATTTAACAAAAACTGTCCTGTCTTTAGACTGTTAGGATGTTGTTCACGTGTGAGTGTATGAGTATGAATGGACATATATATATATGTATATGTATATATATGTGTGTGTGTGTGTGTACGTGTGACTCTAAATGGACTGTCGCATATTTTTCTACTTTCTTCTGTTGCAGCGTTTTCATCCCTGTGATGAATACAGCTCAGTTGGGGACCACGGAGATACATTTACATTTACTCTGAGAAGGAATAAAGCAACAATGCAATATATGCAGTATAGAATTTAACGTTTTGTTTCTTCATAACGGACTCGGGTGCTCTTTTGCTGATACAGTTCTTCAGTCTCTAAAACGAACGCGATCGAGAAGACAGCCTGCCTCAGAGATAGCCTTGCGGTCTGTTCTCTGCTTACAAATACGGGAAAGGTTCACGTCCCAGAATTCACAAACTTCACCCCCTTATCCCTCTGTATTCAACCGAATCGTGACGCATGTTTGTGTTGTATTGTCTGACTTCTTGGACGTCCTGTATGCCAGCCGTTTTTGTCTAAAGCAAAAACTAGTGTTTTCATTGTTGTATGATGACATAGATTTGTTGCTTGCAGTGATTGTTCTTAATCAAAGTGGGGTTAAAATTGGTGAAACTTGAGTATGTGTTCTGAAAGTAAGTTAGTGGTGACTGTGCTCCTCGTTTACCTTGGACCCAGGTAACTCTTTTTTATATATATAGATATATATATATATATATGCCTGAACTTCTGAGGAGGACACTTGTAATCGTGCAATTCAGCTTGTCACAGAGGCACAAGAAAAGGCCGGAGATGGGCAATACAGTGAGGCACAGGGAGCTGAACATGTGCACAAATTAGAAAAGTACAATTTAACTACAAACCTGTTTGTCTGAGTCAGTTTTCTTTTTCTTTTAAAAAAAGGGGGAAGTGTAAGCAATAAGGTGGAGGCTTTCCCCAGTTCTGAACTAACCACGGTTTATCAGCTCATCAAAAGAGCCCCCTCTGTCAAAATGAAGCTCCCGTCCAAAATGTAAAAGTTTACTATATAACGTTACTATGTGTAGAATTTCCATTCTATATATATATATAAATATATATAAATATATGTATAAACTATTAAAACGGTCACTGGATTGAGATTTATCTGTGGTGACGGCAGTGTTGTCGGCATTAACTAAACAGCAGTCTGAGGACGTCCCTTAACGGTCTGATAAAGGAATGGAGATCTTTTTATGGCATGGTTTCTGTCCTCTCAACTCTTAAGAGCACACGGAGCACAAGGAGCGACCCATGTCAGAAAACGTCTCCTTCATCTGCCAAGAACTGCGAGAATCCTTCGCTGTTGTTTGGATCAAAGGAATTTATGTTTTTGCGTTTTCTTCGGTTTGACTCAGAGCTGTTTATTGAATGATAAAGGCTCTTCTCTAAATGTGAGTTCAATGAAAAAAAAATCAATGTACCATGTGTATAAGCTGTAGATGTTTGTACGTGCAAGTTTGGAATTTGTGGAACAAAAGATTGAGAAAAAGTAAAAAAAAAAAAAAAAAGTTCAGTATGACACAAATCTATTGTGCGTTGTCTTTGTGTTTTGTAAATGAAGACTGAAAATCTTGGTAAATTCAGTATTTATTACTTCTGGATATTGAGAATATTTTAGTGATGCTGAAAAGGTGCTGTATTTATTTTATGTGAGAGTTGTTCGTTACGCTGGGATTTGCACTTTGGTGCCATTTATCCAGTCCTACAAAGAAAATGATAAATCATAATTGAAAAAAAATAAAACTTGAGGAAAGAAAACCAATGTCATGGCTTGTATTGCATTGCGTTTTATACGTTTCAGATGTTAACATCAACATCCAGACCACCATTTATTTTTTGGCACTATGTGAGTGAAGCAACAGACATGATGAAACACCAGCTAAAGACAGATTATAGGGTTAAAAAAAATAATCTGTGGTCACCATTTTCCACTGGTGTAATGTTTAGTTTTTTGGCCTTTAACAGGTCTGTGATGTCTGCAGATAAAAGTCAAGGATTTGGGAAAGGATAAATTGGCAGAAAATAATTACCAGATTGTAATTACAGGAAGATATCCAATGTTTAGTCGTATCAATACCACTGGCTCGAGACAACTTTTGACACTTTATGCAGCCATGGTGATTGGAGGCGCTGAACTAGTTGCAATCAGCAGTCACCACTAGATGTCACCAGTGGTCTCACTAGTTGGATAGGATGCAATTCCCCAATCAGCAGGAGACTAAACAGAAGCTCATTGCGTTGATATGAAACAAAATGTAATGATTTGTAACTACCTGAGCAAGACAAAGTTAGTGTCCCATTAGAAAACTTGCTACACCAACAGCAAGTCCCAACTGAGGACATTCTTGTACTAAAATCACTTGAGATATTGCAGATGTAGTGAACAGGTTCCATAGAAATGAACTATAGAGTGAAAAAGGAAACCAAACTGAGGGTCAAATACTTTATTTAAAATATCTAAGCCAGGACAGAGATGTTCCTGAGGACAGAGATGTTCCTGATTACATGATGGGAAAACAAGCGTAGAGAGCAATGCCACACTGGTTGTGTCTGTTCCGAGCCATCTTGATGTAGCCTTCGTCTCCGTAGTGTACGCCCCAACTGTCATGAGAGGACAACAATGAGTCGATGGGAAACTATCCCCGAAAAACCCCTGAATTCACCCTGGCCATCTCACCTGTTTTTGACCAGCCAGTAGTCGTGTCCTCGCTCCGTGCCATAGCCCACAGCCAACACCCCATGGTTCACGTTGTGACTGCATGTGTGGTCCCTGTACACGCCTGTGCAGCCACAAACACACAGGAGGAGGGAAAAGATAAATGAATCCAGCTTGAGTTTGCAGAAACCTGGTGGAGTCTCCACTCACCGTGACGGTAGAAGACAAACTTGGGCCTGGAGGCGTCGATCGCCACAGAGATTGGGCCTATACTGGCCACAGCTTCCTTCAGCGCCCGCTCATCTCCCGCTGGTAACAACGCGTAGGCTGAACAGTTGGCTGCACGGTACTTTGGGTTGTACCTGCACTGACCCACCTAAAAAGGGAGAGCGAAGCGAGTGGGGGAGTTAACCAAGGGAAGATTGACCCATGCAGTAAACCTGGGTCTGGGTTCCTCCACCTTGCCACTGTAGGGGTAGCCTGCGTCTGAGTCGATGCCTTGGTTTTTAATGACGTATTGGAAGGCGTTTGTCATGAAGCCACCGTGGCAGCCGCGGTTTCCATATGCTAATGAGCAGTCCACCAGGTTCTGCGGGCTGAGGGACATCAGGACACCCGTGGACTTCTTGAGCTGCCCTTCCAGAGCTCCAACTGCGCTGAAGGCCCAACAAGAGCCACAGGAGCCCTAAGAGACAGAACAGCAGGACGTTCATTAAACCACTGATGATCCATGTTAACGTATGCCGATCAGGGTACGACCTCACCTGCATCTTGACCTCAGTCACCAGACCTTCGTTCCTCCAGTCCAGAGTTGGGGGAAGGGTATAGTTGACTCTGACAAAGTCAGGGGGAACCCTGTCAAGGTTAGCAGGCGCTATGGTGCCAGTGAGGGTGCTGAAGATCTCCTCGCTGGTCTGCAAATTAAAGAAAACTAGTTCATAGAGCGTTGCGGGGTTTCTGTGGTTTTAAGTCACTGCAAAGGTGAGTGGAGCCTTCTCACCAGGTCACCCAGGTGGTTCATCGCCAACTCGTAGGTGTGCAAGCCCATGGAGGCCTCCAGGTTATGGACATTAATCATTTCCAAATGTTCTTCCCACACACGCCTGCGACCCAGCTCCTCAATCTGCAAACACAGCATCAACAATCGGAGGTACTTATGCTTATTTAACACTAACAAAACAAGAGTGATGAGAGAGTGAAAAACTATGAAAGTTTTACCTCCTCAGAATAGACTTTACTGTGCATCTTCTTCCATAGCTCCCAGTGTCGGTCCAGCTGTGAATTGACGGTGGCCGCTACATATCCACACAGGAGGGTGAGAAGCAGGAGCCGAAGCATTTCTGGGTCTGGGAAAAGAGAGAAACGGGACCTGCCAGTAGAAAAGTGTTTTATAATGGCTCCACAGGCCTGGCTCCTGCTTTGATTAGACAGCTGCAGCAGGACACTTTCATAACGAGCCAGTGAAAATAAAACATATCTGGATGCAATAACTGGACAGAAACAGTAAAAACGGCCACTTTTACCTGGCAGTAGAGAGGAACGTACCTGGGAGGTTCACCTGGAGACAATGAGGCTGTGGTCTGGTGGTGTTTTTATCACCACCCTCACACCTACACACCTGCAAGTCATTAAACCTGCAACAATGTCCTTCTCTGGCCAGTTGGGAGCAGCAGACACAAACACAACCTTGGAACGCCTTCATGGGGAGATAACATTTGCTTTTAGCCTGCAGTTATGAACCAACATCATCATTCATACCGAGCCATGTTTGTGCCAGATCAATATTTTCTCTCTTTTCAGTTGTTCTTGGATTTTTTATATTTCCTTCCTGAGCTGGTGGCCATAGAGGGGTCTTCACATTTTCTTCCAATCTTATGTCATCCACAACAAAGGCATTTGACATCCAGATGTGTACGTTTATGGGGAACCAGTGTTTAATTTTCAACACCTGATCTCCAGAAAAAACATTCACCACCATGGTCAATTTAGAGAGGTTTATTCATCAGATAACATTATTTAACAATAAACTTCTGTGTCCCCCGTCTTGAGTGAGTGCTTAAACAGACCAAAAGCTGAAACAACTTTTAAATAGTATCAATTAAAAATATACACATCAAGTATACGGTGTG